>JAEAOA010001898.1:212500-332500 GCA_016746295.1 Potamilus streckersoni | reverse complement strand
TGTATTGTATGTGATGTAAATAAGTATGTGTATTGTATCCGATGGAAATAAGTATGTGTATTGTATGTGATGTAAATAAATATGTGTATTTGTATGTGATGTAAATAAAATATATGCATACTTTGTACGCTGTTTATATGATATATGACTTGTTGCATAAATGTCTCCTTAAAATAAACTCGGCAAGTAGCAATTCCTTTTATTAAAAACATGTACATCTCGTGGTATATCATTGATACAGCGTACAAGTGTACACACACACACACAGATAAATATACATAAATATATATATATATATATATATATATATATATATATATATATATATATATATATATATATATATATATATATATATATATATATAGGGTTAAGAGCTTCAAGAATGAGTGCTCAGATTTTATACGCACATTAAACTGGTTAACGTATTGGCAATGTTCCCTATTTGTTTCTAAACAGACTCTAAACAAATACAAAATAAAGAAAAGAAAACGCCGAATGGGTTTGTACATAATCTACTGAAAATACAAAACAGCTTTAATGACTCTAATTGATGGAGACACACTATCACCATTTAGTCCCCTATTAGAAGAGATAACACCACTGTGATGGTGAAATTTTACCTGGTAATCGCATTTACTTTGTTAGTAAAAATTACAACCCAAATCACGCAACCAACATGCCCACGACCCCACCTATCTGATAATAACGTCGCATCAGCAAAAATCCCAATCGAATGTTCTTGTGCAAAAATAATAAGAAAATATTGAATGAAAGTCTCATAATATTTATAAAATAATATAATGACATAATTCTCCGCATATATCTCCCTAAAACAACGAACCACAAACATGACACTGTCTCAGAAACCTGGAGAAGGCCAAATTGATCCAGCAGAGAGCAGAGTCAACTGTGATTTGGTTGTAAACACGTGACTACCGCGTCTATATGTGCTCTGTTTGATGAATATCTCTTTGGTCATTTTGATGAGGACTAAAATGGATCAATTGATGCATCTTTTTATAGCATTCATTCTACCTTAATAAAAATTGATGTTGACGGTCAACTGAACACTTTGCTTGGAGAAGACAAATACAGATTTTCAAGCCTTATGCCTCTCTCTGTTTCTTCCAATCTGTCCTCGAATTACGACTTATTTAAACATTTTAAGTCTCATATGTTTAGTTTTTATTTTCAGATGGTTTGATATCGAATTAAGTCTTGTTATCTTCAGCATTGTAATGCATCTTAAATTTTAAGTACACCTAAACTGCATTGTCTGCTTTGCTAACCATGTTTTCTATATATGGCATAGTTTTTGTTAGCAATTTTGTTTTGTATATTATTTTCTGCAAGTGATCCGCAAATGATCTGCAAATGTAGTGCAAGTGGACATGGATATATGAAATTCTTTCAGTTTATACAGGCGTAGACCAAATACATTTAATAAGACCAGGCCGCTCAGATTTCTGGAAATTATAATCAAAAAAGAAATTTAATTTTTTACGCATTAACGTAAATTGTTAGTTTATAATGATTGATACCATTCAACAGAAAAAGATCAATTATTCCATTCATTTTTATATTAAATATTGACAAAGTACATCTTACGAAGTAACGAAATTTTATCCAGTTCTTAATTTCTTAATACATATCTATAACTTTTATGGCATTAAATATTTGATTGTTATATTTATTTTCTCTCTCTCTCTCTCTCTCTCTCTCTCTCTCTCTCTCTCTCTTTATATATATATATATATATATATATATATATATATATATATATATATATATATATATACATATATATATATATATATATATATATATATATTTTCCTTCTAAAAATACGTAATGCTTGCTGTATGATTTAGGGGAAAAGTGAAGCAACTAACAAGAAAACCATTGTGGAAGTAGACCTGATTAAAAGTGTACACTTTTTAAACAACGTATTTGTATTCCTCATTGGAACAAATCGCAGACAAACTCTTTCCTATTTAGTTTATGAATGAAGAAAACAAGATGAATTCATCTTAATTGAAAACTATTGATTAGGAAGAAACGAGATAAACTCCAAACCAATCTACTTAAGAACACACTCGAACTATATTTATGATAGCTAATAATAGACAAACTGATTATCATAGGAAAGGATTTAAAAGTTGCACATTAGTGAATGGGACAGTGATGTTGACTTTGAGCAATTTGTTTCATAGCAACTAGCAAAAAGTTTATGCTCATTTGGGTTGTGGAATTAAGTCGAGAAGTTTCTTCAATACATTACAATAAATACATCTCCATAGTTAGCCATCTAGCATGTTTGAGTCCAGAGTTACCATTTATTATAATTGGAGTCCAAAGGTAACCATCTAGTATGTATGGGGTCCATAGTTAACCATTGAATCAGTTTTGGTCAGTAAATTGGAAACACGAATTTCTACTATTCTTTACTTTCTGTTTTTCAATAAACTAATAAGCTGTTTTGCAATTTTTTTGCATATCATTGAAATTTTATTCACCTCACTTAATGGAGTTTATGAAGGTTTTGTTCCTTTCGCTTGGAGAAGCAGCATCTTTCTCATCACCGATAGAATCCAGGAGTTAAAGTCGTCCAGGCAATGACTTTCACACAAAATGGGCAATACATATTTTTATTCAATGGATTCATTCGTGTATTAGTTAATTGCAAGTCGTGAACCTAGATGTAATAGTATAATAGCGCAAATTCTGTCAAGGATACTGGTAACAAACAGCCAAACATTTTTTTGCGAATAAACAAGACTGTATTATATTATTGACATAACTACAACAATTCCCTAAGTTCATCTTCTAAATTATAGCAAAATAAAAATTACTCAGAAAATTATTTTCAACTAGAATTATTGGTTTACGTTGTAGAAAATCTTGACCGTGATTAATATTTATAACATGAAAGCCATACCAAGCCACTGGTCTTTATACGTGTAGACTATCAGTGTATTTTGCTATTAATGTTGGTGTCATACTCCTGACGGTTCTGCAATTGTCCACCTAAAGGCTGCAAAATATTTTGATGAGTATACTTTTACAATAGTTATACCTCACATCTGTTGGAGTAGAAATATTGCTTAGAACTGATACTTAATCTCTATGACCCCAGTCCGAAAATGTGACTGAGGCTGTATAAGATAAAGGTCGCCGTGTTATTACTATATAATATTAATAACACATTATAATATTAATAACACATTATAATATTAATAACACATAATATGTTATATTAATATATAATATAAATAACACAGCGACCTTTATTATGTTATTAATATAAAATTAACAGTAACTTCCTCAAATGACAACATTGACCAAGAGAAAATACAATTAAACTGTATCACTTTCTGACAGAATATGTCTCTAAATTGTCCGTGAAAGGGAGTTTGGTATTCAGCTCACACTAGTTTTGGTTAGTCTTCTTGTGCTGATGGCAACACTGAGCTTGGTATGACATTATGTGCTCTAGGAAAAGCAGAAATAGGGAGTTCATATTTTCGTTTGCTCACTTGACACTAGGGAGGTCAACACCAATTAAATTTTTCTGACACAGTAATAACGTTTAAGTCGCTTCCACTTGTGAAACATGGTTTAGACAAGAAAAAAAATACTGATAGCATTGCGAATATTAGAGAATATCCGAAGTTACAAATATGTGCCTCTGTTGTATGCCTTTACGAAGTGTGATATAGCATCAACATTTGCTGAGGCATAGAGAAACATCAGAGGAAAATGACGAAAAGGAAGAAAAGTTTCATCTTATGTGGAAATTAAACTGTTCAAATCTTTACATGCACATATTCCTCATTCCGGTGAGACGATAACACGCTTGGTAGTTCGTCGGTGCCTTTATATGAGCAAGTGTTATTGTGGAGCGATCGGAAACAGCTGCATCTAAAACCGACCATTGTTTGGTAAAGACATTGGTAAGAATAGCCAAGTCTAACGATCAGAGGATGTTAAATATATAGTGTCATGTTGTCAAACACCAACAAACAATCTTGAATGAATCAGTGGCATGAACCTAAACACCTACAGTCAGGGCATGACAGTGAATCAATGACAAAATGAAAAATACCAACACTCTTGGTATGACAGTGAATCAGTGACAAAGTAAAAAACACCAACACTCTTGGTATGACAGTGAATCAGTGACAAAATGAAAAATACCAACACTCTTGGTATGACAGTGAATCAGTGACAAAATGAAAAATACCAACACTCTTGGTATGACAGTGAATCCGTGACAAAATGAAAAATACCAACACTCTTGGTATGACAGTGAATCAGTGACAAAATGAAAAATACCAACACTCTTGGTATGACAGTGAATCAATGACAAGATGCCAGGCAACAACAGCCTGAGGATGGCATTGAAGTATTGACATGATACCAAACACCAACATTCTTGGCATAGCAATGAAGCAGTGACAAAATGCCAGACACTCAAGACATCAGCACTGGTCATCTGTTATTAGACTGCCTAGTGTTGAGCTCCTTTTTGGCTAGATCATCCCAAACTAAGTTAATTGATGTCCAGCTCAACACAACAATGTGCATAATCTCTGGAACACTACGTCCTACTCCGTTACCATGGCTGCCGGTGCTCAGCAATATTTGCCCTCCACATCTGGTTCGCTATGCCAATGAGCAACTTTCACTTTACATGGACATCACCTCACATCCGCTTGACCTCGAGATGACCAATCTAGTTAGGTTTGCTGCAGTTGGATGCTAAACACCAAAAGTCACGGTATTGGAAGTGAAGCAGTGGGAAGATCAGAATCGCTAGCTGGCCATTACCGTAATTTCCACTCATTAGTAGTGGACGTTGATTTTTGCTTTATGACCGAGAATAAGAAAATGTTCCTTATATAAGATATGCATGTCAGTTGGTGACAGCATATACTTTTGTAAGAGGGCATCAGTTACAAACACAATCTAAGTGTGAGTTTGGAGATCAAATCAGTTTTAGTCTTAAACATACACCCTGGATAAAAAAAAACAACAGAGCTTGCAGGCTTTAGAAAATGAAATAAGATCACATAGACATGCACAGAAAACTGTTTATATCAAGTATATGTAGTACAGCAATTATTTTTTATAGTTACAACGTCTCCATCTAACCAGCAGTTAAAAAATAACGTAAATGTAGAAACATATTTTAACTTATGTTTACCTCATGAAAGTAGGCAATAACAGCACAGTAATTTATGCTTCATAGATCAGATCTTTGCCTTACTTAAAGAGATCGTTTGTATCTAATCGTATTCTTGTGTAAGATTTTAATGAAAACTGTAAGCCACGAAAAATATGCTGCACCTATTGTTTTGTATAGCGTTGTTCAGATATGAGCGTTTTGGTGATAGTTGTGGGAGACTTTGCTATCAGTCAGATATTTGTTCTTATTTCGTCAATGCCTATTTAATTTGTACAGAGCAAACATTGCATCTTGCAAAAATTGTCAGTGCTTGCCTTGGATTTATTTGGATTATAGTGAGCTTACGCAACCAAATTTGATAGCGATGTATATTTATAAAAGCTATTTATACTGATAATTGTCTTAGCTCGAACAAAATGTAACAAGAAAAGAGTGAAGACATCAAGCTTTGTCAAATTTGACAAGATATTTTCTTTCCCTGAAAAACAAAGTAAAAATGAGAAAAAGGACTTATGGTCTTTGAATCAAATCCAAAATTAAAACAAGAATTAAAACTAGAAGTCCTATCAATGAAAAGTCCTAAGTAAATCATAGTAAAATCCTGATGAAATTTAAGGTGAAAGACGATGGCGTCTTCGATAGTAAGCTTTGTACCGATGTACCAACTGGTTTTTGTTGAATCACAGAAAATATTCCAGGTTAGAATTTCTAAATAAATTTCCATAAGTTTCCTTGTCTAAGAATTCCTGTCTGAGCACTAGTATTTTCAGGGAAAGAATCAATAATTCCTTAAAATTAAACTTCAACTCAGACTGGTCACAACAAGACACCTTTAAGTGTCGAAAAGGTTTAGATCAACTGGCTCGTTCTTCTGAAGAAAGGAGTTATACAGTAAGTTAAGACGCAAAACAGATTTCCATATGAGGGTCACGTGATCACCTTCTAGAACAACGTATAATATTTTTACATGCTAGTTATCACGTACTCTATGAATAGCTTTGATTCCACTCAATAAATCTTACTCTTAGAATGAGTAAGTTGGTTTTTTAAGAGTTGTTTACTAGAACTCTGTTTGATTACTGCATCAATGTGAAAATCTAGATGCAGTGTTTCAACTACTTGTTGATTATCAAATCAAACATAACTGAACTGAATTTTTAAAAGAAATATCAAATCCAGTAGGCAAAGTTATCATTACTTTAACATGTAATGTAATTAAGTTAAAAAAAAATTACAACTGAGAAACAAATAATTAAATTATATAAACATAATAATAGAGATCTGAAAACTATTAACAATAATATAAAAAATACATCTCCTTTGAGGGATCGTTTGGATTTTCCTAAATTCTGCAGCATTTGCTGGTATGCCGACATATTTCACACTTAATTTTTAATCGGTAAAATACTTTCCTGTAAACAGCTATATCAATGTCTTTTAAATTATTTCACCGGGTTTCTTTATCATTTCGGAACGAGGTGGAATTCCACATTGAGGAAAATGCAATCATTCATAGGTCTATTTTGGCTGAAGTGTGTCACTTTTTTTCTAATTTATTCACTGTGTTTTCCTGAATTCTAAAAGCTTCCTGTTCTACAACCTTCCTTTACAATTGGCCATAAAGCTAAACTCTTATCACGGTTTTAGGATTGTCTTTTAACTGCATACCGATACTTGCACTTCACAGAGTTGGATCTGCTCTTTTCTAATTAAAAATCTGATGTGCTTTCTCTTCATTCCGGTATCGATACTCATTGAAGCATCTTATTATCCGAATTACTTGCTGGAAATTAGCGTCTGTGATTTTCTCCTTTTTAAAAGAATGTCATACGTTTGAAGATTAATACATTTACAGGGAACCGTATCTGAAAGAGAAGCAGTTTTCGCTACGTTATAGAGCTGGCCAGAATAAAGAGGTTTTAAAATCATTGAATAAATTTATACAAAAGAATTGTTTGTTTCGCTCAGACTAAACGAAAACTGGCTTACAGATGAATACAAATTGCATAAATTTCATTTGAATTTCTTACTTTTCATTTAGAGTATCTTTTATTTGATCCATCTCAGAAGTCTAGAAACAAGTATAATGCATTCTTATGTTATCCATCTCAGAAGTCTAGAAACAAGTATAATGCATTCTTATGTTATCCATCTCAGAAGTCTAGAAACAAGTATAATGCATTCTTATGTTATCCATCTCAGAAGTCTAGAAACAAGTATAATGCATTCTTATGTTATCCATTTCAGAGGTCTAGAAACGAGTATAATGCATTTTTATGTTATCAATCTCAGAGGTCTAGAAACGAGTATAATGCATTCTTATGTTATCCATCTCAGAGGTCTAGAAACGAGTATAATGCATTCTTATGTTATCCATCTCAGAGGTCTAGAAACGAGTATAATGCATTTTTATGTTATCAATCTCAGAAGTCTAGAAACAAGTATAATGCATTCTTATGTTATCCATTTCAGAGGTCTAGAAACGCGTATAATGCATTTTTATGTTATCAATCTCAGAGGTCTAGAAACGAGTATAATGCATTTTTATGTTATCAATCTCAGAGGTCTAGAAACAAGTATAATGCATTCTTATGTTATCCATTTCAGAGGTCTAGAAACGAGTATAATGCATTTTTATGTTATCAATCTCAGAAGTCTAGAAACGAGTATAATGCATTCTTATGTTATCCATTTCAGAGGTCTAGAAACGAGTATAATGCATTTTTATGTCATCCATTTCAGAGGTCTAGAAACGAGTATAATGCATTCTTATGTTATCCATCTTAGAGGTCTAGAAACGAGTATAATGCATTCTTATGTTATCCATCTCAGAGGTCTAGAAACGAGTATAATGCATTCTTATGTTATTTGCATAAAAGTACAGCACAACAGACATTATTCTCCGTTACAATCCCTAAAGTATGTAATGATCCGATTGTAATCCCAAATCTAGATTCTATTTCATTTCTAACATAAGCCTCTTAGTTCATAGTTTCTACCATTCAACTGCGAAGGAGGCGCTTTACCTTCCACAGCTGCAAATACAAATATCACACAGAGAGTTTGAATCTCTTTATTATGTGTATCGGCATTTTACAAACATGAGATGATTTCGTAGGTCAGTCCCAATAATGCTCTCCCAGCAGTACCCGTCCTGGCATTCATATCGGGGATAATTTCCTCAATCTCCCTTATCCAAGGCCGGACGCATTCACCACTTAGGCAACGGAACGGTCAGCTTTTGTGAGTAGCAGGAACACTCCTTGCATAGCGACTCAATAACTCCCATCTAACTGCACACGTAGGATTTCTGTAACAACAATCAGGCACACACACACACACACACACACACACACACACACACACACACACACATAGTTGGTTAGTTTGTTACCATAGAGTGGTATTAATCTTAAATAAGCTACAAAATAAAGCTAAAAATCAACATTTCTCGTAACAAAAATCAAAAACTAATTTATTATAATTATGGTTCCAATCCTGAATGTGCTGATCAACCAATAGCCTGAAATGTGCTGATCAACCAATTGTCTAGAATGTGCATGGATCCTCTCAAGTTCTGACTGAGCACAACTAAAAGATTGACTCCACTACAATTGTTAAGATAGGAATAAATCATTCAGATGTAAGCTATATTAATATAAAAAAACTAAGACACAGTAAGAGGACTAGGATGAGGGATACAAGTTAATTTCCACTCATGGCAGATTATAGAAGATGTCATCTCCTTCAATATTGACACTTCACCGGGATTCGAACTTGGATTTATTAATAATTTTTTAGTAATAGTACTATATTTTTACATTCCAAGAATAATTTTAGGATTATATTCGCAAACTGTAAGTCCCTTTTCAAAATTTTGACTTGTTTTCTAGGGAAATATTTGTTTTTGTTAAAATTTGCAAAGCTTGTTGGCTTCGCTCTTTTCTTTGTTACTTTTGAACGAGCCTATGCGTAACAGGACTAATAAAGATTACAGGTAATTTGAGAAAAAAATAATTTTTTTTTCCAGACTACCTACTGATATACGTATTTATTTATTTATTTATTTATTTATTTATTTATTTATTTATTTATTATTATTATTATTATTATTATTATTATTATTATTATTATTATTATTATTATTATTATTATTATTATTATTATCATCATCATCATCATCATCATCATCATCATTATTTGCGGTAGGTGTGTATGTACGTATGTGTGAGTTAGATTTTTAACGTAGCTTTAGCCATTTTTCAGTCATATCGCTACGATGCCTGCAGTGTGGCAGTTTATAGTGATGTCTAGCAATGGAGCATCATGCCGCAGACATTTAGTACCATTTCCCACCCTGTCACATTTCCCTGACAACCAGGCCGGCCAGATCTTACACTAACCTCTTAATGCTAAGCGCCAAGCGAGGCAGCTGTTAGTACCATTTTTGTAAGTCTATGGTTTGACTCGACCGGGGATCTAACCCACGACCTCCCGCATCCGAGGCAGACGCTCTAACCTGTAGGCTACCGGAGTTGAATTTATTTATTTAGTAGTAGCAGTACCAGCAGCAGCAGCAGTAGTATTAGTAGTATCATAATCATCTGGGATAAGTGGAATCACAATGTTAATTATGAATGCCTATGGTTTATATTATCTTTAAGTGATTTTCGACAAAAGCTCTTATCTTAACAATAGTCCAGAGTATTAACAACAGTTTTGGTTATTATCGTCCAGGGCATTATTATTATTATTATTATTATTATTATTATTATTATTATTATTATTATTATTATTATTATTATTATTATTATTATTATTATTATTATTATTCGAAGGCGAGTCCATAAGGTTTGTAATTCTAGACATTTGGGGCCTTTGTTATGCGTATGATATAGAGAGATAACGTACAAACTACTGTAAATATATACTGACACTAAAAACATCGAACGCGAAATAGTTGAATTAGGCAGAAACAATCTTAAAGCGACCTTCACTATGACACCAACCCAATACTGGTTTAAAGTATCCTACAGAAGACATCCTAGAATCAGTATTAGGAGTGTGAGAAAATATCGAACTCAAAACAATAAATGTCTTTGATAACAGTGTTGATAATAGTCTATATACATAAAGAAAGATACGAGTGAAAAAAGAACCACGTCAATGAAGTCAATGCAATCAAACTAACAACAAGAATCTTCCTTACAAAAGGTTAAATTAAATTTTGGCCTCTTGGACGTTTAATAATTGATTTGTTCTTTAAAGACAATGGTGTCATTAGATGTGCCACACATGTTTTATTTTATAATACATACATCTAATTGTCAATAAAGTTTTAATTCTAATTGTTTCCTTGCTTTCACAAAGTGCTTCTGAAGATCCTAATTGATGCCCTGGTAATAAAGCTTTAGAATCCAAGAGAAAGACATTGTTACATTATTATCGGTTTAAGCAACATGTTTTCTCTAGGCAAGCCACGGTATTCACATCAGAATGATCAGAGTAAAACTACTTCTAGTAACCTGTCTCCTGCACGGAAGTTCACTTAAGGAATAGTGATGTTCCACATTTTATAGAATGCTAAAAATATTATATTGCATAAATTTCACTAAACTTTAACACAAAAAGGAGACGTATAATATAGAAGAATGTGTCCGTAATAGTTTCCCAGTAAAAATGAGACAATTACACCGTTGTAGAATTGGAAAGGCCATACAATATAATCTCTAAATCATGTTCAGTCTACACAAATATAATCCCTAAATCATGTTCAAACTACATAAATATAATCCTAAACAAATCGTGTTCAATCTACACAAATATAATCTCTAAATCGTGTTTAACCTACCTAAATATAATCCAAAAAATGTGTTCCATCTACTCGAATATTGTCCCTAAAACATGTTCAGCCTAAACAAATAGAATCCCTAAATTGTGTTCAGTCTGCACAAAGAAAAAGAGAAATTATCTAGGGGTTTAGGAAATGACACTATCAGCTTAATACTGAGCGCGAAGTAAGGAGGATATATATATATATATATATATATATATATATATATATATATATATATATATATATATATATATATATATATATATATATATATATATATATATATATATGTATACCGCTTTGGTATGACCCTGCTGGGGCTGGCATCTACAACCTCCATTGTTTTAGTTTTCATTTCCAATAAATGTAGATGTTTTTTTCTGTATTATCATTGGTTGAAAAATGTAACTCATTGTATCATTTTGGCAACCTTATCACAGCGACTTAAAAACAAAAGAAAAATGTTGCAGACTACTGCAAAAGCCAGTACATTTTAGCTTCTCCAAAAATTGTTTTCATTTACTGTAATTACGGTCTTCATAGATTTGATAAAACTGGAAAGTTGTTATGGACATTGTCTAGAGCAATAGAGAACAGCATTGTTTATCAGTCATTCCATCTGGATTTTACTTCTGTAGTCTCTGGATAAACTCAACACCGTTTGGAAACACTGAGAAAATATAATAAAAGTTCACAAATCAATTGCCATATTCAGTGAGAAAAATTTTATACATAGTCTCATTTTAAATTGATATGTCCAACTAGTGAAAAGCGCAAAGCTGCACTTTTGCATTTTCTCATTCGTATCGTATCGTATCGTATGTATGTATGTATGTATGTATGTATGTATGTATGTATGTATGTATGTATGTATGTATGTATGTATGTATGTATGTATGTATGTATGTATGTATGTATGTATGTGTGTGTGTGTGTGTGTGTGTGTGTGTGCGTGCGTGCGTGCGTGCGTGCATGCATGCATGCATGCATGCATGCATGTATGTATGTATGTATGTATGTATGTATGTATGTATGTATGTATGTATGTATGTATGTATGTATTCATTATATGCTATGAGTTACGTAAATTTGTATTTTGTAGTTGATCTTGTCCAAATAAAGTTCATTTTTTACATTATCAGAACCAATGATTTTTGTATTCTGTAAACATTTTATATATAGCTTATATTACTCTGAGAGTGTAGATTAAATATTAGGATCATTATCTTGGTCTGTGTCATGGACATTATGTTTACCATGTTCTGTATTATAATTTTAGTAACGGACCTTGTCTCACTATCGCTTGGATTATGCTCGAAATTGCCCTACAACGTGACTCATCTTTTGTGCCTTAGTTGTTTTATATAATCTTGTTGATCTAGAAATATTTCATTTGTGCTGTACAATCATGAAGTATAACTAGTCTTACTGATGTGTACAGTATTTCATTTGGGCTCCAATTTATTTATTCAAATTATTTCATTCAATTTTTTAAGAAAATGCTCATTCACAATATTCATGGAATTATTGTAAAATCAAACAAATTCACTGGAATTATAGTAAATACTTGGATTGAATTATTGTGATTAATCAAAAACTGTTGGCGCATCATTGCAATCCATGCCATTGGTAAATTAGAGACTACATTGACACTACAGTCACATCGGCTCCATCAGCGTTGGAAATTATATGAAATACCGCTAATGCTTGTTTCTTCCACCATGTTTTAATGGTGTGTGCGTCGAGAAAGTATGAGGGTTATTGCGTACAATATGACGATGTTCGCCGTAACCTCAATCTCAGGACGAATTAATTATTCTATAAACTGCATGATAATATTCATTCTCCATATTTACTTCATATTCACTCCATATTCACTTCATATTCACTCCATATTCACTTTATATTCACTCCATATTTACTTCATATTCACTCCATATTTACTCCATATTTACTTCATATTCACTCCATATTTACTTCATATTCACTCCATATTTACTTCATATTCACTCCATGTTTACTTCATATTCACTCCATGTTCACTTTATATTATCATGCATCGGTCTGCATTCTCCAGGGGTACCGTTTTCACTCCCGTGTAAATTTGAAACTTGTGTTCTATATGCCTCTATTTATGCAAAATGAATCTGGAGTGAATCTGTACTTAGGCCTATTTCCTCGACAATGTTGCATTCTTTCTGGGGGTATGTGCGCTCTTTTGAGAGGGTATGTCGATGGATGTGGGTTCCTAAAACATTTATTCTTAGAAAGAAGCTTGATGTTTCTTTTATTATTTAATACAGGATTAAAAAACCATTGGGTAAATATGAGGTTTTTCCTTTGGTCAAGTTACGTAGTAAATGTTATAGGTATTTTAGTAGTAAGGCTGATTATATCCAACAACGAAATTAGTCGTTATCTTCCAGGCATTGGACTTATTCCCTAATTGGATTCTGACTTATATAGTAAGCTTCGTTGAGTATTAACTCTTTAGATCAGATAATGCTCTAAGAATCTGTGAGAATATTGAATACAATTAATTCAATCTGTCTGGCACAAATTGCAATACATTCTGCACCCAAACAGTAAATGAAACAAAAATTGAATCCATGTGTTACATGTATCAAGTATTAAATTATTTCCCAATTGGCCATAGCGCAACTTCAGGAATGACCATGTTAAATTAATATTAATCAAATATCGTGTATACTCGCGTTAAAGTCAATTCCAACGGCAAACAACATAAACCGACATAGATCTGCCGGCGTATTAGGCACATCAAGGTCTATGCTGGTTGTTCTACTCATCAAACTCCATTGTATCTTTGCACTTTTGTGTGTTCGAAGTGAGGTAAATGGTCTGCTGAAGGGATTTGCATTTACTTTTAGCATTTTGATGACGCATCTTAGGTTCGAAAGGTTATGTTTTCACCAAGAAATCGTAATTTCATAACTTCATACATATGTAGTACGAAAAGTAGTGCACAGTCTGCTATACGTTAAGACATGTGAAATGGTTACACAGAGCACAGACATAATATAAATATATAGAAGGTGAACAAATCAGACAGGGTGAGTTGATGCTATTATTATTATTATTATTATTATTATTATTATTATTATTATTATTATTATTATTATTATTATTATTATTATTATTATTATTATTGTTTTTCAGCCCCGTGTTACTCCACTTAGCCGAGATGACCATTTGTGAGGTATCGGAAATAAACTCGTGAGAACATAGATAACGTATTTTATGTTGCATTTTGGGAAGAGTCCATCTTAGCAAATGTAATGATTCATCAAGTAAACGGCACAATACTTTATCATCCTATATCAACGATTCAAAAAATAATAAAGCTTTGAATTAATCTTTTGCCGCTCAATATAGACATGATAATCAGTTCCTAGCAAAATACATATTATTAAAGATTTAAATAGTGCGACTGTTTTAATTTATTTTGGCATTCTTCCTACAGAGAAGCGGAAATCAGAAAAAAAAATAGGCAACATAATAACTCCTTACGAAAGTTGATCCTAATATATATATATATATATATATATATATATATATATATATATATATATATATATACACACACACACACACAAACCCCATGTTCTGGGCCACAGCAATGCTTTAGTCTAGTGTTTCAAGACTAACACCTTTCTCTCTCTTATGAGTGTTCTTTTTAGGAATTTGTTTTTTTTTTTGGTTTTCTCCTTTTGCTCGAACCATGTATGTAACATTTAGGTGCAGTTTTTGGTAGTCTCTGCAGTTATTTTTAGTACTGGGCCTAGGTATGTCCTACTCTTCTTTCTAATTAGTGTCGAGATAAATTCATGTTGGCACTCCAATCTCATTTCTTTTTTTCTTTCCAACGTGTTCTTGTTATCTTTTGGAGGTATTTATTCTACAAAGAGTTGAGTTTTTTTTTCTCTTGTTTGCGTGCCTCTTCAGCTTCCAGATCTATCAATAGTGAGATGATAAGGTCTTAATGATCTTCCCAATTAGTCAACCATAACACGAGCCGAGATAAAAGATGTCTGCAACAATCGGTATGTATACACGTGTTGAGGACATATAAAATCACATTTATTTATAGTTCGCATGATTTTAAACAATTCAACATAAACTCTAATGAGGATTTTACTGAGATGGCATGAACAACATAAAAGACATAAAACCAAAATTCGATTTGCAATAAATTCAATCAATCATTGTACCTAGATATAATTAGACAGAACACATAGCAAATACCTTAGAATATAAGCAAGCAAAGCATTAAAAGGGAGCAGTGAATAAAAGTGAGTTTAATATTCAGGTAACTAACAACCACAAGTTAGAATATCTAAAGGATAAGAATAAAAGGCAATAATGAAAAACAAGGTTAGGTTACTTAAAATTATAGATGCAAAATCGAAATTTAAATTACAATCAAAAACCCAGTCTAGCGAAGATTCAGGTTATGCCTCAAACAAAGAAGTTAACAGTAGGAGCTTGATGGCACATAAATCAACGCTAGAAAAAGAAAAAAAAAAACAGTAAACCGATGTGCTTGATGGCACATAAATCAACGCTAGAAAAAAAAACAGTAAACCGATGTGCTTGATGGCACATAAATCAACGCTAGAAAAAAAAAGTAAACCGATGTGCTTGATGGCACATAAATCAACGCTAGAAAAATAAAACAGTAAACCGATGTGCTTGATGGCACATAAATCAACGCTAGAAAAATAAAACAGTAAACCGATGTGCTTGATGGCACATAAATCAACGCTAGAAAAATAAAACAGTAAACCGATGTGCTTGATGGCACATAAATCAACGCTAGAAAAATAAAACAGTAAACACACATAATTGATGTTATCGACTTTGTTATGACAAAGTGTATTTATTGGTAGAGATCGAAATATATATATATATATATATATATATATATATATATATATATATATATATATATATATATATATATATATATATATATATATATATATATATATATATATTTCACTGTCAGTACAATGGAATGTTGATTTTGATGTGGTTAAGGAATATGTCTTAAAGGGTTATGAGTTAGAACCTGAGGCATATCGACAAAGATTTAGAAACTGCCGAAAAAAGAAACTGGCCAGACCTATGTTGAATTTGAATGGGGAATAGAAACGACTGTTAGATGGGTAGCGCTAAGTCGAAAGGGTTGATTTAGTCTCTCCACCCGTGCCAGTCGGAAAAGAAACTTAGTTACAGAATAAGACCTGCTATTGTCTACGAATTTGTTGGGAATTCCCATCGTGTTAAATACATCAGAATTATTTATTTTTATCTTAGCATATGTAATGAAAGCAGTCTTTTAGTTATGTTTAGTTTTAATTTGAGAGGATTTATTTATTTAGATTATTCATTGGAAATACAAAGTTTTGTTGCTTTTGGACTAAACATTATTTGTGATTAATGTGAATTCATTGATAGACATTCGCAATTATAAAATTTGTGATTAATGAAGACTGTTAGCGCATTACCACATTTCAGGCTACTGATATATCCAAAGATTCAAGATTGGAATTCATTCAGAAAACTCTATACGCTTGGACACGTGATTGAACGTTTAGGACTATTGGGATTTAATTCACAATACTTAAGTTCCTTTTAAATTTTTACTTCACATTCTAGGGAAATACATTATTTGTTGAAGTTTACGAGACCTGTTGATTTCTTTCTTTGATTTCTTTCTTTTGTATTACTTTTTTCTAGACCATAGGATCGTAGCATTTAACATGGCGGAATTCCTTGAATTAACACCTACCTTAACTGCGTTAGACTTATCCAGACAAGCCAACACATACACATACAAATTACAAAACTACAAACGGTCGCGTAATGGGAGAGGAGTGTAAAGTAGGAGGTTGATACACTTGTTGACCATGCACTCCCGGCTTTACTATCGAACCCTTTATATTTTCTAACTAAAACAAGGAGAGAAGTTAGAAATATGTAATGGCCACACACACTTATGGGCTGTGCAAATTATCATGTCACAACCATTCCAAGTAAGTAGCATATCTACTATTTGTTTAGCCATGACGGCACATCCACAAAAAGTTTCATGGTTCAGGGGTTTATAAATTCTTTGCTTGACGCGCCCGTAACATGCTCAAATCCGGCTAAGGGATATTCAAGTTTATAAAGTACTTGAGAGAGAGAGAGAGAGAGAGAGAGAGAGAGAGAGAGAGAGAGAGAGAGAGAGAGAGAGAGAGAGAGAGAGAGAGAGAGAGAGAGAGAGAGAGAGAGAGAGAGAGAGAGAGAGAGAGAGAGAGAGAGAGAGAGAGAGAGAGAGGATTTTTGTTCCGCAGGTATCATACTTTGCTATCTTGTTACAACAAATATATTAGTATCTTTATTTAGCGTTTACGTGTAGTGTGTTTTGCTATTACGTAATATACTTTCGATCCTATATTTCATACGATATACCATCAAAGTATGTAATTTCCATTTTGTGATAAGTGTCAAGGTTAAACAAGCATTTTTTTTTATCAGAATGATAATGTTAATATTTACTATCTGAAGAAAGTCTTGAGAGATAGGTGATGAACACGGTTATAATTAATTTATCTTCTTCATTTTAGTCGTAATATTTTTGCGTATCCTTCATTTGCAGACTTACACATGTCCTAATGTATCACGTTTTTTTTTGTGTATTCTGATAGTCTATGGGTCAAAATTGCCGACTCTCAACTGTTGACTATTTTGACGCATATCACTGTTTTAAAGGTGACTAAGTGCAGGCCCGGCCCTACAGCATGGCAAACTAAACAACAGCTTTGAGCCCGACGCTTCTCCGCAATGCAGTTTTTTTTTTTTTTGCTTGGTGCCCCCGAACTCATCGCTCACTGAATTGGAGTCCGCAAGCTTTCTTGGGCCCCGCACATCCTAGGGCCGGGCCTGACTAAGAGATAAACTTGTACTGGTGTAACTCGAGAATGATACTTTTGACATGTTTTCTTGGAAAAACGGCATCAATGGGCAATAGTAACGTTCCATATAGACCGTTACTGCCTTCAAAATATTTAGCTTATGCTTAAGTTGCTAAATATGGCATGCGTGAATCATGCGACACATCGGACTAGTGGGCTTCGTGTCTGTGAAACATAGTTCTGAAGTCATTAATAACATTTCATATTTATCTTTCTTACCTTCATACTATGTTATAAGGTCCAGATGATGAAAAGTATTTAATGTAGCTCAAGCAATAAACACACACACACACACACACACACACACACACACACACACACACACACACACACAAATCTTGAAAATTTTTTGGTTATTCCTACATTCCAAAAAATGGCATTTAAAACACGCTGAGGATGTTAACAAGGTCATTCGTCAGATAACATTAATGTTTATACTCTCACATCATGCTTTCGAAAAGGAGAAACGATCACCGTGAATTCGTCCCCAACCCCAAAAATTAAATAAATTTAAAAAAAAATAAAAATTAAAACTCGAAAAAATGCACTTATATAAATATTTTCATAAATCTAATTTTATAAAACTATGTAATGCGAGGCATGCGTTATTCATACAGATTGACGAAAATCTCATTTCTGATCATGTTTGACTTCAACACACGCCGAAAACCTCGCCAAACAATAATTCTAGAAAGAGTGCAATGATTTGAAATTCGAAATTAAAAATTGTTGTGCACCATTTCTCATGAACAGGCTTCTTTTCTTCAAAGTTGTCTCCCATCATAGTCACGGAATTCGAAATGGTAATAGTAAATATAGTTTTCATTCTAATTGGATGTATAAGTAGTTGTCGTACACTTGACTTGATCCATATATATATATATATATATATATATATATATATATATATATATATATATATACCAGACAGAACAGACTGTGCTATCCCTGGATTCTGTAGTAGAATCTTGATAATAGTGGGCAGAAATAATAGTTTAATACAAACAATACTATCATACAGGTTAGAGAAATTAAATTCGTACTCTACCGAGTTTCGAACCCAGGTCCGCGAGTAAATGGCATCCATCGCCTTGCCTGCACGCACCAACCCATATACCGTCACGACTAAGCACGCATCACAAACATGATGGCACTGAATCGTTGTTATATAAGCTCGTGCGTAGCAGACACACTCGCACGACAACTGTGTGTATATATGAGAATTAATTACTAGGTCGTCATGCGAGTGTGTCTGCTACGCACGAGCTTATATAACAACGATTCAGTGCCATCACTTTTGTGATGCGTGCTTAGTCGTGACGGTATATGGGTTGGTGCGTGCAGGCAAGGCGATGGGTGCCATTTACTCGCGGACCTGGGTTCGAAACTCGGTAGAATTTAATTTCTCTAACCTGTATGATAGTATTGTTTGCATTAAACTATATATATATATATATATATATATATATATATATACTAATTTTGCGATTTTTCACTGCTATACTGCCTTGAACCTGATTTGGGTTAATTATGACATCGAAAACAGGTATATGCATTCAGGAGAATAAGAACTTTTTGTTAGTAATTAATTCTTAAAGGAAATCATACAATTATTTTCTTTTAAATATATAGATAGTCGTTATTATTAAAAGTGATCAGTTAAATATTTTAGAAGTATTCAAATAGTGTCTAAATAATATATTAATTATGTATCCTTTCTTTGCTGAGCTGAAATTTTGCCAGTTTAACGTTGCCTAGTGATTTATTTTAGTCGCGCCGCAAGCTGAAGAAACTTACTAGCCTACCGGTGTGGCAAACTTGATGAAACGTGAGCCCGTATTGATTTCTTTAGTTCTAAATTCCTGATTAGAACTTATCGCACAGAAAAGATTTCGTTCAGAAGGCCAAAAATAAGCGGATTTGATCTTGATGAAATTTATCGATTACTAAGAAATGAACTAACATCAAGGTTCGTATTCACAAAACTACTCTAACTGAACACTCAAACTAAATTTATGATAGTGATAATGGATCGACTGATTATTACATCATTGTTAATGGTTGCTTGTTAATGAAAACGGGCAAGATGCTGACTCTGTTTCAAGAAACAATAACCAACAAGATGATTATGACATACGATGAACTGGAGTGCACTTAAGGTGAGAGGATTTAATTTTAATACAGTCCCCAGGAGTTACATCTCCGTGTTTCAAATATTTCGAATAAACAAATTAGAATTAAAGGGAAGGTAATACTCAAACAAATATTTACATTACTCCAGCAATTTTGTTTACATATTACAACAAGTGAAACACAGTAAAACAATAGTGAAGTATATATCATTTCTGTACGTGTATATGGTATAGTGAAGTAAATAGCATCATATATTATGTTAATGTCATAGTGAAGTCTAAAACATTATTGTTAATGGCATACGAAGTGAATAACATTGTTGTAAATGGCATAGTGAAGTCTAAAACATTATTGTTAATGGCATACGAAGTGAATAACATTATCGTAAATGGCATAGTGAAGTCTAAAACATTATTGTTAATGGCATACGAAGTGAATAACATTATCGTAAATGGCATAGTGAAGTCTAAAACATTATTGTTAATGGCATACGAAGTGAATAACATTGTTGTAAATGGTATAGTGAAGTATAAAACAATATTGTTAATGGCATACGAAGTGAATAACATTGTTGTAAATGGTATAGTGAAGTAGATATCACTGTTTAAATGTTATAAAAAAGCCAGTAATATCGCTAAATGAAACAGTGAATTAAATAACATTGTTGTAAATGGCACAGAGAAGTATATAACATTGTTGTAAATGGCATACAAAGTACATAACATCGTTGTAAATGGCATAGTGAAGTAAATTACATCGTTGTAAATGGATACCGTGAAGTAAATTACATCGTTGTAAATGGATACCGTGAAGTAAATTACATCGTTGTAAATGGCATAGTGAAGTAAATTACATCGTTGTAAATGGATACCGTGAAGAAAATATCATTGTTATAAAAGGTATAAATTAAATGGACTGATAACAATGATATCAAACAGGTTTCCCTAACGTTAAACATATTCACATGCAGCACAATTACGTTCGAAGATGCCATTATTTACCGACAAATGGTGACCTAATACTTTGCACTGTAGGAATACCTTGGAAAAAGGTTTGAGAGAAAGCCGATTAATTTCTGCCTTCTTACCCAGTGTGAATTGAAATATATCTCGATTGAAATTCTTATTGTTTTCTCACTATTTAGGTTAGATACTTTTTTCTATAATCCTGTAATTCTTTGATGACGCACAAATTTCTTACGCTTTGTGGTTACTAAAAGCCTCAAAATTTAAAGACCCAACGAACAATTACCCTTCTGTGGAACAATATGATCTCTTCCCGAATCTACGAAATAAACTGTGAGGGTATCCCAGTCTCACGCTGATTATAAAGGTAGTGGGGGCATGATGTGATAAAAGAAGATAGGGTCATACAGACTGGGGGTATGATGAGAGATAAGAAGATAGGGTCATACAGACTGGGGGCATGATGTGATATACTAAGATAGGGTCATACAGACTGGGGGCATGATGTGATATACTAAGATAGGGTCATACAGACTGGGGGCATGATGTGATATAAGAAGATAGGGTCATACAGACTGGGGGCATGATGTGATATAAGAAGATAGGGTCATACAGACTGGGGGCATGATGTGATATAAGAAGATAGGGTCATATAGACTGGGGGCATGATGTGATATAAGAAGATAGGGTCATACAGACTGGGGGCATGATGTGATATAAGAAGATAGGGTCATACAGACTGGGGGCATGAGGTGATATAAGAAGATAGGGTCATATAGACTGGGGGCATGATGTGATATAAAAGATAGGGTCATACAGACTAGGGGCATGATGCGATATAAGAAGATAGGGTCATACAGACTGGGGGCATGATGTGATATAAGAAGATAGGGTCATACAGACTGAGGGCATGATGTGATATAAGAAGATATGGTCATACAGACTGGGGGCATGATGTGATATAAGAAGATAGGGTCACACAGACTGGGGGCATGATGTGATATAAGAAGATAGGGTCATACAGACTGGGGGCATGATGTGATATAAGAAGATAGGGTCATACAGACTGGGGTCATGATGTAATATAAGAAGATAGGGTCATAAAGACTGGAGGCATGATGTGATATAAAAAGATAGGGTCACACAGACTGAGGGCATGATGAGAGATAAGAAGATAGGGTCATACAGACTAGGGGCATGATGTGAGATAAGAAGATAGGGTCATACAGACTGGGGGCATGATGTGATATAAGAAGATAGGGTCATACAGACTGGGGGCATGATGTGATATAAGAAGATAGGGTCATACAGACTGGGGGCATGATGTGAGATAAGAAGATAGGGTCATACAGACTGGGGGCATGATGTGATATAAGAAGATAGGGTCATACAGACTGGGGGCATGATGTGATATTAGAAGATAGGGTCATAGAGACTGGGGGCATGATGTGATATAAGAAGATAGGGTCATACAGACTGGGGGCATGATGAGAGATAAGAAGATAGGGTCATACAGACTGGGGGCATGATGTGATATAAGAAGATAGGGTCATACAGACTGAGGGCATGATGTGATATACTAAGATAGGGTCATACAGACTAGGGGCATGATGTGATATACTAAGATAGGGTCATACAGACTGGGGGCATGATGAGAGATAAGAAGATAGGGTCATACAGACTGGGGTCATGATGTGATATAAGAAGATAGGGTCATACAGACTGGGGTCATGATGTGATATAAGAAGATAGGGTCATACAGACTGAGGGCATGATGTGATATAAGAAGATAGGGTCATACAGACTGGGGGCATGATGTGATATAAGAAGATAGGGTCATACAGACTGGGGGCATGATGTGATATAAGAAGATAGGGTCATACAGACTGGGGGCATGATGTGATATAAGAAGATAGGGTCATACAGACTGGGGGCATGATGTGATATAAGAAGATAGGGTCATACAGACTGGGGGCATGATGAGAGATAAGAAGATAGGGTCATACAGACTGGGGGCATGATGTGATATAAGAAGATAGGGTCATACAGACTGGGGGCATGATGAGAGATAAGAAGATAGGGTCATACAGACTGGGGTCATGATGTGATATAAGAAGATAGGGTCATACAGACTAGGGGCATGATGTGATATAAGAAGATAGGGTCATACAGACTGAGGGCATGATGAGAGATAAGAAGATAGGGTCATACAGACTGGGGGCATGATGTGATATAAGAAGATAGGGTCATACAGACTGGGGGCATGATGAGAGATAAGAAGATAGGGTCATACAGACTGGGGTCATGATGTGATATAAGAAGATAGGGTCATACAGACTAGGGGCATGATGTGATATAAGAAGATAGGGTCATACAGACTGGGGGCATGATGTGAGATAAGAAGATAGGGTCATACAGACTGGGGGCATGATGTGAGATAAGAAGATAGGGTCATACAGACTGGGGGCATGATGTGATATACTAAGATAGGGTCATACAGACTGGGGGCATGATGTGATATAAGAAGATAGGGTCATACAGACTGGGGGCATGATGTGATATAAGAAGATAGGGTCATACAGACTGGGGGCATGATGTGAGATAAGAAGATAGGGTCATACAGACTGGGGGCATGATGTGATATACTAAGATAGGGTCATACAGACTGGAGGCAACATAGTTGGAAATATAAGAGGATAATAAAAGCTATTGATGTAGAAGATAGTTCTAAATTGACTGGTTCATTGTTAGATGCAATGCTGTGCCTTAGAAAATAAAGGTATAAGATGAATATACACGGGAAACCAGGAAAAGAACTCAATGCAAAAAGCTGGAGTTGCAAGCATAATATATATATATATATATATATATATATATATATATATATATATATATATATATATATATATATATATATATATATATATATATATATATATATATATATATATGGGTTTGGCTGACCAGGATTGGTTCAGAATGAGAGCTATTTTGTAGGAGAAAGGGAGAAAAAATCTGGCGAGAGCTTATCTTTGATGTAATTGAAAAAAATAGACATTGTTTTCTTGATGCAAGTTCAGTCCTTTAACAATCTTGAGCTTGGAACAATCATTTCTGAAATTAGTACACATAGATCCAGACAATGTCGCGGATCATGCCCTTTTCTCTTCACAGAAGCTGTAATCCAGGTTTAATCTATACAGATAATACGTTTGATCATGAGTTCTCAGAAATTTAAAGTTTTCGAAAACTTTTTAATATAGTATTTGCATAGGTGTACTTTGGGAACTGAATAAGTACAGTGAGTCCTATAAACCACCCATACTTGTCAGTTAGTATGCTTTAAAAGAAGAATAAGAAAAAAATATATATGAACGTGAACTGAAAATTTGTATTTAGTATCTCTCTCCCTCTCAGAACTGATTTGTCAATAAGTGTTGTGATTGTGTGACTAATATAAAATGGGCAAACTAAACTGTTATATAGCTGTTTTTCATGACTAATATATCATGGGCAACTAAATTGTTATATACCTGTTTTTCATGAAATAATATACAGAACTGACAGTCATTCATAGACCCTTGCATTTTTATTTCTGAATATGAAGAAATCTACTTTGGGTACAGAAATTTATGCCGACTGTGATTAAACTCCAGTCTTTGCAACCACCTCTCTCTCTCTCTCTGTGAAACACACACACACACACACACACACACACACGCGCGCGCGCGCACGCGCACACGTATACACAGTAAATGTACTTTAAGTTATTTGTGAAACTTATGAAAACGATTCGAACACAAGAATATGTAAGAATTAAAAAAAATCTGAACAGATTTGAAAAAATATTTATTTATTTATTTGCCAGAGGAAATCTACGTGCCTACGCTATATCACATTTCGTTTGATGTATTAGGAATTGATCTCCATTAATTTCGATTACATAAAAAGTAAGTTGGATTCTAATTTTGAAACAGTTTCTCTCACTTTTTATCTGGCGTGCGCTCTCTCCTTCTGACACCATAAACCTAATTAATTTGTTTACTCAAAAGAAAGAGAAAGTACATACTGTTCGTAATTTACTTGAAAACATGTTCACCCTGAGAATGAATATCTGAAATCATGTTTTACTTGTCGAATCGTAGCAAGGAAAACGGAATGTTCTTTGTAGCAGCAAGCGATTGGAAAAGTGACTTTATTGCTTCTCTCTCTCTCTCTCTCTCTCTCTCTCTCTCTCTCTCTCTCTCTCTCTCTCTCTCTCTCTCTCATACACACACATACCCACCCCCACCCCTACACACAAATACACACATCCTCATCCTCCTCCTACACACACACACACACACACACACACACACACACACACACACACACACACACACACATTAGCACACTATCACACTTACGTTTTGGTGAAGTCAAACTGATCTTGTTGCTTCCAATGTGTAATTATATTAAGTATCCCTTTCTTTGCTTTTAAGTTGGGAGGGGAAGAGGGGCGTAGGGTGGAGCTTGAACGTTTTGGGTTGGTGTAAATGTTTTGGCAGGATGATTACATCAGCTTTTCTGAATCTTTTGTATAATAAATGAAAGAGACAAATCACATCTATATAAAAATGTTGATTTTTTTTCCAGCTGAAAATAAAATAAAATCATTTTTTACTTTGATACATGTCTCTTTTATCTTTTATGTGTTCTTTCGGATGGCTGAAATGGGGTCTACTGAGTGTCGATCGTGATAACTGATACGGATATGTGAAATATGGGCTACTAACAGAGTTTCGATTAGGGTAACTGATACGGGTAGCTGAAATGTTGGCTACTAACTGAGTGTTGATCATGGTAACTGTTACGGGTAGCTGAAATGTTGGCTACTGAGTTTCGATCAGGGTAACTGATACGGGTATCTGAAATGTGGGCTACAAACTGAGTTTCCAATAAGGTAACTGATACGGGTAGCTAAAATGTGGGCGACTGAGTTTAGATTAGGGTAACTGACACCGATAGCTGAAATGTGGGCTACTGAGTTTCGAATAGGTTCACTGATACGGTTAGCTGAAATGTTGGCTACTGAGTTTTGATCATGGTAACTGATACGGGTAGCTGAAATGTGGGTTAATGATTCTTACTCTTGATAACCATATTTAGTACTCATTACAGAAAACGGAAAATTGCGTTTTCTACGAAAGACATCTTGATAAATCATTGTTATCTGTTTCGATTAATTCAGTCAGTTCATTATCTCTTTCCATTAACTCATCTTCATTATCTCTTTTTTAAATCATCTTCATTATCTATTTCGATTAAATCATCTTCTTTATCTATTTCGATTAAGTCATTTCATTAACTACTGGGATCAAATGAATATACTTTCAGAAGGCTTTTCGAGCATTTCCTGCTTGACTCTGTCATCCATATAGCTTAATGAGACTTAAATGAAAATTCCTTCTACTCTACGTCTAGATTGATCCTGTACAAAAGATGTAGTCCGTCCAGTCGATGCAAGAAAAAAAGACCCATTCAACCATTACAAATCCTACCGAACACCTGGTGTAGGACACAATATCCGATGTAGAATGTCCTTTGGAATCAAATCAGGACTCGTGGAAACGAATCAGGGTTACTACAAACAAATCAGTTTAGTGAAAACTTAAAAGAGTTGCTGGTGACAATTCAGGGATACTGAAACATTTGTACCCGGTTTATGTTTGCTACTTTCCTTTGTAAGTCATTGTACCTTAATTTACCGTCAATAGGTGTATAAAACCAAGTCTATTCAGGTTTTTAAACATTTCGGCTTTAATGCATCTGTCTGTATCTATCTATCTATCTATCTATCTATCTATCTATCTATCTATCTATCTATCTATCTATCTATCTATCTATCTATCTATCTATCCATCCATCCATCCATCCATCCATCCATCCATCCATCCATCCATCCATCCATCCATCCATCCATCCATCCATCCATCCATGTATCAATTTATCAATCTATCGATCTATCTATCCATCCATCCACATACCGATTCACAGTAATCCACACACACACACACACACACACACACACACACACACACACACACATATATATAAATATATATATATATATATATATATATATATATATATATATATATATATATATATATATATATATATATATATATATATATATATATATATATATATATTAAAAATAAAATTAAAGCCTGCAATTATATTGGCTACGACCTTTAATCTTGCATTGACCAGAGAGACTTAAAATATTTGTAATGTGTGTGCAAGAAACTCTTGCATAAAAATCGTAACACGCAGCGCATACAATTAAACTTTAGCACGAGAATAGCAGCACGTAACGTATTACTTTCTCGAGCAAGAGTTTCATTTTTGTTTTGGATGCTACGATTCTCATGCACAGGCATAAAACAAAACACGCGGGTCATACAACGAAATTTTTGCACGAGAATCGTAACATGCGGGGTATACAATGAAACTCTGGCTCGAGAATAGAGTGATGATGTGTGATTTGGATTTTTAACGTAGCTTTGACAATTTCATGCCGCAAACATGTAGCATAATGTCCCAACCAGTTACATTATCCTGACACCAGGACGACCAGTCATAACACTAGCCTCTTAATGCTGATCGCCAAGCGAGGCAGCTGCTAGTACCATTTTTGTAAGTCTTTTGTATGACTCTGTTATGGCTCGAACCCAAGACATCTCTCATCTGAGGTTGACGGTCTAACAACTTGGTGAATAGTAATACGTATGGCATACAATAAAATGTTTTAACGAAAATCGTAACACGCAGGTAATGCACATTTTGTGCAAGTTAGAAAGTGAATAGCTCGATAGGTCTTCTTGTTTTATAATCTTACGAATATCAGCACCTCACAGATCTTTTACTTGGAGATCTGAGTGGCACAAATCTTAGGTTATGCTCTGACCATTTTGTTGAGTTGATAATTACAATCCAATCCCCCAATCTGACAGTAGCTATATTTTTCGTCATTAAATATTTGTGGAAATTGTTTGTTTTAGTACAAACCAACTTGCAGAAAAATTAGGGTTTTTATTGTTGTTGAAAGAGTATGCCAAAATCCTCATATTTTATTATGCTGATGTAATTGGGAATTTGTCTGGATTAAATATTTCAACTAGTTTGCCTATGTTTTGAATCCAATAATATTAGATAAATACGATAACTATTAAGTTCATTGTTTAACCTGGTGAGGCATCAATAATTTCTAATGGATCATTAAGAGGGACACAAATAATATCCAAAACAGACAATTTACAATGTACATGCATTTGCTTTTCATGAAATGGGAGAGACATTCCCTTAAAATGTTTCGATTGATAGCCTTGAAAGACGAAGTGGAGGAGATATTATATCATGCACATATACAAATCTTCAAATGGGTGACTGCAGCAATCTTAAAATATATGCTTTATTTTTCAGTCAGTCGCAGACATTACTGTAAGCCCTATGATAAGTATGGGATAACAGTTATGTGTCGAGGATCTGGCGACTTTAGCAGTGATTTTCACTGTCCCAATAAATGTGTTTTATTAGACATGACGACTTTAACAGTGATTTCACTGTCCTAGTAACTGAGCTGTGCAGGATGTGACAAATTTAAGTGATTTGACTGTCCCAATAACTGAGATGTACTGGATGTTACGAAGTTAACAGTGATTTTACAGTCCCAATAACTAAGCTGTACTTGAAGACTTTAGCAGTGATTTGACTGTCCGAATAAGTGAGCTGTACTAGATGTATCGAATTTAACAGTGATTTTACTGTCCCAATAACTAAGCTGTACTGGATGATTTTAGCAGTGATTTGACTGTCCGAATAAGTGAGCTGTACTAGATGTATCGAATTTAACAGTGATTTCACTGCCCCAATAACTGAGCTGTACTAGATGTATCTAATTTAACAGTGATTTCACTGCCCCAATAACTGAGCTGTACTAGATGTATCGAATTTAACACCGATTTCACTGCCCCAATAACTGAGCTGTACTAGATGTATCGAATTTAACAATGATTTCACTGTTCCAATAACTGAGCTGTATTAAATGTATCGAATTTTACAGTGATTTCACTGTTCCAATAAGTGAGCTGTACTAGATGTATGTAATTTAACAGTGATTTCACTGCCCCAGTAACTGAGCTGTACTAGATGTATCGAATTTAACAGTGATTTCACTGCCCCAATAAGTGAGCTGTACTAGATGTATCGAATTTAACAGTGATTTATCTGCCCCAATAAGTGAGCTGTACTAGATGTATGGAATTTAACAGTGATTTCACTGCCCCAATAACTGAGCTGGACTAGATGTATCTAATTTAACAGTGATTTCACTGCCCCAATAACTGAGCTGTACTAGATGTATCGAATTTAACAGTGATTTCACTGCCCCGATAACTAAGCTGTACTAGATGTATCGAATTTAACAGTGATTTCACTGTCCCAATAACTGAGCTGTACTAGATGTATCGAATTTAACAGTGATTTCACTGCCCCAATAAGTGAGCAGTACTAGATGTATCGAATTTAACAGTGATTTCACTGCCCCAATAACTGAGCTGTACTAGATGTATCGAATTTAACAGTGATTTCACTGTTCCAATAACTGAGCTGTACTAGATGTATCGAATTTAAAAGTGATTTCACTGTCCCAATAACTGAGCTGTACTAGATGTATCGAATTTAACAGTGATTTCACTGCCCCAATGACTGAGCTGTACTAGATGTATCGAATTTATCAGTGATTTCACTGTCCCAATAACTGAGCTGTACTAGATGTATCGAATTTAACAGTGATTTCACTGTCCCAATAACTGAGCTGTACTAGATGTATCGAATTTAACAGTGATTTCACTGTCCCAATAACTGAGCTGTATCCGATACCATTTATACTTCGATTGTTATCATAGTCTTACAGACTTTGTAAAATATGTCCAAAAATGGTGGTTGTAGACCTTGTAAAATATGTCCAAAAATGGTGGTTGTAGACTTTGTAAAATATGTCCAAAAATGGTGGTTGTAGACTTTGTAAAATATGTCCAAAAATGGTGGTTGTACTATAATTTTCATGCACTAGATATGCATCTTTAGTGTACATGAATGTTGTAGAGTCAGCAATATTAGAGACTGATGCTTAAATTTGAGATTCATCAGATTAAATGATAATACAAAGGTACTGCTAAGACGACTATACTGTTCATGTATTTGACGCAATCATCAACGTATTTCACACTATCATGATATTGTTCATACTCTGATCATTACATTTCATACTGTCATTAATGTATTAAACACCATCTTAAGCGTATTTCATACTGTCTTCAATGTATTTTATACTGTCATCATTGTATTTGACAATCATTATTGTTTTTCATTCTGTCATCAATGAACTCATACAATGATCAATATATTTTATACTATCATCAATGTATTACATACTCTGATCAATGTATTTCATAATAAAGTCATTGTATTTATACTATCATTGATGTATTTCATACTATAGCCATTCTATTTCTTCAATGTATTTCATACCAGTCATACCGGCTTATTTCTGGTTTCTTGGGCGCCGCCGATTTGGTCACAGCTAGTCGCAGTGTCGCCGACTGTGTCGCTGTCTCGGTCGCCGTTATCCGCTCGAGATCGATATATATATATATATATATATATATATATATATATATATATATATATATATATATATATATATATATATATATATATATATATATATATATATATATAGGGACGATAGTGCGAAATGACGAAAGAAGAGCTATCTTCGGTCTAAACGTGTATTGTCGCAAGACCTCTGCGTTACTTGGACGAGCCTTGTAGCGCCGGGCTGCTGGTCGATGAAAGACCTTGTCCCTAACCTTTTCAGATTCCTGGCCTGCTTCTTCCTACCCAAGGATTACTGGTCGCAGTCGCCGACTTGGTCACAGCTAGTCGCAGGGTCGCCGACTGTGTCGCTGTCTCGGTCGCCGTTATCCGTTCGAGATCGATATATATATATATATATATATATATATATATATATATATATATATATATATATATATATATATATATAGAGAGAGAGAGAGAGAGAGAGAGAGAGAGAGAGAGAGAGAGAGAGAGAGAGAGAGAGAGAGAGAGAGAGAGAGAGAGAGAGAGAGAGAGACGATAGTGCGAAATGACGAAAGAAGAGCTATCTTCGGTCTAAACGTGTATTGTCGCAAGACCTCTGCGTTACTTGGACGAGCCTTGTAGCGCCGGGCTGCTGGTCGATGAAAGACCTTGTCCCTAACCTTTTCAGATTCCTGGCCTGCTTCTTCCTACCCAAGGATTACGACCAAGTGTGCTTACCCTGGCGGGGTGGGTATACTGCCACACTGCTGTCTTCACTCTATGCCGGTTATTTACACACACCCTTAGCAGCCACAGTTGGTCCGTATATATATATATATATATATATATATATATATATATATATATATATATATATATATATATATATATATATATATATATATATATATATATATATATATATATATATATATATATATATATATATATATATATATACCTAGGCGGAATCACGTGAACCAAAAACTAAGACGACAGATGGCATTACAAAGCCCGCCAAACATAACAATATAATCTATGACCAAACGAATATTATACAACGAAACGAAAATAATTGAAGTTCACGGGGTTTCCTCGTTGCAATAAATATCATTTTATTGTCATTTTACTATCATTTTTTATACTATCATAATTGTTTCATGCTGTTATCAATGAATTCATACTATCGTCATTTTATTTCGTAATATCATATGCATTTGATACTATCGTCACTGTATTCCTTTAAAGAAAGCATTGCAAACAACAGGGACTCGAATGGACGTCCCACATCATCATCAAAACTGATAGCTTTGCATTGTGAATAAGAGATTTGTTGACCTTAGACTTAATACACATGTAGTTTCTTCTAAGAAATAATATGGAGCCCATAATTTGAGTAACTAATAGCCGTCAAGAGACTTGGGCTGATTTTGTTTTGCCTTGTTGCCATTATTTGATAGTTATAATTTAACACTTTAGAAATGAAATTTCATATGAAAGGATTCCTGAAGCATTTATTTCATTATCAGTTTTAATTAAATCGCTATGTATTACCAATTTGAATTAAATGTATATCATTCATAAAGGCTCTTTCTGTACTTCATGCTATGTTTGTCATCCGCTGCAGCTACATGAAACTTATTTATTCCATATATTTCTATACGTCTACATTATCATTGCATACAAATAAATTTTGTCCTATGTAGTCTCTGCATGTCAGAAATTAATAAATCTGTTATTTGTGCACGAAAGACGGATTTAACCATTGCAAATCCTGCTGAACTATTTGATCTAAATTACTTAAGTAAAATGTCAACAATTATCTAGTAACAAGCGAGGGATACTGAACTTTAGATTTCGTTCACACACACACACACACACACACACACACACACACACACACACACACACATTTTTGGAGACACTCAATATTTCAGAGCATGGTATAAACCCTAGCACGATAATCAAAATTATACAGGGCATACAAATTTAATGAATGTATGTAAGACAGTATCGTGTGTTAGACTCGATATTTTGAACGAAGTAAAATAGAAAACGGAAAACCAAGCTTTGTAAAATGGATCAAACAATTTATCTCTCTACAGTAGAAGTGAGATATCAAAAGTAACTTGGAGCATGATAATGAAATCATAAACAGCCGTAAAAGTTCTATCACAATTTCAAAAGTGTCAAACATTCCAAATGAAGTCAAGTGATGTTATATTTGAACTCAAACTTTTGTGATGTTATGCCACTAGTCCTGATGTAACACAATAATATAATCCAAAATGTCTTTAATTGAATTCCAGTAATTCCAAAATAGCTCCTAAATCTCTAATTCTGAGCACTTTGAAATTCGAATGAATAAGTGAAATAAATAAATAAAACCCACCCAACTATTTGACTCCTCTAAGACTGATTTTTCTGCTAGGAATAATTTTCAGCAACTCATCCCGTATATAAAACAAACAATGACACAAACTCAGAAGCAGAATGAGGGTCGAATAATCATTTCGAAATTGCTCTAATTTTGTCAAGAAAGTTAATTACTTTAGCAGCTAGCCAATCAGGAATTAATTGCGCTTATTTTTACTCACCTAAACCCATGACCTGAACTTATCTTATCAACGTGTGTATTTCTATCCTAAAACTATGTAACGTGTTTATTAAAATGACATCATTTCAAAGTATAAACCCCAAACTATATAGGTGATAAGCATTTAATGTTATTCGCTAAATAACCCCTACAACCCATAATCATAAAAATGAACACACATATTATAAATATACATAAAATACGATAGACGCAGTGATTCTGCTTTTATATACATTTGCAATTCACGGTCCGGTAATATGAAGATCTTTCATGCATATATCTGGGATTAAGCTCTCAAGATGGTCATCGTGTGCTATAATTAAGATTCAATCGACCAATTAAAACAGTTGCTTTAAGCTTTGCCATTGAGTATAAGGGAATATTTTTGTTTCGTACAAAATATGAGAAATGGTTTGATTGGCAACCATGAGATTTCCTGCGACAACCTGTAGTGTACTGAGTCGAGCATCTATTTCTGTAGATAGAAAGTGAAAATGAAACACTAACTTTTGGTATTGCCAATTAGATTCCAAAATAATCATAGAATTACAGACATAAATCCTAATAATTTAAAGTTCTAAATAAACTTAGCGAAAATCCAATTAAGTCCAATGTTGGAGGTGTTGATGTTCCTTTACCGGTCTGTAGCGTGTTGGTGCACCGACAGTCTTTTGTTAAAACACAGTAATATAATTCCAGGTTTGAATTCACTCTAAATCCCAGTGAATGTCTCTTTCTAAGAATATTACTTTTATGAGCACCCTGTATTTACAGCGAAGAAAATAACTAAATAGAATAACTTAAATTAATTTCATTCGAAATGAACTTCTGGACAAAACAATAATGCAAATTTGATTCAGCCTGATCTTATAGCACAAATGAATAATCTTTCTAGTAATAAGATTATATAGTCTTTCACTTGACATCAAGTCACAATTAACATTTTCTAAAATATATTACCTAATGGAAAATATCTATCTAGAAAGTTCTTAATGCTTGCAAAGTAAAGTGTTAGTTATTATTAGAAAGTCTTTTATAACCTGGTCATTTTCAGTTGCGCCAGGTACATTCAAAAGGAATTTCAATAACCCAAACAGACGTGTTTATTTATGTTAATAATAATGATCATTAAATCTCCAAAAATAATTAGCTTTTCATTAATTGCTTATTAAAAATCAATAATTCAGGTCAAGTAGAAAATGAACTTGATTTTGGACAAGGTTAAGTCCAACATACAAAATTATCAGGTCAATAAACCTTGGTTTTCCTACTCAATAAATATTCAATAAATTTATCATGGGTTCTGCAACTATGAACAAATTTGAAAACAAACATCCCTTTAGTATCCAGACATACTTAAACATCGTAACAGTTGCTTAGACTGATAGTCACAGGGTATTCAGTCCTTTGCATCTATAGGTTTAACTTATCCATGTCCCACGTTATGTCCTAGCAATGTAACACAAGCATAACAAAACTCACTTTTGGATAAATTGAATGGTCAAAGTTTTATTAGTTAGCCTGTCAAACAATTTCCGAATTGTATCAAGGTAATCTGACAAGGTGACATTATCGAGCTTAAAAAAATAATCACCTAGACCAGATGCAATGAAGTTCATTGAAAGTTGAAATATTCCCTTTCATCCCAAGCTACATCGTTTTAAATTGATAAAATCCATCTGGAGTCAGGAATGCTGAAATTTCATTTGCCCTTTTCGTCAGTGGATTTGCAAGAATCCTTTCAGAAAGTTAACTTGGGTGACATACTTTGCATTTCTAATTTATCAATGCAGTCATCGATTCTTGGTAATGGAAATGGATCTGTTTTAGTTACACTGTTCATCTATCTATAGTTAGTACACATGCTGAGCGTACTAGCTGGTTTTGGTACAAGTATACAGGGTGAACTCCAGTCACTTTTATTTCTTTTTCTAAAATCATTCTCCAACAAATACTGGATTTCTTTCTTTTAAAATTCCTGTTTGAGTGGGTCACCATTTACGAAAGGGAATGAAATTCATAATTTCAACATCATTTTATTTGTTTGTGTAGAAACGTCCTGAAAAGTGCTCATTCAAGTAACAGCCATTTTAATTCGTTCTTTCTTTCTTTTGCTGCAGATGTGAAAGTTTATGGTCCAGATTAATTTCTGAAATCTGAAGGTTCATTACTCTAAAGTAATTACAGATCGATCTTCATTGTGCGGGACAGTTACAACTAGACAAGTTGCATGATTATTCTGGCTGTCTCTATCAAAATACTACCTTAACAAAGCTATTTTTATTTTCTTCTCCCATACTGATTGATCCCGTATTGATGATATAATTTAAATTACTTATTTTATTTTCACCTGTGCAACGACCATACTATTTAACCTGAAGAGGGTTTAGTCGTATGGGCAAGAGTGCCAGAATTCTAGCACCTGGTTGAAATCTCATTTCCTTAGCATTTTTGTTATATCATATTTTCTGTTTTGACTGATTATAGTGTAGGCACATAAATCTTTGATAACTTGTATTTAAAATTGGAAACATAACTAAAAAGATTGATTCCTGTATCTTGATTTGAAGGAAGGTTTTGTCTTAGTATCTTCAATGGTCTAAGCAGGTTATGTCCAAAAATTATTTAAAAAGAACTAAATCTGAAAGATTCTTGAACTGATTTCCTAACAGCAAACATTAATAAATGAACACCTTCGCCCCCAATCATTACTGATATCAAAACAATATGACCAACATATTTTTCAAAGTGTAATGGCCGCCATGTGTAGACCATCTTGTGCTGAAAAATGGCGTTAAACTCTAACAAAGACATAAAGTTGGATGAAATCTTCTAATGACCCTTGTCATTCATCGTGATAGGCAGATGACTTGAATTGTTTGACGCCTAGTTTAACCATTGATCAAATTGGACAGCTCTAGATAGGCCAAAGTGAGTGAGCTTTACTATTGTTTTAGTTTAAATATTTCCCAAAGACATTGCCTCTACGAATTTTGAATACGCACTAATTATGATCAACACGTATCGGTAGCCTGACTTGGTCTCAGGTAAATGAATGATACAATCTACCATTATTCTGCTACTTGGTTCGTCAAATGCAGACGAGACTTAAGGTATTTTCTAATTGGGTTTTCATACCATTTGACAAGTGTGACAAAATCAGCAGTATTGACAAATATCGCTTTTAATTTTAATAAGTTTGATTGGTCTATACATGACGAGCCAAATGTGTTTCATAGGCCAGAATACAAATTTTATATCTGTACGATTTTGGAACAACAGTTTGATAGTTTTCCGACCACTAGACCCCAGCGAGTACCTCAGATGGTCTCCATTTTCACATTAGGACCCCATAAAAATAACAAATCTATGCTTAGTTCGCTTCAAAGTCACTAATAGCCCTCAAGAACAAACATAATGTTTCAAGAACGTTTGCATGCTTGACGACAAGTGATTTTCATTTGTTAAACTATTTGGAAAAAAGGGAATGAGTGGTAAAAGAGATTTGTTGTTCAGCATATCTTGATTGATCAATGCCAGTAGCAAAATTGATCTCATCAAAAGCCCGATCAGTACATATGTAATCTAAAAGAATAATAATTTCTTAATCAACATCATTCTCATTAGCTTTTTCTGTCATAGTTCTGGTAACTGTGCAACCTTGTTATAAATCAAGAATTTTTGTTTCAACGGGATCTACTTTTTGATCCAAAACAGACTTGTTAGTTACAAGTGGATTAGATACAATCTTATTTACAGCTAAGTCATTACCTCATAATACATGAATGCCTAATGAGTACAAACTACGATATTCCTAGTGTCTTGGGTCCTGAGACTGTCTAATTACAAATTGACGCAATGGAGAGAAACATTTACAAAGCCGCACTCAACAACCTTAAGAAAACACGTTCACTGTAAGAAAACTTCTCAGAAGAAGGCAAAGTACCTCATAACAAAAGATCCTAAAAAGCTCCCGTGTCTCTTGGTAGAATCACCCAAAAGTGAGATAGAACAGTTCTTGATTAATGGTTCATAAATCTCCATATTAGACTGGGATTTGTCTGACTAACAAATGTATTTCCTTCAATGCATTACTGTGATTCTGGCTTCTTAGAAATAAGACCATTTGGAATAGGTCTGATTTCTGTGATTATTTTTAGTTTGTATATATAAGAAATAACGTATTCTTTCTTCAGTTCAATATATGCCCGTAGGAAGAGATAAGAACTTCTGAACAATCTTATCAAACGCTTGATTTCTAAACGTTGTGAAAGGTTTAAATTTGGAAGTGCTTATGTTAGGTTGCTAAAGAGTATTACAAGACGACTGCTGAGTGGAAGACCGCGTGACAAAAATATTTATGAGCTAAGGAATACTCGTCAGCAGTTCGAGCATCTTATTTTAAAGGTTCTACATTATGCTCATCAAGTTTATTCTTAACGTCACTATGGACGCAGTTTTGTATTCTTTAATTATTATGGTGTTGTTTAATAGTCATGAAGAACATCTTGGTTAAGCATTACCTATCTTGGTAAGTTCTCTTTTTCTTTTGGAAATTCGACGTGAGATTGTCCAGTTTCATTTTTTTATTTTCTAAATATTTGTGGACAAGCCTCAGGTACCAACTAATAATCCTTCACGATGAATTTTTTTAACCAGATCATAATGAACATTCTGTTGTACTGTCAGATAGGTGTAGATGTTACTAACTTTGCAAAAAAGTGCGTTTTGTAATAATACAGTCCAATGCCTCCTTGGCAATTTCAGATTTTCAGCAAGTTTTGTTTAAAAATGAGAAAATTATTTATCTACCTTTTCTTTAACAATGGGTACTAACCTAAAATTCCTAGTAACATCAACACTTGGATTTGTGTAATAAAATATGAATAAGCTTTTCACTTTATGTGTCTAATTCTTTTAATTAAACTAAGATTTCCTTTCTTCCTTTACTATTCTTTTTCTCTATTTTTCTTCTTTCTGTAACTTTACTTGTAGTGTCTCTCTCCTTTTTCTGTAATTGCAATTGTTCTTCTTCTTTCTGTAATTTTTTTTTGTTACTCTCTTTTTCTCTAATTGCATTTGCAGTTGTTTCTCGTTTTATATTTATTGCTCCTGCACATGCAGTTGTCTTTCCTGAAGCCCAAGCTTTCTGATCTTCATTACTTGCAAGTTAGAGTCAGACAGAGACTTATTAAACAAATCCAAAAACACCTTTATTGAAGACAATTTATACCACCAAATATTGCGCAAAAATATTTTTTTTTCTATTTCCTGCTTTACTAAAGAATCCTTTGCTTCAGAAAGGTCATATGTCTGGCAAGCTGAAAGAAAGATCTCAGGTGAAATATACTCGGGAGAAAGTTCCAAAACAAGATGAATTTAAATTTTTTAAAAACAATTATATGGTCTAAAATTGGTATTAGAAAAGAGTGCAATGCAAAATTTTTTTTATTAATTTCAACTAAAAATTTATTTCTCTAAAATACACAAGGAAAAATCTTAATGTTCACACATATGATGTTAGTAAGTATTAGAAAGTCTGTTACAAAAATTATAATATATAATCTGGACAATGTCAGGTACGCCAGGTAAACTGTATGGAAAGTCCAACAACCTATACCCAGACCAAAATAAACATGTCTTCTTTTAACAATACAAATCCATATATTAAACCCATACATATGAAATATTTGAGCTACGTATTAGTTGTTTACATAATAAAAATAAATAATTCAGGCGAAATAGAAAACACTCTTGTTTTTGTACAATGTTAATCCAAAATACAATGTTAAATTACAATATCATATAATACAATAAAAAATAAAAGGAGTAACAAACAATTTAAATTAAATAGACATAACAGATCGTGATAGTCGCCAAAATTTGACAACCAAATGCCACCAGACGTTTTCTCTGCAGTCGTGATCGGAAATACCTTCTCGTGACAGTGATGAATAAAAGGTCTCAATTAGCAGCAATTGAGTTTCAGAAAATCTATGTATCCCTTATGTATTGCTTGAAGTAAATACTTTTGCGTGTAAGCAATGCATGTATTTCCTGTGTAGCTGGAAACCACCGCGGTATTGACAAGTAATCTTAACGCTCTCGTTGCGAGAAAGTTCGTTTCCTGACGCAAGACTGCTAACGGGTTTATCCAAGATGGAATTGCAAACAGCAGTTTGTCATTTAACTGTAAATCGAAACGTCAAGCATTTTTCCAGGTTAATTATTATTCCATTTGACGTTGTTGCAACTCCCTGCATTATCATGTTAACATCATACCCATGCAGGTTTTGAATCACATACGGAATTTTTGTTTTATTATCGTTAATTTGTAGCAGGAGGATGAATGTGCCGTTTGTAGCGTGTCTGTATTTTCCAGAGATGTTGGAGTAATAACACAGATTTTCCATGCTGGAGCGAACTTTCCTTCACAAATCTAGCAATACATCCCCCGCAGAAAATTGGCGACTGTTATCCTGGATTATTATCATGTCCGCGAGTGAGGCAAGCTATTGTTGAAACCATTTCGCGGGAACGTCGTGCTATATAAAATAAGTCTCAACCAAGTCCTTGATGCGGAATAAGATTGTTGGTTCAGTTTCTCTAGCTAACAAGACAACGACGTCAGATATTCCTCATGGTAAATTGCAATGTATTTGATTTATCTTCGTGCTGGCGTATCTGTAACGTTTAACCGTTCGAAATCCGCGTAAATGGTGTAAGGACCCTTCATCATCCTCTACACCGCAGTAAATTTCAAAACATTCCTGCCAGGCTCTGACCTGATCTACTTTGCTGCTTTTCAAAATTTCTGCTACAGTAACATTTATGGTCTTCAATCAGCAGTTAATTGCTATACATACGTGCAGCATTGACAGAGAAATTTCTTCTCATGCTTATTGCGTCGGCAATCCATTCATAGATAATCTTTTTATTGACACATTTTGTATTGCACCGTTTAGACATCAGAGCCGTCCTCGTTTCCTATGCTGCTCCATTCTGAACTGTACATACGTATACAGAACCTGTGGATAGTCGAATCGGTTGAAGGCTTTTATTATATGTATACACACAAACAGCGATGTCAGGGTTGAGTCGTTTAAACTTACTGATGTGAGTAAAATGCAATGTTACCAAACTTGAGTCCGCCAAAAAGTGTTGCTTGTATCTTCGAGCTTGTTTGTATGCATCGCAGATAAGATCGCCCATTCACAATACTGGTTTTAATTTAATTTTATTTATTTATTTATTTATTTATTTATTTATTATTATTATTATTATTATTATTATTATTATTATTATTATTATTATTATTATTATTATTATTATTATTTATTTATTTAGTTAGTTATTATTTTAATCTTTTTTAAAATTTAGATGTATGGACTATGCAGTCTAAAAAAAGAATTCTTACTTTCTTATCTTACTGGTTGTCATTGTTTCGCATATTTATTTATGTATGCTGTGTAATATAGGCTGGTGTTGAAATATAACTCTTTCATCAGAAAGATTTGTAGGGAAAATCTTTAGTTGAACTTTAAGCATATACAAAGCTTTCATCCTGAACCATGGAAGCATATATCCTGAACCAGTTCTGGAGTATTGTTCAAGCTTCTTGGGACTCTTACCTTCTTACCATATACCTTTGTATCGATTGCGCCTCAATGTCAATGTCATTATACACACATAGACCCAACTGGATGCGTGTTCACAATATACACAGGCGTCGCCGTCGAGCAATATATCCCAACCCTGCTTACATTTGGGGAAATCTTCGATAACAATTATTGGAAGGGTGCCAAACATTCATCGAACACACAAGAAAAAGATCCCGCGCCGTGAAATATCGTTCATCAATTATCGATTCGTATAGTCTTGGTTGCTTTTTTCTGCCGCCTTCGTTTTATCTCCTCACGAGCACGAGAGTCGATATCTGAACAAGGGGAAAATAATTTAGTGGTTGGTTAGACTTCATGGACTTCACAAAGCGACATTCAATTGTTTTAAAATAATAATATGAGCTTATAAATAAGCACGCTTGTCTTTACGATAATTATTATATTCTCTTGCAAGTCTGTTCAGCCCAAACGAGCTGAAACGATTCATCTCAGAGTTTTACTCAAATAGTTCCCTGCTTTGCACGTTTATATCTAACAATAATAAGCGTCATATAATGTTTATATATCTCGGCTATGGGTTTTTTTTCTCGACTTGGAAATAGTATTAAAATATTTATCCACCTTACTGCTCTGGGTGTTTCTGTGGCTTTTATATATCAGTTGTATACCCCATGAAAAAGTGGAGTGGAAGCGATTGATTTGTTAGATGCTGAAAACATGTTCATATTTTATTCGATCATTGCAGTGATTTTGGCTGTCATCGCTGTCCTTGTTTTAACAGCGATGTTTTCAGCTGATGTTACTCAGTTGACGTCAGCAATTTGAAGTTTTATTTCATGACGTCATCTAGTGACTTTTCACACATGTTATTATGTTGTTAATTTATCCCATGGCTGAGAATACATTAAAAATTGTATGCATCATCTTCTGGGCCTATAATATGGTGTTTTCAATCTTTGCATCGATTTAATCTTTTAGGCGATGATATAAACATACCATTTGTCTGCTAATCGAATTCCCGCATTACATATAGACGTGAATTTATTTCCTACTACATTTGGCATCTAATCTCAAAATTTAACAGTCAGCTTTATTTCTCTAATAATGACTCTTTTATATTGCTTATGGCCATCTGTCTAAATTGAGTAGCATCATAAAGATTGCTTATAAGACCATAAAATATATATTCTTACTTCTATTAACAATAATTAGTTATTTTATACAGACCATGTTTCTGAAAATGAGTTTTGGAGGTTTTAACGGAACTATGAATACAATAAAAGATTAGTGCCTTTTCCAAGTATTCACCAGACAGCCCAAGTAACTGGCCTGCAACGTTTTGATTACGAATCCGGCGCTCTACCAGTGGAGCTGCCTCTGTTCCAGATTTGGACACAGTTCACAGGGGCTTCTGTATGTGTGTGTGTGTGTATGTGTTCCTATTAAGAAGAGAACTATATAATCTACAATACCCTTATTTAATGAAAAATTTTGATAAGGTAACTCGATGTCTTGGTGTGAAAGCTCAAAGTTAAGAGTTTGGGCTTGTCTCATATTTCAGCATCATGTAAGATGGGCACCCGAATTACAATTTAGTTATTTGCATATTTATCCATAATGGACATTATTTTGGTTAAATTCACTTAATTGCCTCAGATAGTTTACATATCATGATGTTATTAGCACGAAGACAATTTGCAAGGAAATGACGAGCCGTTTTCTGATTGGATGCACGCAAATTATGGTTACAGATCGTGAGTTGTAAGTATTCGTGTACAGCAAAAAGAGATTATAATTAATGTATAGATTGAATTTTGAACATAATTACTTTATTATGATATGACACAGAATGGAGAATGTAGCATAATCCTTCAGACACAGCTTATGTGGACCCGACTGAGATGTCGTGAATGTCTTCTATAGACCGTCCATGTTGCGTTGGTACACAAGAAGGCTGTGAGCACAGCAGCGTTGTACACTTTCATCTTGGAGGTAGGATTGATTCCTCTGTGGTTCAACATTTTACAACGTAGTCCCCTGACACAGATGCCTTCATCAGTGTTTTGGAATGCATCTGTGAGCATGCCAAGGAACATATGAGCTATGGGCATAGGACGCAGCCTTGTCTGATGCCATCTCTGACAGGGAAGACATCTAAGGATCTACCTTCCCATTCACATTAGAGAATCGTGGGTAATCATGCCATCGTAAAAATGGCAAACGATTGTGATGAACCTATACGGGTCGTTGAATTCTGCCATGATCATTCAAAGTCCATTTCTGGTGCCTGTGTCGAACGCCTTAGTCTGGTCAACGAAGGTTGTAAAGAGATTTTTGTGGTGCTCCTGGCATTTATCTTGGAGTTGTCGTGCAACGAACATCATGTCGACTGTCTCACGTCCTGACAGGAAAACATACTGACTTTCTAAAGTAGATCTGCTCAAGATGGTGAATGAGGCGATTGACAAGGACGCAATAAAGTGTCTTGCCAGCGAATGACAGCAAGCTTCTGCAGCAGTACTGGTCCACAGCTTTGTGCAGGTAAGGTATCTGATCCTATGCTTTTCCAGAGAACAATTGACTGCTGGCAGTCTTAACCTCTTACAAACTGGATAGAGTGTCCAGATCAGCATTAGTTTCATATGGGGCTAAAGTTCTAAGCCTTCATCGTTGAGGGATGAAGGACAGTTGAGAAAATAACTGAAGTCTTCTGCGCGTCGCTTCAGAACCTGAGATTTTCAGGGCGTCGTAGAAGAAATTTGAATCGTTTTTGTCAGCAGAAAGAACTAATTGACTATTCTGACGCAAGGTCATAAATTATCTCTTTTTGTCATAAAAATGTTTATTGTTTCTCAGACTTTTCTCCGCATGAAAATCCGATCAATTGATGTAATAAGACGTGGTTGAGGTCAAAGTTGCTGCAAATTGATTAAGTGGTATCTTAAGTGTAATTACACAGAATCGGTAGAAAACTGGCCTAAATCAGTTTTCAACTGTATCAGTATTAGCTGACTTAGTATTATTACATTTAGGGCTATTACAAAACCGTACTTAGCGATACATATCTTCCTATGCATGCATATATATATATATATATATATATATATATATATATATATATATATATATATATATATATATATATATATATATATATATATATATATATATATATATATATATATATATAATTAGGGCTCTGTGGTCTAAAAACAAGTAACAGGGAAGAGTGAAAAGTAACAAGCATTTTAAAATTCAACAAATAATATACTTCCATAGAATAAAAAAGTGAAAATGTAAAAGAAAGAAACGGTATTGCAAATTAAATACCAAATAATCCTAGAATTACAGACACAAAACCTGATGATTAATGTTCTAACTAAACTTTAGTGGAAATCCAAATTAAATCCAACGCTGAAAATATTGATGAGCCCAAAACTAAAATTGTGATATAAAATGTAGTAAAGAACAGGTAGACCCGGCTTTTCATGGGAAATATTTAAAGGTCTAGACGCAGATTGAAATAAACATGTTTACTAAAGTACCAACACTAAATTATTTAGGTCAGGTAGAAAATGAACTTGATCTTGGACAAGGTCAAATCCAACATACAATTATCCTAGCATATAAGGAAAATAAAATAAAAAACCCCAACAAACGATGCAAATTAAATATACCTAACAAGATAGAGATTAGTGCATGCAGGCAAGGCCATTGGTGCCGTAACCGGTGTTCTAGTATCCGTAGAGTACGAATTAAAGAGTCTCTGACCTGCATTATATTTTCTATTTAGGTGGTTTAATTAGCAAAACACTTCATGTTTCCACATTTGCTCACTAAAAATGGTCGCTATGCCGGTAAAAGGTTCAGTTTTATTCAGGAAGCAGGAAATCTTCCATGACGACATTAATGCATCGTTTGAAAGTTATAAAGTTTTAAAGCTTTAAAGTAATATATGCAAACATTACTACATTCCATTAGTAATACGTGATCTGTGCAAACTGCATTGCAAATGACTTTGTTGACAGGTCGCCAGTCTTTTATTTAATACAGATGTAGATCATATTTCGTAATTATTGCGAGTGGAAAGGGTAACAAAAGTGTTCCATACTGACGCCTCTGAATCTTTATTTCATACGTGTTATTTAACTCTAAGAAATGTGCTTCCTTAATGGTTCGTTCACTATGGGTCATTCTTTTATATGTGTTATTTAATACTAAGAAACGTGCTTCCTAATGGTTCGTCTCCTATTGGTCTTTCTTTGACACGTGTTATTTAATATTAAGAAATGTTCTTCCTTATGGTTTCTCGCCTTTGGATCTTTTTTGGATAAGTGCAATTTAAGAAAACTTTCAATGTTACAATTAAAGGATTCCTGTTAAATGGTTTTTCTTTTTTCTTCTTCAGTTCAGATGAAACGAACATACCTTCAGAGAGCTATACGAACACTTTATAGCATGTACCTGGCATCCATTTTAAATAAATGGAACTTTCTGACAAAGCCGTGAACTTGTCTGCGACATGTCTCTTACTCAGAAAGATGATTTATTTTTATTCTATAGAAGCTACCTATGTCTTTCAGAAATAGATCACACTATGTGTACTAGGATTGCTCTCTCTCTTTCTCTCTCTCTCTCAAAATATTAAATCTTAAATCAAACTCGTGCGCATAAAAACAATAAATTTGACAAATTGATAAGCACTGACTTATATCATTGAAATAAGGAAAATAATGAATTATTGAACGAATCTTAGCATACAAATAAAACAGGTAAACAATCAGGAATGAATTTAAATTAAACATGATTGATTGATGCATCTATTACCGCTGATGACCAATGACAAGAAAGAAATTAAATTTGATTATTCACCGGGGTGAATCCAGTAGGAAAGTTTGCTTAATTACGTATGATGTTTGCTCTCTCTCTCTCTCTCTCTCTCTCTCTCTCTCTCTCTCTCTCTCTCTCTCTCTCTCTCTCTCTCTCTCTCTCTCTCTCTCTCTCTCTCTGCCTTTATCTAGCCTTCTAATCTTTCTGAATTTGCAGTTCCATCATTTCTTCTGAAGATGACACTTAATTAATTCCAATACCATATAGTTTTTAAATCTACAACTTCTTTAGTTTCTTTTCAAAACCAGTGACAGACTTTCTAATTAAACCCAAAGCATCATCATTGAAAATTCAATGTCAATTTCCAATAAAATCCGCATTAATACAGTCGCCTTAAATGCCATTATTTTCATGTATGCTGGCTGTACGATATTATCGTCAATGATTCTTGTTTTAAATCCTGAGCTGGGATAAAAATTAGTTTGAGTTCATTCTTTCAAACTGCGTAAAGGTTACCGTTGTTTTGATACGAAACTCAACCGGTACCTGGTGTGTGTGTGTGTGTGTGTGTGTGTGTGTGTGTGTTAGAATGTTAATGCAGCTTTAAAAATTTCAGTTATAGCGCTACAATACTTGTAGTGTGGCAGTTTCTATTGATGCATAGCAATGTGGCAGACACGTAACGTCATGCCCCACCCAGTATTTATCCTGATACTAGCGCAGTCAGGACTAGCACTTACCGTTGAATGCAGAGAGCCTAGTGAGGCGGCTGTTAGTACCATTATTTTTTATGTTTTTGGTATGACTTGACCGGGGTTCAAACCTGCGACTTTCTCATCCGAGGAAGTACTGGGCATGCGGAGCGGTCAGTCCCTGTGATAATCTGAATGCCTATGACTTGTGAGAAATACAGTGGTAATCTTTAGCAATACTGAGCTTTTAGTTTTAGGTCGAGTTTGGAGATAGCTCCTACAATTAGTGAAACAATTATATTGTCTTTACATATTTTGTAATTCGGTGCATACATGGATATATACATATATATTTGCATCCAGTCAACCAGAAATATATACGTACAGACACACAGACAGAAAGACAGACGATGGTACAAGAAAATGAGATCGCTAAGTAACTCTTATTAACTAAAATTTTAAAACTGCTCAGATATTTGCAAATCATCTTGAGATATAGACTGGCTCCGTTTATTATACTTTGACAGGTAAATAAATAATGTGTTCATCTACCCTTTGGTCAATACAAGTCAGTTGTTGGTGTTATTTTTAATTGACTCAACTGTCATTGTAAGCGTGAGCATAAATATCTCAATAGACTCGTACATGATTACTTAAGTGTTGTCTTTGGTAATTATAGACTGGTTGTTTTGAACTGCGAAAATTCGTTAGCATACGGCCTTCGTCGATAGTGTCGAAGGAAGAAAAGTTTGTTATCAACCCATATAAAACCTGATCAACCTTAAACTTACGGCATGATCTCAGTGAGAGTAGGTACAGACTCATTAGTGTCAATATCCAGACAATTTATATTGATAGGAGATTAACCATGTGTGAAGCTGAATCAGATAATGGAGGAGTCTGTTAGTTGAAAAAACAAATCAGGTATTGAGATCTCTAAAAGGAACAACGTTTACGTGAGTTCTTTTTTTTAACTACGAAGCAACGGAGGATAAGTATTTTGTTCATAGCAGTGAATTTATTTCACAGCGGCAAAAAACGAGAACAGTCTGGAGATGACGCAAGCCACAGCGCCGCCTATGCAAGCAAAACGTCGTATAAGCCAAATCATCTGAATCACACTGATAGCTATTAGTCCCAAACATCGTTTGGTTCCATTAAAATCAAATAATACGTTTCCTTACATTATGAGCAATGTAATTCCTGCCTCGAACTGAGAAAACTTGTCATTTTTCATGTGTGTACGAATTAATTCGATGTTGATCGGTGATCGATTTCTGTCGAAAGCTGGAACACAAGATTTGATGACGTCACCTTTGTAAACAAAAGAAATTAAACCACGCTATGTTGGATTATTTTCAAATGTTCAAAGCATTCCATCTCCCCTGCTAACGACCATATTTACTCGAGTCTTTTCATCTTACCTCTTGTGTGCTTTTTCTTCGAAGATCCGCTTAAAAAAGCGGACAGACCATCTCCATTCCATCTCGAATCAACTTGTGCATCATGTGATAATACTGTTGTCATTAGTTTATTCACTACCGGAATTTGTCGAACATATCAGATCACTACTTTTGGAAACTCCCGAAAAGAATGGAATTATAAGCGAATCCATTGACTGAATTAAGGGCTGATACCTAACAATTCCAAACAGAATATTTGAACTATATTTACACCTAAAAGCTTGACTAATTCCAAGAACGGTTTATGCCAATTTGTTTTGTTTTTTTTGAAAAACAAAACAAAAACAAATCATTCCCTTCCTTCCAAAATTGAGTTAGTTTGGAAGAATGGTGAAAATGATGACAAATTAGGTCATTAAAATCTACAACTCACTGATTCCTCCTTTGCCTAAATTCTATTTATAAATGAGAAATGTCCAGACCCAAAATGTTTATATTTTTCCAGTAAAATGTGTTGGGTTCTTTCTAGGGGAAAATCATAAAACAACACTTATTTAAAATTCAAATGGCAGGTGGACATGTTTCGTCGTGAAAAAATAAAATGGACCTTTTGGAATTAAGTGTAATGCATAGTGTAACCTTTTGATACTTGCTGGGATATTTTGCTACAGTACTTAGCAACGGACACTATTTCTGTCAGAAGTCTTTCCCTCTTATTGATGCGGTTAGTTAACACTTATTAAGATTATAGTTTATCTTCTACAGTTGTGTTTACGTATTGCTATTACGTAATGCTTTCTCGAACTTACTTCCGTTATATTGAATCGTAATGATACACATTTGATTTCAAGATGCCTAAATGACAAGAAAGAATCGTGGCCCTGATATGAGGTCAAGAACAAACCCTACGTTCAGACAGATTAAACTGGGATCATTAAACTTCGTTGATAAACTCCATGGTGATCAGACAGGATCGACATGAAGGTCACTTGTTTCTGAACATTTAGATTTGTTAATCAAAACGTCTCTGAAAGATTTTCAGTGATGGATTGATTTCAGTAGATCTTGTGGAATAAATCTCAATAAGTATCGAGCAAGAAGATTAAAATGGTGTATATAATACGAACTGTTTTACTGGTACCCCCGCAAAAAAACAACACCTTCCAAAAAAAACCCCCAACAAACAAACAAACAAAACAACATTTGCCGTACTAATTCGTGCTGCAGTCATTCGAAAATGAATGCTACAGTGGTTATTTGAAGTTTTCATCAGACTGACTGAAGTTAAAAAGAAGAAAAGGAGTCCGTGCGCGAATTTGATATCCATGTATAATATATCACCCTATAACTTTAATATCCCTATATTAAAGTTTAATGACTTCAGATAAGAAAAGTTAACCAAAGAGACTAGGTTAAATACATACAATCTAAAAATAAACTAAGCAATCAATAAAATAAATTGCAATGAAAAATTATTCTAAATGTTATAAAAATATGGATATTCCCCAAACCAATTCAAAAGACTTTTAGAGGCTCACCATATACTTATTTAAGCAAAACTTCTCCCATAATATACTACCACTACAAATAACGCAAAATGATGGCAAATTGAACACTACATTCTCCGATTTAGAAAAGGCTGAGTGTTCAAATTCGTTTTGTTTTAAGTCTGTCTCTATAATAAATGATACAAATATTGCTATTCCTGAATTATCGCTTTGCACTATTAACAAATTGACATAGGTGGTAATACGCTAACAGGAAATTCTAAATGTTGTCAGAACAATTACTGGAAATAGATTGTGGCTTTGATAAGACAGGTCACAAACCTTTTACAAGGTTCAACACCAGCGATTATAAAAAATCTATGTATGTTATTCAACAGATCTATTAATGAGAAAATGTCCCGTGTTTCCTATGGAAAAATCGGTAGTATTACCAATACATAAGAAAGATAGCAAAAATTGATCCCACCAATTATATGCCCATCCTTTTATCTACCTTTTCTAGGTAAAACTATTGGAAGGTGTCATTATCATGCCTGTATACAATCATTTCATGGAAAATATTCTCATTTACAAATATCATTCGGGCTTTCTTCTTCCAAATCACGGTAGTATTATATTTGTGAGGCACTTGATAGTGGAGAAGAGTGGAGAAGACACATGTGCAATATTCTGAGATGTATCGAAGGCATTCGAAAGAATCTTGTAGTGATTAATTGGTTAACCATCTTTCCGACAGAACATAAACTATTGTTGTGAAAACGACAGAATCTACAATTTAGTCTGATTTAGTTGGGATGCTTCAGGGTTCAGAGTTATTGTTTCTTGTATATAAAAATGACATTGCTGATGATCTACGTAGTGTTACCAGACGTATTGTTGACGACAGATATCTCACTAGAAGCATGCACGATATTTACTATATACTTAATGTCAACATGGAAACTCTACAAGACTGGTCAAATTAATTGCAGATATGTATCAACCCAGCAAGAACTGAAGTCATGCTTTTCAGCAAAAATAATACCTCTCTTTCCAAAAGTGAGGTTCGAAAATGAATAGTCATCAACATTTGGGTATTGCATTTAGTAATGCATGCATTGAAATAAAATTAAGAAATCATCTATATTGCTAAATCCTTTAAGATTTAACAAATACAAACTGAGTAGAAAATCCATTGATATAATTTACATAACATATATAAGGCTTATTTAGATGATGTAGATGCTGTTTAGAGTGGATGTTCAAAAATAGACTCAGATTAGTGAGATTTCAGTTACAGACTGCCAGAATAGCCATCGATCTAACCAGAAGTGTACAGGCACGCAATATTGATGAGAAATGCGTTTACCCCCCCCCCTCATAAGAAAGAAGAAAATCTCCCAAGCGTTTCACTTTTCATATAGTTATTTATAACAATCATCAAGTTATTTAAACGAACTGATAACTCCTTTGGTATTGAATCGACAATTTATAATTTAAGTAATCCACAAACATTTCTATTCTAAATTCCAGACCTGAAATAAAATATTTCCGTCGTTATTCTATTATTATATGGACTATACCACCTGAAGATGTCAAATCGTCAACTATTTCTTAATACTTAAAACTTTTTCTGTTAAACAAGAGTTCCTGCTTATGATTTTTCGGGTGATCGCAAATACTTTATTATTCATGCTAGAATCAGAAACTAATATAACGACCTCATATAAGGTCAGTACAACCATCACGTGATAGACAATCCATTATGCAACTGTGAGGCGGAAGGAACAAGTGCATATCAATTTTTTTCATTACATATCTCAGAAGTAAATTTTTTTTTTAAGCCTTAACGAAATACTAGTCTCGATCTATGTAAACGCCATTTTGTTTAGCACGCATGCACCTGTAACTGATCAAAATTCAAATATCTTTAAATTGTTTCAAAAGTACATTAATGAAACATATCGTTTAACTAACAATACTTTGCTTAATTCTAAATATAAATGCTTATTATTATTATTATTATTATTATTATTATTATTATTATTATTATTATTATTATTATTATTATTATTATTATTATTATTCAGATTGAAAAATGACCAACTGATAGTGATGTAGATGGACTGCACTGCAATTTCTTTCAAAGTTTAGAAGTTATTGTTTACTTATCATGAATATTTCTTTCTATTTGACTATTTTCGAAGCTTTATCATTTACGTATCAGAATACCTAACTTGTTGCTGTTGTGGTTTGCTCTTTATCCGCCAAATGTCACCATGTTTGATTGATGTCTATCACTATGTGCATGGGGAATGGATTGTAGACTGTTGTAAGGACTTGTAGCCATATTTTTGCATATTTTAGCAAATAAAATATGTTTAACGCCAGGACTTTAAATACATCTCGATGTTTCTCTTTCGAATCTGATTGCATGAGACAGTACATCAAACCTTTACAAAATAGACTGTCAAGCTTGCACAAATATCACTCACACAAAAACGGACAACGAACGGTGTAAAACTAGTTTTGACTAGCGGAAGCACTTTAACGATTTTAGTCTTTGTTTTAGAACAAAAGCAACACAGAGACAAGACAAACAATAATTACAAAAAGTGTTGAAATTACAAAATATACATAATTATTTCTAATGAAATTAAATCTATAAAATCTTTGATTTTTCATTTTCTTAGATTGATAGTCTAGAATATATTGTTCTAAAAAGGGAGGATATAAAATGCTAAACATTTTAAAGTAAGATGCTCTAACTATAAATAATATCCCGGATATTTCATTTTGTCTGCAATTCTAGTAATGACCAGAGGAATGGTAACAACAGGAAGAACTACAGACATAAACCCAGTAGCATTATAGGTGATTGAATGAATAAAGAACAAAAGTGATTATTAAATAGAACTTCCTGAGATTAAGGTTAATCAAGTGTGTGTTTATATCTGTTCATGTGGAAATCGTCATTACGTAGCTGTGACGGTCATTCAATTTGTCCAGAAAACAAAACGACACGAAGCTTCGTTTGATCAGCTAGAACACTTTGGAATTATATATCTTACCATTCTGCGGAAACCATGCATTCAGCAAAGATGGAGAAGCTTTTGGTCGATTGGCTGAATAGTTTATAAGAATATACTAAATGAAAGTTGAGACAAAAAGCTAGATATAATGTTGAAATGAATATTTCGATATTTTGTTTTGTTCATCTACAAAATCAAACCTCATCACCTAATCACTCTTTGAATGAGTTGTTAACGATATTACATTTGAAAAGGAGATTACATAAATTGTAGTCATGGATTTAATAGACTGCATTTTATGCTATTGAAATGGCTACAAATGATCACTTGATAACGGAAACAGATTTATTCGCACATTGGTACAATACGATTAAATTCAGATCTCCTCTGTTATACATGAAGATTTAACAGCGACCTCTTACAGGTTATGTTCTGGTGACTTATGCTATTACCTTAATCACTAATTGTATTAACCAATCAGATGAAATCTACATAAGACATGTTTCGTGTTTGGAGACAGAGCACTGTGGATGAAGAGCATGCATGTGTACCGAACTATTTGATTCACTGTTAGATTTTTGAAAGCTGCATTTCCATTGGCTAATTCAAAGGTCAACAGAGCATGACTTTTAAGTGGCTCGTGGTCAGATCTTCAGTATGGACATCGTAGTCCTGATTTTAATCACAAAATAAAACCAAATACCATAATCAATCACATGTTATTAATTGAATTTGCTGATTGAAATCAAGAAAGGAGGACAATTTTTTTTATGAGGACTCGGTAATCATAACTTGGTGAAGATTACCTAATCACTTACGAAGTTAACATAAGAACCTTCAGACTTTATTTACTCGGCGAATGATGAAATAAAATGTACACGTCGATAAATGCACATCTATGATCGGCAATAGCACAATTAGATTCGTAATCAAAGGGTTGCAGGTTTGGTACCCGCCAAGGCAAGGCGGGTCGGTTGCCTAAACGTGTCATCGGGAAAGGTACGTAGCTCCCAAATTTCTCAGAATTATAAAGCGGATACTGTTATTACATGTGCTGCTAGAATCTACCACTACACACCACAAAACAGGCGAACTGCTTTTTCAAGGTATCGCTTTGTTATTTTCTGTTTTAAAATTAATTTGCTTAGTTGTTATTGCTATTTTGTATTATTGTTTTACAATATATGTAACAATATTTATGTCTCAAGTACAAAACGACCAAGTTTTAGTTAAAGAATAAGAAAATGTCCACTGTGCCATTTTCTATCTATCTATTTATCGCAGAGTTTAATATTTTGTTTTATTTTTAAGGGGTGCAAAATAATTTAATAGTACGGTTGTAAATCTTTTAGAGGTTGTATGTATCGCTTACCTCGCAAAAAACAATGTTGTATGATTACTTAAGAATGCCCGCGGTGTTCGAACAACAATAGAACATGAATCTGAGTTATCCCACATAATCTCTGAGCAACATCTGTTGAAAACTCACTTGGATTCTGAATCTGGCTGTAATACCCTCTAAAGATGTTAAAGTTCTGATTTTGTTTTATAACTAGGACTATGAATACGGACTCGGTGATTATACTTATCAAGGTAAAATGAGACGATACAAAAAAATCCAGGAACCTGTGTCCATCTTTAGTTAGTTTATTAGACAAAAATCCTAAATGTTTGTTCCATGGAACAATTAAGATTGAAGATGAATTCAAAAGAATGTCAACAGTATCACATTGCGATGTCAAACTCCTCAGGATCAATCATAAGGTCGCATCACTTAATAAGAAACATAATGTCCAAATTTCCAATAAAATCAAATTAGTCATTGTTAATTTCCTTTACTTTTCTCCCAATGACCCAAGCCCTCTCACTCTCTATGTATGTATGTATGTATGTATGTATGTATGTATGTATGTATGTATGTATGTATGTATGTATGTATGTATGTATGTATGTATGTATGTATGTATGTATGTATGTATGTATGTATGTATGTATGTATGTATGTATGTATGTATGTATGTATGTATGTATGTGAATGCTTGCCTGTGTGCGTGCGTGGATGTGTGCAATCATTGCTGCTAATGATGGTGACTGGTGACATCTAGTATATTCTTTTCTCTTATCACGAGCTGGCGGTATTGTTTCTGCTCAATGTAATACTCCACTCTGCGAAAATTTTCGTTTCCTTCATTAGGTTTTTTTTTTCTAGAATTATTTATCGTCAGACAGCAACAAGTGCAGAAAAGGCAGAACAGCCTTATAAAATTATCATGTATACCATCCGAAACTTGGAGACGGAAATCAATTTTTCTTAATCATTTTCCAGGGACTCCGGTCAGTTCATTTGCGGTATTGATAATATGTGTGCCAGTGATAATGGAACATTCATTTAATGTAATATGCGATAATGTGAACATATATTGTGATACAGTTTATAGGACATGACACGTATTTTTAGAGGCAAAGTCTAAAATAATATCAGTGAAAAGAGACATACAATGCAAGCGGATTATTCTAAAACGCTGCACCTACACTCAAGCTCAAAGGTCTTTATTACTGTGTAAAAACAGTCGCTAAAATACTCATAGATGGAGTTTATAAATATTTTATTGTTAATACTGTAACACAAAAAGCGCTTGATGTCCAGTCCATTTTACCAATCATTATTTACTAATGCAGGAGTTAAAAAGAAAAATAAATGATAAAACTCAGTTATTGGTCTAAATCGTAACTACATAGATCACATTGTTTTGTTATTCTTTATTTCTTTCATGAGGGAAATTGCATTTTACAATTATAGAAACATTAAAAGCATCAAAAGACTCTAGTAATTCATGGTCTGCATCTTTATTATTTTCAGTAAAATCACACAGGATAAAGTTAATTATGTCTAACGATTTACTAAGATAAATTCCCTAGTTTACCTGCGGCAATTTCTGATGTATTAATACCAATCCTGCACTCTAGATAATTGCATTCTAATGTATTAATACCAATAATTGCATTCTATTTTGGAGACTCAAGGAGCTAATTCTAGGAAATAAAAATGAAATGGCAAAGGATCACGCTGCTTTGACATATTTTATATAAAAAATCTGTTAAGAGAAATTTCCTATCATATCAAGGGAAATGAGAATATTGAAAATGCATACAGAATTCTTTTTAAGTCATTATAAAAACTGATATTTTCTCTTGCAAATTGTTAAAAATGAGATTATTGTCTCTGCGAGGGTTGTGAAAATTACCTAGAGACACCTTCAGATTACATTTCGTAGTTTTCATTGTTTTTCTTACATCGCAAATTTTAATAGAGCACTAGAGCACGGTCGTATCTATCAGTACATTTCCACATAACATATATTAAATATATTCAAGGCGAATAAATCATTGCAATAATTCTAAATATATCAAACCAAACATAAATCATTGCAATAATTCTAGATATATCAAACCAAACATAAATCTTTGCAATAATTCTAGATATATCAAACCAAACATAAATCTTTGCAATAATTCTAGATATATCAAACCAAACAAATCATTGCAATGATTATAAATATATCAAACCAAACAGCTTAACTGCAAATAATAAGCACATGGAAATTCGGCGATGAAATTGGGTGTGTAGCATAGAAATAACTTAATGGTAACACAATACATTACTGTGTTATTGTGGGGTGTGCAGCATAGAAATACACTTAATGGTAACATAATACATTACTGTGTTATTGTTGGGTGTGTAGCATAGAAATAACTTAATGGTAACACAATACATTACTGTGTTATTGTTGGGAGTGTAGCATAGAAATAACTTAATGGTAACACAATACATTAATGTGTTATTGTTGGGTGTGTGGTTGGCTTCCGTTAGTCTCGAGAGACGATGGAAATGCGCCCATGAAAGGTGTCTAAGTTTGTAGATGTGCAGCGTCTTCTGTGACTATAAAGTCCCACACGGGAGGGGCAATCCTTGCTGCAGTTGCTACACTTGAAGTATGACTCAGGTCTTGGTTGGAACTGCATCCTCTTCCTCTGAGATCTTTTCTCATCAGCGAGCTGTCGTAACGTTTCCTCGCTGGCTTTCAGACCTGTGTACAGAGCATGTCGCCAGCTGGACCTGTCGAGGGCAAGCTCTTCCCAGGTGTTGACCTCTATTCCAAGAGCTTTCATATCCTGCTTGCAGACATCCTTGAAGCGAAGATGTGGCCGTCCTATTGATCTTCTGCCTGAGGCAAGCTTAGAGTAGAGAAGGTCTTTGGGGATCTGTCCATCATCCATTCGATGCACATGGCCCAGCCATCTGATGCGACGTTGGCGGAGGAGTGTGACCATTTTGGGAATTTTGGCCTGTTGAAGCACCTCGTTGTTTGTCACACGATCGCTCCAGGTGATCCCAAGTATGCGACGGAGACAACACATATGAAAAGCGCTTAATCGTTTCTCCTGAGAGGCGTACAGGGTCCAAGTTTCGCTGGCATACAGAAGAGTGATAAGCACGCAGGCACGGTACACGGTGATCTTAGTGTTTAATGTCAGCTTGTTGTTGTTCCACACTCTCTTCGACAATCTAGAGAGAGTTGTTGACGCCTTTCCAATCAACTTGTTGAGCACGGCATCGAGTGAGAGGTTGTTGGTGATGGTAGAGCCAAGGTAAGTGAACTCACTGATTTTTTTCTAGTTTGTAGTTGTTAATGGTTATGCTGGGAGGGTCTGCGTCCTAAGCCATCACGTTGGTTTTTTTTAGGCTGATGGTCAGCCCGAATTCATCACATGCTTTAGCAAAGCGGTCCATCAGGCGTTGTAGTTCAGCTTCTGTGTGAGTGACTATAGCAACATCATCTGCAAAGAGCATGTCCCTAATGGTTGCTTTTCTTACTTTGCTCATTGCCTTCAGTCGTGCCAGGTTGAACAGTCTGCCGCCTGAACGCGTGTGCAGGTAGATCCATTCTGTGGACACCCCAAAGGCGTACTTAAGCAGGACAGCGAAGAAGATGCCAAAGAGCGTGGGGGCAAGGACACAGCCTTGTTTCACTCCGCTGTGGATATTGAATGGTTCGGACGATGAGCCATCATACTGCACTGTGCCTTTCATGTCTTCATGGAAGGACTGGACCATGCTTAAAAGCTTTGGAGGGCATCCAATCTTCGTCAGGATTTTGAAGAGTCCGTCTCTGCTGACCAGATCGAATGCTTTGGTGAGGTCTATAAAAGCCAGGAAGAGGGGTCTGTGTTGTTCCCTGCATTTCTCCTGCAGTTGCCTGATGGAGAAGATCATGTCGATTGTAGACCTCTCTGCGCGGAACCCACACTGAGACTCTGTATACACTCTGTCGGCAAGCGTCTGCAGCCTGTTCAGGATGACTCTAGCGAAGACTTTACCCACGATGCTGAGAAGTGATATGCCCCTGTAGTTGTTGCAGTCACTTCTGTCACCCTTGTTCTTATACAGGGTTATGATGTTGGCGTCTCTCATGTCCGGAGGCACTGCTCCTTCATTCCAGCACTGGCAGAGAAGATCATAAAGGTGTGTGAACAGCACACTGCCGCCACATTTGATGACTTCTGCTGGGATGCCATCCTTTCCTGGGGCTTTACCTGTGGTCAGTTTCTCTAATGCTAGCTTTAGTTCTGTCTCAGTAGGTTTCTCATCCAGTTTGGTCAAACAAGGGAGGTTTTCAATGGCGTTGAGGGTATTGTTGGTCACGTTATTCTCTCTGGAATACAGTTCGGAGTAGTACTCCACCCAGCGCTCCATCTGTTTGTTCTTGTCATGAGTGATATCTCCTGCAGAAGACTTCAGTGGAGCTATCACTTTCTTCGTTGGGTGTGTAGCATAGAAATAACTTAATGGTAACACAATACATTACTATGTTAATGTTGGGTGTGTAGCATAGAAATAACTTAATGGTAACACAATACATTACTGTGTTATTGTTGGGTGTGTAGCATATAAATAAGTTAATGGTAACACAATACATTACTGTGTTATTGTCGCTTTAAAGATGACTTGGTTGATTTCGTGTCATTACAACAACCTTGCAATTGTATTTGTTATAATAATTAACTGTCATCATTTTGCGACCATCATATTTATAATCCAGGGTGTATTAGTGTAGTTAAATATCATCTTTTTACGTCCGTCATGGATGTGAGTGTATTAGTATAGATAATGCAATCCGTCTTGTCTCTGTCGGAGTTGTGCTCTGGAGTGTATTGGTGTAGATAATGTCATCCGTCATGTGCCTATCCGATTAGTGAACTAGAGAATTAGTGTAGTTAAATGTCATCTTGCTACGTTCGTCAGGGTTGTGATCTAGAGTGTGTTAGTGTAGATAATGTCATCCGTCTTCTGTCTATCCGATTTGTGAACTAGAGTGTATTAGTGTAGTTAAATGTCATCTTACTACGTTCGTCCGGGTTGTGATCTAGAGTGTGTTAGTGTAGATAATATCATCCGTCTTGCGTCTATCAGCGTTGTGGTCTGGAATGTATTAGTATAGATAATGTCATCTACCCCGCGTTTATGACAGTTGTGAACTAGAGTGTATTAGTGTAGTTTAATAACATCTTACATACGTCAGGCTTATGTCATCCTTCTTGTGTCTCTCACAGTTGTGTTCTAGAGTGTGTTAGTGTAGATGATGTCATCCGTCTTGCGTCTATCCAAGTTGTGGCCTATAGTTTATTAGTTTAGATGATGTCATCCGTCTTGTGTTTATCAGGGTTGTGGTCTGGAGTGTGTAAAAAGATAACCGAGATGGATTTCCGGATTTACAACATAACACTTTTGATGGTGATACAAATACAATGTTTATTGATGTATGACTTGAATGAGAAAAGAATTTTGAATAATACATGTGTTTCTAAGATCCAAATATTGGACGAATTGACATATTACACACGAGCCTAAAAATGCAACAAATAAAAAATACAGATAAATGACTTTACACAGTACAAGGACATAAGGTGAGCGATTCGCAATAATTTCATATTATGAAAAGAATGAATATAATGACTTGTTTTACTCAAAAGTAAAAATGATGTAGTCACTCAAATAGTAAAAAGTGACATATTTTACTCAAATAGTAAAATCATGAATTGTTTGGACAGATATCAGGCCAAAATATCTTACACTTTCAAAACCCCAAAATTAACCCACGGCTACAAGATAACATGCATGCAAGACGGATGACAATATCTACATAATCATCCACAAACCATTACCGTCAATATTATACTTGGCTACCAGTCACACAGGTCAATAAAGCATCATTAATGGTAGTCACTAACCACCATTTAATTCATTGGTCAATCAAGCAATGAGCGCCTACAAATTCAGTGAGCAACGCCCAATAACCTGCAACACGACCAGGTCTAAGGCTGCTATGGTTCAGTTTTGTGTTGTGGTCAAATTCTTATAGTTAGATCTGTTTTTAGTACCACGTCGACTACGATCAGCATGGATCATTCTGATCCGCATGGATTACTCCGATCAGCTGAAAATTCATCTAACACTGTAATACATGACACGCGCATATACGATAACACGTAATGACGTTATATACGGTAAGTTATACAAATTACGTTATCGGTAGAACATTACAAAATAATACACTTAATAAATAAATGAATAACTTACACACCGCTACAGCTGAAGATGTGCAAATCTCTAAGTATACTACCGACTGAAGAACGTTCTGTAAAGTGTAGATTTAATTTTATTGTCAGGCATTTATGTACAGATCATGTAGTTTTACGTCGTCTGTGCAATTAATGCATTCGGTTTTTCCCAAGGAAAACACTTCGCATATGCGCCATAGGATGATTATGTAGATATTGTCATCCGTCTTGCATCTATCAGGGTTGTGGTCTGGAGTGTATTGGTGTAGATGATGTCATACTATTGCATCTATCAGGGTTGTGATCTGGAGTGTATTGGTGTAGATGATGTCATACTATTGCATCTATCAGGGTTGTGGTCTGGAGTCTGTTAGTGTAGATAATGTCATACTTTTTGCATCTATCAGGGTTGTGATCTGGAGTGTATTTGTGTAGATAATGTCATACTATTGCATCTATCAGGGTTGTGATCTGGAGTGTATTGGTGTAGATGATGTCATACTATTGCATCTATCAGGGTTGTGATCTGGAGTGTATTAGTGTAGATAATGTCATACTATTGCATCTATCAGGGTTGTGATCTGGAGTGTATTGGTGTAGATGATGTCATACTATTGCATCTATCAGGGTTGTGATCTGGAGTGTATTGGTGTAGATGATGTCATACTATTGCATCTATCAGGGTTGTGATCTGGAGTGTATTGGTGTAGATGATGTCATACTATTGCATCTATCAGGGTTGTGATCTGGAGTGTATTGGTGTAGATGGTGTCATACTATTGCATCTATCAGGGTTGTGATCTGGAGTGTATTGGTGTAGATGATGTCATACTATTGCATCTATCAGGGTTGTGGCTTGGAGTTTATTGGTGTAGATAATGTCATACTATTGCATCTATCAGGGTTGTGATCTGGAATGTATTGGTGTAGATGATGTCATACTATTGCATCTATCAGGGTTGTGATCTGGAGTGTATTGGTGTAGATGGTGTCATACTATTGCATCTATCAGGATTGTGATCTGGAGTGTATTGGTGTAGATGATGTCATACTATTGCATCTATCAGGGTTGTGGCCTGGAGTGTATTGGTGTAGATAATGTCATACTTTTTTCATCTATCAGGGTTGTGGCCTGGAGTGTATTAGTGTAGATAATGTCATACTTTTTGCGTCTTTCAGGGTTGTGGCCTGGAGAGTATTTGTGTAGATAATGTCATACTTTTTGCATCTTTCAGGGTTGTGGCCTGGAGTGTATTAGTGTAGATAATGTCATACTTTTTTCATCTACCAGGGTTGTGATCTGGAGTGTATTGGTGTAGATGGTGTCGTACTATTGCATCTATTAGGGTTGTGGCCTGGAGTGTATTAGTGTAGATAATGTCATACTATTGCATCTTTCAGGGTTGTGGCCTGGAGTGTATTAGTGTAGATAATGTCATACTTTTTTCATCTATCAGGGTTGTGGCCTGGAGTGCATTAATGTAGATAATGTCATACTATTGCATCTTTCAGGGTTGTGGCCTGGAGTGTATTAGTGTAGATAATGTCATACTTTTTGCATCTTTCAGGGTTGTGACCTGGAGTGTGTTAGTGTAGATAATGTCATACTTTTTGCATCTTTCAGGGATGTGGCCTGGAGTGTATTAGTGTAGATAATTACATACTTTTTGCATCTATCAGGGTTGTGGACTGGAGTGTATTAGTGTAGATAATGTCATACTTTTTGCATCTATCAGGGTTGTGTCCTGGAGTGTGTTAATGTAGATAATGTCATACGTTTTGGATCTATGAGGGTTGTGGCCTGGAGTGTGTTAGTGTAGATAATGTCATACTTTTTGCATCTTTCAGGGATGTGGCCTGGAGTGTATTAGTGTAGATAATTACATACTTTTTGCATCTATCAGGGTTGTGGACTGGAGTGTATTAGTGTAGATAATGTCATACTTTTTGCATCTATCAGGGTTGTGTCCTGGAGTGTGTTAATGTAGATAATGTCATACGTTTTGGATCTATGAGGGTTGTGGCCTGGAGTGTATTAGTGTAGATAATGTCATACTTTTTGCATCTATCAGGGTTGTGGCCTGGTGTATATTAGTGTAGATAATGAAATACTTTTTGCATCTATCAGGGTTGTGTCCTGGAGTGTGTTAGTGTAGATAATGTCGTACTGTTTGCATCTATCAGGGTTGTGGCCTGGTGTATATTAGTGTAGGTAATGAAATACTTTTTGCATCTATCAGGGTTGTGTCCTGGAGTGTGTTAGTGTAGATAATGTCGTACTTTTTGCATCTATCAGGGTTGTGGCCTGGAGTGTGTTAGTGTAGATAATGTCATACGTTTTGCATCTATCAGGGTTGTGGCCTGGTGTATATTAGTGTAGATAATGAAATACTTTTTGCATCTATCAGGGTTGTGTCCTGGAATATGTTAGTGTAGATAATGTCGTACTTTTTGCATCTATCAGGGTTGTGGCCTGGAGTGTATTAGTGTAGATAATGTCATACTTTTTGCATCTATCAGGGTTGTGTCCTGAAGTGTGTTAGTGTAGATTATTTCATACTTTTTGCATCTATCAGGGTTGTGGCCTGGTGTATATTAGTGTAGATAATGTCATACCTTTTGTATCTATCAGGGGTCTGGTCTGGAGTGTGTTAGTGTAGATAATGGCATCAGTCAGGTCTGTCAGAGGGGTGGCCTGTAGTGTTTTAGTGTATATAATATCGTCCGTCTTGTGTTAATTACAGTTGAAGCTCTTTTATGGCATGTTTCTCTCTAGATATCTTCATTACTAATCTTTCATGGTGATCTAATAAGTCTAATGTTCAAATTACAGGAGAGGAATTACATCCTTTGGGACAAAACGATATTATTTTAAATTAGGCCTATATGAAGTGAAAGTTTTGTCACATTTTCCATTTATGTTTGGACGGCAAGTCTCTAATCATTGTAAAATAGAGACACAGAAAAAAGGATTGAAATAAAAAACGTGGTCTCCACTTTGAATTTATTTTAATTCTGGAACTAAAAGTCCATGAATACTCCAGATCTGAATCTGGATTTAACAACTATTTTTCCTTTGGAAATTTTAATTCAGAGAAGGCCCTTATTTGTTTTGGGAACAATATTATCTTTCACATAATTAACACATATAAGAAATTATACAATACACTGTACACATGGTTAATGCTATTTAAAAAAAAATACAAACACTGCTTAAATTATGTCTTCAAAGCATGTTGTCTTTGTACTTAATTGAAATTTAAAAAATCATATGGCATTGTAAATATTTTTTGATTGAGATTTATTTACTCGCCCAAATTTTGTGTATAGATAAAAATGATAATAAAACACAAGGAAAAGATATTAATTATAACTGTAAAGACAGAAAGGGAGAACGGACGACATATAAATATAAAACGTGAAGCGGGGTACGTATTGTTATTTTAGAGATATTCTTGTTTGGTTTTTAAAGGGTCACTTTAAGTATTTGCGAAGTGGTTATACCGCTATTACACTGTCACAACTTTTTGCAAAGTGGTTATACCGCTACTACACTGTCATAAATGTTTGCAAAGTGGTCATACCGCTACTACACTGTCACAACTTTTTGCAAAGTGGTTATACCGCTACTAAACTGTCATAAATGTTTGCAAAGTGGTCATACCGCTATTACACTGTCACAACTTTTTGCAAAGAGGTTATACCGCTATTACACTGTCACAACTTTCTGCAAAGTGGCCATAACGATACGACACTGTCATAACTGGTTATGTAATTGATCATGAATTCAATTTCCAGTTTGCTAGTTAAACGATTCTGTGAATAATTTGCTCCTAGCCATGAATGCCAACAATTGATTAGGAAGATTTTTATTAACTGCATTTTAAAACACAATTTATTTTAGTTTTAGAACATTTATCTTTGAGTTAAAATGATATGACTTTAAAATTTGAGATGAATCCAATCAATACCTTTTGAGTTATTGAAGCTTGAAGTTCTAGATTTTAGTCTACTTCTCAGTTTGTATTCTGTCGGGTAATCTATATTGTACAATACTTTTCAATAAAGTACTTCCCTTTTGCTGTGACATTAATCATGGACGAATGTACAAGGATATTATAAGTTGATCGACAGGTTAGAGCTATTAAATTCAGTTTCTGACAAATTCATCAGATGTGACGGATTAAGCGTTCGCTGTTTCTGACTCAATTCCGGACATGTCGTGTGTGTGTCCTGACTTGATTCAACGTTTCTAGTTCAATATATCAATTTAGGTATCATTCACAAAATGTAATGAATTGATTGCCATTTGCTTCGAGGCAGACAACACCAATCCACGTCAAAGTAACACATATTGATGCTGGAAAGAGAGTGTATCAAATAAATTCTTTGACTAAAGGCAGAGTATTCGATAGCTTTTTATTTTTATTTGAACTTCTTTCTACCTTAAAAACAATATCTAAAGAGAACACGTCTATCTGCAGCTAAACGCAGTCAAATTTTGAATAAAATATATGTCAAGTTGAAACGGCTTGACAATTAGATTTTCAATTCGACCATGAAATAATGGGATTTCAGGAACATTTCAAAATTGAATTGTTACTTTCATATTCACGTTTTGTCTGCTCACTTTTAGAGTCATGAGACAGCCATTTGCGTACTTAATAATAGTGCATTAGTTGACTTGTACGATTGGGTAAGAAAGTTGCCGCCTCTGTAATTTTCTTTTCCAATTTTAATCCTGAATATTGGTTCTATGGAAAGACGTCGGACTGAATGGCGTATCCGGGTAAAAGTCGAAGGGTTCTGCAAGCCATTTTCATGAACTGTCGGTATTTAGATGAAAATGTATAAGTAATGGAATTTTTTCTTCCCATTTGACAAATATGCACAAGTATAATCTGATTGAAAAATCTGGATTCCTAATGTATCAATAGAGTTTGAAATAGTGTTTAACGATAATATAATTATTTTCATACGTTTTGTTACTTACATTTTGTAAGCATCATAGAAAGACGTATGATGTAAGGTTGTAATTATCACTTTTTGTCAAACGCTACGTAATTATAACTACTACTGCAAAACTAATATGACAGACAAATTTGGATCATTTATTCTTTCTTAATTTTGAATTTTCTTTTCTCGACTTGGGACGAGAGTGTTCTGACAGTTTGTCGGAATTGGTCAAGCAAGGCTGTTGTTCATTAGCTAACGATCTCGATAACAACAATGTCATCCTAAGTAACAGATTTTTTTGCTTAAAGTTTCATTGGTGGTCGTATTAAAAAATTAAAGGATATTTGAGCTTAACGAGTTTTAAAAGAACCTGCTGGCCTAAAATAACAATCGTAACTTAAATTAGACCACTTTTACAACGTACAAATGATACTTTATTTTTAGAAGCCTTATATGATATGTAAAACTACACAATATCAGAGAGTTATATAAAAATAATTGCTATTTTGTTTATATTTGGAACAAAACAATGTTTCCGTAATGCATGCAAAATTAAGCGTATCAAAAACTCTGCCAGTCTTTTGCCAAAGGAAAAGAAAAGTTTGATTTACAGTATTTCGTTCATCTATAAAGATTACAAAATTTGGTCATTTATAGAATCGATAAAAGTGAGCTGTTACAAAATAAAATACTTTTATTTCTAAAATTGCGCGACGCGAAAGAAATACCCGATTTCGCGCTCAATTTGTCTCAAAGCGGACTAGTTTGAGATACGAAAGTTTCCACTTTGATCCCAGAATCTTCGGCGGTGACAGCTTGAAATTTAATGCTTTTAAGAAGAAAATGAAAAAAATAATTGAGTATATGGGTTGGACATGGGGAATTTGCTGTATTAGAAGCTTTGGTACGTGTAAATGTCGAAGTATTGACATATCGTTTTAGAATTTGTATTTCTTGCATTAGCAGATGCTTTTATGTGTGTGTTCTTTAGAACGGTATACATCATATCATAATGGCGCAGAATGATTTGGTATAAAGATTCGGCTTGGGATTGCTATTTTCGTAAATATTGAAATTTTATCACAATGGCGTAGAATAACTTGAAGATTAGAAGCAGCAGTGCAATGCTACCTTTAGGATACATTTAAATTACTGTAGGATTAAATGATCATGTCTGGATATTTTTGCTTCATCACTCATAAAATCCGATCACAACAATTTGAATTCTAACGTTCATCCTTTCTAGTTGATTTTATTGAGAAAGCATTCAATTTTAGTAAGCTTGTAGCTTCCTGTCATACCATCCACAAACTGTACCGTAATACGTATCCCCGTCTTGGTTATCCAAGGATCGTTAACTGTTCTATAGTATCTCACAAATAGAATGTCAATGAAGCCGATCCAGCCAACTCCAGCCCCCCTCCCCGGGCATTGAAAGGTCATACAGGTTCAAAGGCAGACATATAGCGGCCCAGCCATGGCAGCAAAGGAAAAAAAAAAACTCCCCAAAATTCTGCTCGACGATGCCACCGAATGTAGGATTAACCACCAACTCTCGTTCAGTAAAAGAAGGAAAAGCAGTCGACTATCAGTCTGCGACAGCACTTGGTCATTTGCTCAAAGCCGACAAGTCTAAGCTACTGAAAGCCAAGGCCCTAGAGTGCCATTTTAAAGACTTCTGATGTATATGGTCAATTTCTCAGAGAACTTTCTTTCCCGAGTCCGGAAACATAAAGCCTCATTTTAAGTACATTTTTCATCAAGTGGCTATATACGTAATAAATGATGACCAGGAAGTTCTTAACATGCCAATAGAAGGGAAGAGGTTGACCCCACGTACAGCGATACCTAAACAGTCACCAGCCTGCCTCCATACCGCTTCTGCTACATAGTCGAATGATATGACTGCAAAACCAAACCCACATCTGTATAGAGAAGAATAGAAGTGGTAGTCAAGATTAGCATAAGCCGCAAGAATGAGCTGATAAGTGTCCTGAAAGATTTAGCCCAAGTATTATTGCGATGACTCCAGCCAATACTGCAGAGGCCAAGAGTGGTCTAAAGCGCTGACCAGCCAATACTGCAAGAAACTGGGATAAATCCCGTATGCCAAAAGGGTTTGGGTAGAGATTGAATAAGAGAGCTATATCACTGGTAAATACTGAGCAACAGCCTATAACAACAGCAACACCCAGCTGCAAATAAACCCGGAAAAGACATTTGAAACTACGATTGACAGTGCTGATGTTAGCAATGTGAATATCATCAACACCAACGCTATCCCGGACTATATGGAAAAGTACTTTATCCCTAGACCATCTCCAGTTTACAGATAGCTATCAGTTCTTGCACTGTACTCTATTTAAGTCGTTGAGAAATTACTCCAGTATGTTTCAGCATCATCTGTCGGTATACATGATATTTACCTTTTGACAACTAAAAGTCTGTGGACGGGAGAGATTGGTTCAGCGAGATGCAGCTAGGCCCCATCGAAGCATAAAAGCAGCATCAGGTGTAGAAGAATATATTCAAGTATTACTAATAAGCCTAGAATGTATGGGGTAGCTTTGCAGGTAAAACCATGATCGTAGCCTCACGATTGATGACATTTGTTTAGGAGATATCTTTGAATCCTTCTTGATCACTTTTCTGAAGACATAAGGAATTAGCCTTCCCATCACTTTAGCTTTCCATATGAGCTGGCTCAAACCCAAGGGTACAAAACTAGAACTTCTCACAGATATCGAATTGCACCACGTTAAGGAGAGATCGATCATTGGAAAACAATGGTAAGTAGGTCTAGACTATGACGTTTCTAAACCACCACATGGATCGTCCAACTGGAGTAAATAGCCAATATTAATAGGTGATGGTACTGAGCTATCAACATTCTGGCCCCGTTTTGTCACCATAAGGAGACGGATTTAAGTAGCATAGCCCCAGACGCTCACAAGAGATATCTTTCAGAGACTGACCAATAATATCCTTTAGCCTCAAAGTCGATGACAATCCCAAGAGACATGCTAGACAAATTCGGGGGCCGATACACCAAATGGTATCCAATTTTTTGTCGAAGAGGCACAACTTATTTTGCTTCCGAGTAATACAGCTCGTTACCAACTTGGGGATGCGCCGTATTATGATTCACATTGCGCTAGAGTCCGAGCCCGTTGGATAGCACCTTACATTCAAAATACACGGACCTTCAGGCCAAAACTTTAATTGGGTTGACAGAGAATACGTTAAGCTGTTAAGTAATTCTGTCTTTGGCAAGATCATGGAAAATATGTTGCAGCGCATACTCGTCAAAAGGGCATTACCTGTTGACAAAAAAAGAACAAGCTTCGACGTCTGATCACCGACCAAGCCATCCAGTCCTGTAAAAGCATTGAAGATAACCTCATGCCAGTCCATTCTATTAAAGCCAGAAACAAGCTTCTACACAAGCAAAACCGTTCTCAACCAATGGAAATACTTGATGTATAACTTTTACTACAATCGATTAAAGGTGTATTATGGTGCAAATATATACAGATACAGACAGTGCACTGCTGAAAGTCTGGAAGACCATTTAATACAATGTGACGCTAACAAGAAGGTCGTAGAATAGTTTGAAACAAATATTATTCCTTCACGCGGGCAGAATCAGTTAAGCCCCAAAGAGCTAAGGGCGTAGCGAGATCGACTGTCAATGATGACCAAAACCATAAGCTACATCTCGAAAGCCTTTTTCAGAAAAGGGATTTTTGTCATACCAAATTCCGCCTTTTTGTTCGAGGCGAACACTCTAATCGCTAGGCCACCTAAGCGGTCTATACAACTTTGTAATAGGAAAATGTTGTGTTGCAGGCAAATTAATAATATGCAAAACGAACCAATAAAGCAACATCTTTTCGCAACATAAATGAATAAATGATCTTCGTAATGCAAATGTATCAAATATGAAATTTGTTACAACATTAATGTATCAACTGAACTATTTAAAATATACAAAGACTTAAAAGTGCGATTATTATAGAAGTCTCCAGGTTTTAACCTTCTATTTATTTATAACGTTAAATATGTATAACAGGTTGAATATGAACAAATCTTAGGGTTGTGTATGACCTTTTAGAACTGCCGCTTAAAGTGTGACGATAATACTACTCATGCAGTATCGCTCCGGTGGCCTAGTGTTCAGAACGTGTCTCGGAAGCGGGAGATCGCGGGTTCGAACCCCCAGCAGTCATGCCAAAGACTTTTAAAAATGGTACTAACAGATGCCTCCCTATGCATTCAAGATTAAGAACTTAATGTTAAGACTAGTGTCAGGATAATATGACTTCGTGGGACATTGTTATACATGTCTGCGGCATGTTTCCCCAATGGTAGACATAACTATAAACTGCTACACTGCAGACATCATAGCGATATGCCTGAATTTTTTAATTTTTTTTTTATAGTTACGTTATAAATCCAAATCACACACACACAAACACTCACACACACATGCACACATACACATTGCTCACGTAGCTCTGACAATGTTTAAATGCATTCTATGGAACTACTGCTATCTATATGTACAAAGAAAGAAAAATGATGCCCATCAATGCATCATATCCGCGAAATGGTTTACTTTAACTATCATAGTAACATCGTATGTTCACATTCAAGATTAACAAAAATCAAATTACACATTACAGGCGAGACAATTTACCTATTCAAGCAACACTATCATGTAAAAGTATAAACGAATATACACATATATTACCAAAGCTAATATATCCAGATAATACCAAAATATTACTGGAATAAATATACTGTTGCTGACAAGTGTATACATAGGGATTTTGAATTATTTACATTATAATATCCCTTCCGGCTGAGCCACATGGGAAAGATGTGTTTTTGAAACTAAGCGGTTGTCATATGTTTTAAAGAGTTTCAGTTATTATGTACTTGTTAAATCGTCCTAGGAAAGATTCTGACCAGCCATTCTTCCCCAACAATTGCATTACATAAATATGTATATATTGTCTTGCTAACATAATGCTACCCATTCGACACCGTTATATTCTCTGTTAATGCATTCAAAATACAAGGATGATAAGTGACACGAAAATCGATTTATTATAAAATGTTGAAAATTAATGTACAACACGCATTCGATCCTCAACTCACCTAACTCACACATTATTGCTAAAAATAACAGTACTGCATAGTGGTATAAACAAAAATGTGTACATATACATATTTACTGTTAGACAAAGAAATAGATAAATATTTCCAATATATTAATTACATATTTCCTCCGATATCTTTCTGGAGAGATACGGCGTTTGGAACCCCTTCTTCAGTACAATTTTCTTACTTTTATCAAAAAGCAGATGTAAATGGTGATATATTAATCAGGGGATTGATGATCGGTCGAAGTAACGTTGCGTGTCTGTCTAAACGAGTCTAGACATTATTGCTTTCACTATGTGAATGCATTGAAGTTTATATATAATTAATACACTAAATCAGTATTATCAAAGGACTTCTATAAACATATCAATATCCATTATAATGCTTTGTTTAAGGATACTAAACTTTTATCGCTATTCCGAGACATTATTTGCATCCACAAATGTAACCATAGGCTTTTTCCGTTCATTAGCCATAACTGATAACATACATTTATGTGCCAGAACTGAGAACATATATTCATGTGTCCGAACGGATGACATGCACTTATGTGCCAGAACTGAGGACATATATTCATGTGTCCGAAAGGATGACATGCATTTATGTGCCAGAACTGAGGACATATATTCATGTGTCCGAAAGGATGACATGCATTTATGTGCCAGAACTGAGGACATATATTTATGTGTCCGAACGGATGACATGCATTTATGTGCCAGAACTGAGAACATATATTCATGTGTCCGAACGGATGACATGCATTTGTGCCAGAACTAAGGACATATATTCATGTGTCCGAAAGGATGACATGCATTTATGTGCCAGAACTGAGGACATATATTCTTGTGTATGAAAGGATGACATGCATTTATGTGCCAGAACTGAGGACATATATTCATGTGTCCGAAAGGATGACATGCATTTATGTGCCAGAACTGAGGACATATATTCATGTGTCCGAAAGGATGACATGCATTTATGTGCCAGAACTGAGGACATATATTCATGTGTCCGAAAGGATGACATGCATTTATGTGCCAGAACTGAGGACATATATTCATGTGTCCGAAAAGATGACATGCATTTATGTGCCAGAACTGAGGAGATATATTCATGTGTCCGAAAGGATGACATGCAATTATGAGCCAGAACTGATGACACGTATTCATGTGTTCAAAGGATGACATGCATTTATGTGCCAGAACTGAGGACATATATTCATGTGTCCGAAAAGATGACATGCATTTATGTGCCAGAACTGAGGAGATATATTCATGTGTCCGAAAGGATGACATGCAATTATGAGCCAGAACTGATGACACGTATTCATGTGTTCAAAGGATGACATGCATTTATGTGCCAGAACTGATGGAATGTAAACCTTGACATGGGAATTCAAACAAATATGTACATACCAAAAGAAGAGTGGAACACCAAATCAAACATGTTACTATTTCTTATCTTCATGAAATTATGTTTGATTTTTTTTCTTTTCAAACCATACGCAACTGCAGCTAGGGGAGTTATGCAATCTTTTAGCTATGTTGGAATGGAGGGTCACCGCAGAAGTCCTTCTAACATTTCAATAGCTGGAAGTCTCGAGGCGTCAAAACACCAATATCTGGCTTTGACTGGACCATCAGTCCCCCTCTACACTTAATCCAAATGAGTAGTTGTAGTTATTGCTGTTGTAGCAGAAAACGAATTGCTAATAGTGGTAAGAGACAAGAGAACGATTTATAGTGTTTGGTGTGTGCCGGCAGCTAAAATTTTAACTGATTTCATAATGAAAGAAAAGTCATCGCATGATTGTGTATATGTATGTGTTCATTATAAAAATGTTGCATTGCCTTTTGTAGCAAAATACTGAATTTTGTATATTTTAAAACACAAATTAGAAATGAATAATGACCAATTCATATTGTCAGAAAAATATACCATCTATTTTAATCCTAAATTGTAATAACATGATATAAATAATGTCGAGACATTTTGTATTGTAAGATTATATATATATATATATATATATATATATATATATATATATATATATATATATATATATATATATATATATATATATATATATATATATATATATATATATGTATATATATGTATGTATATATATATATATATATATATATATATATATATATATATATATATTATTTCGGTGTTATACATCAAATGTTGGAAGACATACATGGCATATACTTACTTAGAAAGATTAAAATAACTACGTCTTAAATCATATTTTGCTGCAAGTGTATGATTTTTATTTTGACACGTTCGTACAATTAATAATCTTACATCTTTTAAATGATATTTCCTGTGTTCGGTTTAAAATTATTTAAGCTGAATGTTTTACCTCAATTCAACTGTATTGCCTTTGAGTCCAACATTGCTGTCCACAATGCATGTGGAAGAATCTACCAGTACCTGTAATGAGTGAAGTCACTGTTGAGGATGGCAAAGAGGCTGTATAATTAGCTTAAAAATATTACAGCAACCCGCCGGTGTAGTCTTTCCTAAAATAGAAATAATTTTTGTCGAAACTCTTATAATGATGTGTTTCGCCTACACGTTACATTAGAGATTTTTCGTTATTAGGATAGTTTGTCGTCATAGCACTATCGTAAGGTCATTATTCTTGTGAGCAAGCAAGTATGTTTGCGCATTACCAGCGTGTATACTTTGAAAACATCAATAATGCGCATTTGTTTGTTTTTTTTAGTTATTTGCACGTATTAAGTATTTGTCGGGGTGCAGTCGAAGCAAACCGGTGGACGAAAATTTCTTAAAATTTTGCCAATGTTCTTGGAACTTAAAAAAAATGTATTGTAAATTATATTTCAATTATTAAAATTTCGAATTTACTTGCTAAGAACACTTTATTGTTAGTATATTTACACAACAAAAGACACAAAATGATGTTTTCATACAATTTTTAACCTATATTAGCAGATTTTTCTTTGACTTGAAAAATAAATATAGATGGACTAAAAGAACATTCACAGTCTTTATATTTTAAATATTCCTGAATGATGTAAATGGATTGATTTGAAAATTGATAGTTTTTAAGTACAGGCAACATAATTGAGTATACTTTAGATGGCAATTCTAAATATAATGGGGTATATTTTGGATGGTAAATCTTAATATAATGAGTATACTTTAAATGGTAATTCTAATATGGTGAGGGATACTTCGGATGGTAATTCTAAATATAATAGAGGATATTTCGGATGGTAATTCTAGATAAAGAGAGTATACTTTGGATGGTAATTTTAAATATAATGATTATTTTTTGGGTGGTAATTTTAAATATAAGGGAGCATACTTCAGATGATAATTCTAAATATAATGGAGTATACTTTGGATGGTAATTCTAGATATAACGAGTTTACTTTTGATGATAATAATAAATATAATGGAGTATTTTTTGTTCAGTAATTCTAAAATTATTGAGTAATTCTAAAATTAATGGGTATAATTTCGATGGCAATTCTAAATAGAATTTAATAATTAAACATATAATAGAGTTTAATATGGATGGTATTTATAAATATAATGGAGTAATTAAAAATATAATGGATTATAATTTGGATGGTAATTCTAAATATAACGGAGGATGCTTTTAAAGGTAGTTCTAGATGTACTGAAGTATACATTTGATGGTAAGTCTAATAGGTAATAGTGTGGTCGGCCGCAGAAAGAAAATCAACACATATGAGATAGGAACAAGAAGAAACAATATGATATTAGAGTTATAATTCTAATAATAGGGTCTTACAACAGTCTTTTTATTTGCTCTTAGTTGACATGCAAGTAATTGGATTACAACCAAACGGTGGTCTATGACCTCACCCACCAAAGAAAGTGCAATTCAGATTTCGATTAAGTTTGGTTTTATATATATATATATATATATATATATATATATATATATATATAAATATAAATATATATATATATATATTTATATATATATATATATATATATATTGTAATGGAAGAAATGTCGATCTCTGTTGGAAACATTTAAATGGACACGTGTACGTTTAATTAGATTTATGGAGTGTTTTAATCGCCATAATGCCGGGCTTTTGGCAGTTTTGATTAGACTAAGTTCGTTAAAACTGCACAGGATATGATCTGCATGAAAAACTATCATTTCCGAAGGTTACTAGGAATCAGTTGGGTAATCGATGTTTGTCTGACGAAATGCATTGTTTTGAGCCCATTTCTGGCGGGAACTATATTTCATCCACTTTAGATATGCTGTGAAGGCAGGCGTGGTTTAACGGTGCTAATAGCGAATTTGAAAATTAATCTACGCTTTTCTACAAGAAAAAAAAACGAACGTAAGAAGACTCCGAGAAATTTAAGAAGCAAATTCACTCGTAAAATCGTCCAGGGGAGACGATTGTCTGGAAAAATTGACACACACAAAAGCCGGAAAACCCATGGTATAGACATCATTATTTGGTAATTCGTTGATGCTGCCATGATGATTTGCATGGATTTATTGCTTTAGATTTGTAGATCAGTTTTCTTGACATGGTATAACTGTGCTGAATTCGTTTATTAGAGTCCGCACAATGATATTTTTCTTTATATATACTTTGACGGCTCGTTGAAAGATTTGTCTCGATTTTTCTAGAAGTCATGTGTCTAGAATTTTATACCTTATTTTATATAGGAAGTTAGGTATCCAGAATTTCACGCCTTATTTTAAGTAGGGTATCATATCTAAAATTTCATGTTTTATGTTAGTTGAGATGCGAGAACCAGTGTGAGTTCTCTGATATGAGTTCATGTACGATTAATGATGGCACTGAATCAGTATTATATGAGCTCGTGCGTAGCAGACACACTCGCATGACGACCTAATAAATAATTCTCATATATATATATATATATATATATATATATATATATATATATATATATATATATATATATATATATATATATATATATATATATATATAATTTCCCCAAGACACAAAAATCACACAATTTTATTTTCTAGTCGATAAGATATTAGCGTCGACCGTTTGATAGTATTGAGACAAGTTTCACACATGAAGGCCAAATTTATAATCCACTTTGCCTGGTAGGCGTTTTTCAATACGTACAAAGCATTATAGCAACAAGCCAAATATTAATCAATAAGAAGGCTAGAACCTGCTATTCTCGAGTGGCGAGGAATGTGGTATTTATATCATCAAACCGGATAGAACGCGAATTTGTACTCTAATTACAAATCTTATCACTTACGGATCAAGCATAATAATGATAGATATCGAACATCATTAACATGGAAAAACAATTAGCAAAGAGGCGAGTGGAGAGATTTGGTCATTGCCGGTTAAACGGAACAGCGGTGATAAAAGGGAATCTGGTTATTTTGCAGCGTATAAGGATATTAGCCCCCTGATCACCCCCACGTATTCATCCGAACTTCCCCCATCAAACACTATTCCCCCACCAGGTATCCCCTCATTATCTTCATGCTACTTTATTTATATATAGTAAGATTTAGCTTTGATGTATATTCACTTTATCCATCGTATCGTTGAGCTTTGATGATGTTTGAAACAGAACGCAAACTAAATTTAATTACAGATTCGCAGCATTGGTTTATGAACGGAACGTTCAAGGTTCGAAACACTTCAGGTATCGTTGTCATAGCAATTTGCCATTGTCATTGATTATTTTACAGACAACTACCTTGGTCGCCTCCGTCGTAATCGTCGTGCGGTAGCTTTGTTCGATTAAAGCATTTGGAGTGTGCTTTCAAGTGTTGTCAACAGTTTGCCCCGAACAAACAATGCTGTGGAAGGTTGGAATAGAAAGATGCTGTCTATGGTTTCCTGTCATCATCCAAATATCTGAAGCTTTCTTCGGATTCTTAAATCAGAACAGAGTTCAAATAATGTCAGCATGAATGAGATCTTCGGTGGACATTTGCCTCAACAACCAAAGAAGTTCAATGACTGTTTTTCGAGAATTGCAAACATAGCCGCCGACTTCGACAATCGTGATATCATAAAATACTTAAAAGCCATTGCTTACGACATTAACTTTTAAACAATACATTTTTAAATATGTGAAAATGTTAACTTATTGTTGAAATTTATTTCTAATAACTTTTTTCTTTAACATAACTTAATATAAGTTTTTTTATTTTATTGGAAAAACGTCATATTAAAGGAATTAAGTTTAATTTCTCCCCCAATTAAAGATAATTGTAGGGGGAACGACTGGGGGACAAATCTTATTTGATGGAGCTGGAGGAAAATCCAGTGGGGGAATGTCCTGGGGGATATGTTGGGGGGAGACAAAGTGTGTGTGTATGTGTATGTAGGGTGGTGGAAATGTCCGGGGGTAGATGTCTTAGGCTCATTTGGCAGTAAACATGAATGTAGTAAAAAGTTATTTTGTTGTTAAAAGTTATATGTAATTTGTCAGGAATAATGTATTCTTAAATGCGCTCACTGTAACGGAACACTGCCATTTCTCCGTGGATACGAGTTTCGGATTCGGACAATGCAGGTAGATGAGAAAGCTTGCCAGTACCTTCTCGTGGGTCGGTGGTTCTTTCTGGGTTTTTTCTAGTTCTTCGTCCACTGGCCGCTGAGTATAGCCTATCTTGTGCTGAAAACTAGCGTTTAACAATAAAATAACTAGGCAAAGATAAAGTACAATTCACAGACGTTATGACATAAAAACTATTTACATCATGCTACCAAGAAATCTACCGAGCAAAATAAATGAATAAAGACTAGAGAATAAATCATACATATGAAAAAGCACGTAAAAAGGTTAATAAAGAACAAGTGGTTATGGCATGAAATGGAAAGGGTAAGTGTGTCCAATTAACCCGGAGAAATGTTGATTCAGTTTTACAGCAGAAACCAAAATGACAACATGGTGGATAAGTCAAAGGACCGATTAGAAGTAGAATATTACATAAAACAAAACAGAAATATAAGAAACTCGTGTGGTTGAATTGATATGGGAAATATTGAAATGCTAAAATTTAGATTTCACAAAGTATAATAAAAAAAGATAATTTCGTTCATTCTGACAGACGGTGCACCATTCATTTGTTGTGCATAAAAGCATAGAAACAAAGCTGAGCTGTTAAAAAAAGATTGCACTGTTTTACAAACAAAACAAAAAAGCTTGCATCAAAATAAACAGAACATTTTATAACCATAAATCATTTTTCGAAACAGAATGATCAATGCGATGTGATGTTGCCACATTGCTTGAAACGTTACATAGAACAGCAGGCGGACATTAGAATATACGTGTACACTAAAATGTGTTTAAAAACGTTATATAGTTGCGATTTTCATGTGAAATAGGATTATCTGATGCAAAAGATCCCCCATTTACTGCAATGCATTTGTGGCCTGATATTTGTAGTGATTGATTTGAAAAATAGACTGTACAGAAGTTTTTGTTTTCTTGTCGGATTTACATCCCTTATATGATACGTAAAAATGCTGTGGCTGGATAAAGATCTGTCAGTTAGGAGACTCATTCATGTCCAGATTATTCTCCGAACAAAGGTGAGTTTGTTTACTTCGTTAGCATCTAAACCACGCTTGTATATACTGTGGATTCTATATCTATGTTACTGATACACGCATCCCACCCACCAATCCCGCCACCCGCTATCCCTTAGTTTTACTCGTTATTGTCGTTCTTGTTTTGTAGTTTTATGCCATTTTTCTTATGATGATATTGTTAAGCTTGACATATTGAACCCCTGTGGTAGTAGCATATCCATATTGAGAAAGCCCATATGATATTTCCTCAATTTCCGTTTGCGAGTCGAGTAAAAAAAAATGGCCGCCAAAAAATCTTCAGTCAGATCAAAACATTCCACAAGGCGGGGTTAAAAACGTTTTCCCACGATCCCAGCCAATCAGTAAAGAAAATACCGCACCATAATTTCATGGGCTTATTTGGACCAATCAGAATCACATTGTGATATTTTAACAAGATATAATATCAAAAATATGAAACTGCACATACTATAGGAAAACCAAACATATTATGTGATATATATATATATATATATATATATATATATATATATATATATATATATATATATATATATATATATATATATATATATATATATATATATACATATGTGTGTGTGTGTCTCTGTGTCTTTACATATTTGTGTGTGTAATGTATTCAGAATAATTATTGCATCAAACAATAGGCCTTCAGATAACGTTTTGCACCGTCAGTGTGCCCAGTGAAAGTCTACTCTTCCTTTCTCTTTTCCTTCTTAATTTTAAAAGTTTTCGCAAAAGGTATTCTTTTTTCCAAAGCATTGCAAAACAATGAATCTGTCTTTACGAATCTTGCTTTAGTATTTTTCAAACTGTCGGTAATGTGCTTGTTCGATTATGCAGTAACCCGTTATTCCGGAAAATGTTGTAGCCTGGAAATGTGTTTTTGGGGGAGGGGGGATTCAATGTCTCCCTTCCTATTGCCTCTGATTATTCTGCCTTTGTCCCAGCAGATGCACGCTCTGTTAACACCTTATGCATCAAGGAGTGTAATTGAATATAAACTTTAACTGTTGAATATAGTTAGAAAAATTCTTCAGTATAAAACACAAATTAAACAAATGTGCGTAGTGTTGGATATATATATATATATATATATATATATATATATATATATATATATATATATATATATATATATATATATTGCTATCACAGTAATATACTTCGATTACTACATCGGGTCTGGTTGTTCCCAAAGGATTTTCCGAATAATTACGAGACGTCACTAGCTGGATTATGATTCGAATGTTCTGATGTTGATAATTAGATGTGATCTCAACCAATCAAGATCGAATTAAAATGGTAATGAACTTCTGTTATATACCTATCAATATTCAAAAACTTTAATAAACCATCAAGAGTAAGTGGCAAAAGAAACCTAATAACATTTCTACTTTTCTGATACGAAACCTCGTTTTAAATCTTCAAGCGAATTTTATTTTGATCAGACTATATGCTCAGGACTACTAGTTTTAGGAAATAAGAATCTGTAATAACAGTAACTAATTTGCAATAATATCACGGGAATGAGGGCTTTAATAGAGGGATTGAGCAGATTCTTGGAACTTGAGGATACTGATTTGTTAAATATAATGTAGGTCTATTCCATTTCTATGTCAAATGAAGTTACAGCGTAGTTGTTCACGCTTATTCAGTTGTAAATAGGCAACTTCGAGAAAAAAGTAGTTCCATCCTTGTCCTAAAGTATGGTTCATTGGAAGCGTAAAACGACACTAATGTTTTCCTACTTCTGTGAAATGACAGTAAATTATGTCTGTTTTGTGAGTAGAAAATTTATACGATTATACTAAAATGAATTACTAACATAAAAAGTTGACAAGGAAAGGGTAAGGTATTTCGTACCTCATTTGTGAAAAATAAACATACCGGTACGAAATTTTGTCTGCGTGCCCTTTCTATGACTCGAGGACACGCTCAATATTCCGACATGCTTGCCACATCCGTGGATCAGTGTATTTGTTTGGACTCCTTTTTAGACCTAACTGTATAGATGTTATTCCAGCCAATTTTATGACATTGTATCTGACAACCTATTAAATTAAGGTACCGTGGCTGTTGAAAATTATACCTCTTTCGGGACGTGGCTCCGGTTGATTACAAGATGACAAAAGTGATGCGAAATGAAGGGATAACACTATCTTATTTTGCCAATTATCTTTCAGCTGTAACTTAACCTAATGAAGCAATTTGAAATTATTGATCCTATCTTCGCATTAGCTGCGTCCCGAGTTTAGTTCCTCTAATCAGAGTAATAGTATATTCTTCCGTTGGACAACTTTTACTTTCTATTATCAAAATACTGACCTAATACTGGGATTATCTATTTTATATGGTTCTCTTCTACAATATTTCGTGTAACTCCCCAAGGTTGGCAGTTGGATCGATGATATAATTCTTCATCACGGTTAAAGCGATTATCATGATAAATTCTTATTGGCTCAATAGAAATAAGAATATATATATATATATATATATATATATATATATATATATATATATATATATATATATATATAATCTTCTTCTATATATATAATCTTCTTCTATATATATATAATCTTCTTCAAACTGATGGTCAGTCTGAACTCTTTACAGGCGTGGGAAAGGCGACATACCAGCTGCTGAAGTCCATCTTCCGTATGTGATGTCAGAGCTGCATCGTCAGCGAAGAGCAATTCAAGGATGAGAACCTCTGTGACTTTGTTCTTTGCACTGAGACGTTTGATGTTGAACAGTTTGCCATTTACCCTGGTGTGAATGTTCACTCCCTTGCTGCAATCGTTGAAGTCATATTGGAGGAACACGGAGAAGAAGATGGCAAAAAGTGTTGGTGCAAGGACACAACCCTGCTTGACTCCACTGCTGACTGGGAAGGCCTCTGATGTTGCGCCGTTAAAGCACACTGTGCATTGAGTGTTCTGGTGAAACGATGTGATGACAGCGAGCAATCGAGGGGATCAGCCGACCTTCTTCAGGCGCAGGATGTAGACTCCCCACCAACCATCACCATTAATGGGTACAACCTTGAAGTTGTTGAGAACTTTACATAACTTGGATCCACCTTCTCCAGTTTGTTCTCCATTGATGCTGAGGTGAACGGCCAGATTACTGAGGCAGCAGCAGTTATGGCAAAACTGAACCAGAGGGGTCTGGAACAATCTCAACCTCACTGAGAAGACCAAACTGCGTGTCTACCAGGCATGTGTGCTCAGCACACTCCTCTAAAGTAGCGAGGCATGGACCACCTACACGAGACACGAAAGAAAACTCAATAGCTTCCATCTGAGAAGCCTGCGGCGCATTCTGCGCATTGAGTGGCAGGACAAAGTTCCCAACACTGAGGTTCAAGAACGGGCCAGCATGAAATGCATGTTCACTATCCTCAGCGAGAAGCGCCTTCGATGGCTCGGCCACGTCATGAGAATGGATACAGGCCGCATTCCCAAGGACCTGATATACGGCGAGCTAGCAGAAGGCACACGACTGTCTGGACGACCACGTCTACGATACAAAGACGTCTGCAAAAGGACATGAAAAAGGTCAACATCAGCGTCAACAACTGTGAGAGCTGTGCTAACAACCGCTACAAGTGGCGACTTGCTGTGAGACAAGGCATTCCGAAAGCCGAGGAAGGAATAATTGCAAACCTCGCTACAAAGAGAGCCAAGAGAAAGGCGAACAGACATCAGTCCCAACAAGATCCATCTTCACCTGCAGCAAGAGCAACAAAGATTGTCACGCAAGGGTCGGACTCTTCAGCCACTCGCGACGGTGCAGATAAGGCACCAAAACAGGGAGCTACACCATTGTCTCTCGAAGACGGACGGATGCCAAGAACAACAACATATATATAGTGTTAAAGCTAGAGATGATGTATATATATATATATATATATATATATATATATATATATATATATATATATATATATATATATATATATATATATATATATATATTTATAGTTGCATATATATATAGTTGCATATATATATATATATATATATATATATATATATATATATATATATATATATATATATATATATATATATATAGTTATATATAGTTATATATATAGTTATTATCAGTAGTAGTATCAGTAGTGTCGTGATAATGTATAACTATGCTGGTGATGAATACTGTTTGACATCAATATGTACAATACAGATTTAAACGTTATCTACAAGTTCACTCTAGATTTATTTTTAATTGCGGTATTATAATGCCATGAAGTAATATAGTGGTATGAAACATTTCAACATAAAGTATCATTCCCGAATGGGACTACTTGTGTATGCCACATTACACTTGAAGAACAATGTAAAATATTATCTTCGTATGATCGAAAAGGAAATTAAATTATTAAACTGGATATCAAATAATAGCTTTAGTTCCTTATGTACGTGCTAAGTTTTCTTTATACGATCTGGCAGATGAAATTAACTGATGTGATGGAATGACGTTTCTGGTAATGAATACATCATTTTGATTTTGATGGGTGAATAGGTCCTTCGATCGATGAAAGCTTCACATTGCTACAACGCATAAATCCATTTTTAAATCGATTAGTAATACATTTGAATGACCTATGTGGCAGATATCAATATAGCTAATGTGTTCTACATTATGGGTGGTAAGCCATGCTTTTTACCTGGCTGATAGATGAGCAATAAATTAATAATGTTAAATGGACCTTTGGATGGCTGGATGGATGAATGGATGGATGGATGGATGGATGGATGGATGGATGGATGGATGGATGGATGGATGGATGGATGGATGGATGGATGGATGGACAGATGGATGGGTGAATGGATGGTAAAGAACATTGTTGAACTGTTGGACTAATTGTCTTACCAGCGACCACATGAAGCACAGTTCTAAGAATTGAATGGTATTTCTAAGTGTAAAGATAAATAGCTGTACAAGCTGTTTACGTGAAAAGATCTTTGTAAATTAGCATTTTTGGCCTTTGTCAAATTGACCATGTGTGCATCTGTGCAAGAGAGGATTGAATGGATCAAATAGGAAGGCGGATAGACGCAGTATTCAAATCTAAACCACATACAACATGGAGCTAAATAAACAAAATAGGTCAAAACATCCGTAAGTACAATCCATCCGTCAGTTTGTATCATCTATTTCATTGTCCAAAATGGTGATCTCTATTTTGATAACGATCTCGTGTTGACGATCTCGTGGATTACTTTAAGTCGACGAAAAGAATGATGAAAACTTTGATATCGTAAATAAAAAAGGCATTTCATTATCAAATTTAGTAAATGTTGGAGATAATTTTTACGCACTTTTCCTGTATTAACCATGTTTGCCTTCGTTATTGCAAAATAAATGATCACTACAGGTATGTCTTATGATGATCTATTTTCAAACGGGCTGTGCATTACTTGAGTTACCGTATGTGCCAAGTCTCTAAATTTGTTAAGACGTATCACGTATTTTAATGAATACCTGAATGCTTGAAAACTCTGCATGCTTGTCTTCCGACATACGTATTGTACGGTGTAACTTAATAATGCTTGAAAACTACCAAGTTTACCTTTCTACATATGTATTGAAAAGCGATATATTGCATTTTCTTTACACTGCACTATAATAATGAACATAATTTCAACACGATTACCTCACTCCTATTTTTGTAAATTAGATTTCATTAATTATTGTTTATGCAAATGTAAAGCAAGAAAGAGTGTTTCTCGGAGAATCAGGTTAATTGTTACATGATGAAATTTAAGAGGTAATTAGAAGAGGAACATGGAACTAGTCACTATTAATTATTAAGAGATCACTCTAATATTCGCTTGTCTAGGTCAGGTAAAATCCTAAATACTTAGGGTCTAACTATACGCAATTAAATCACAATGAATAGTTCCGTTTCAGTATCCATGATTGTAGTTCCATTCTATTTTTAGAACACTTTTTCTTCTTATTTTTGGTGGTGATTTAAAGGTAATTTTAATTCTTTAGAATATGAGCTTTGGGGTGGTTGTCCGTGTATGTTTCAGTGACAGTGTACAGCGAGTAATAAGGTCTTGGTGGTGATCCGGAAGTGAAATCTATATTCTATTGGTTTGTTCATAATCCAGCCTTTCAATAAAATGAACCTATGACAAAAACTTCAAAGTGAAGTCATTTTTGAGGGTATTTTAGTTTAACATGATTTGTAGGGACTGTCACACAGTGGAAAGTTCAGTACTGAGAAACAAATGTAAAGAATATATAGTAAATTTAATTGTATTCTTGGTCCATATACTAAGAAACCCAATAAACCGTAAAATTACTGTCATTTTTGCAGAAATTCGTTATACCAAAGTAAAATATTATATAAAATGTCCGATGAGACTTTGCTATACATGCTTTGCAATATCCGATCTTGCGTCTCTCTCTCTCTCTCTCTCTCTCTCTCTCTCTCTCTCTCTCTCTCTCTCTCTCTCTCTCTCTCTCTCTCTCTCTCTCTCTCTCTCTCTCTCTCTCTCTCAAGCTTGACTTTCTAAATAAATTACGATCGACATTTTTAGTTCACAGCGAATATATATAATTACAAAGGAACCAGCCTGAAAAAGAAGCAATTTTCATAACAAGCAATATACCTCAATCGGATCATGCAATGTCACTGGTGAATTAAAATCACACAGAGGCTTCAACAAAATATTAATAACATTTTTAGGAGTTTCTTTTAATCAGGATTGGCATACTACGATTTCAAGCTATGTATATGTGCTTTTAGCACCCATTTATTGCCTATTAAAGCGAACCATCTCATTAACTCATGAAAGATCTACTCAGAAACAATAGGATTAAGGCACTTTGGAATGAAGTGAGACGAAGCAATAAAGTAGATATTGTCAATATTAATCAAATGTCTATAAAAAATTTATAAACTTTTTTTTTGCTTACATTGCATAAAAACGTTCATTAGAGGATATTGCAATATATAGAAAACATTCTATCGCATTGCAATAATATGGTTCAAATTAAATTAATGATTTTTTTTAAATTGCATTGCTAAATCACTTCATCACTGACTGATGTAGATAAAGTTTTAACTATTAGATTAGAGATTTCATATTTTCCCAATTTTAAAACCAGTCTTATATTTGATACATTTATCTCCACTTAATTCCAGTTAAAGAGATATCACGCTATGTATTTCAGTGTATGTAAAGTTAATTCTAAACTGAAATATTTTTTCTTTGGATTCAACAAAGAACTGTTGACACATCAAAATAAAACAGACCATCGAAGATGTCATCTCCATCCATTTTGGAATTACTTTGGGATTCAAACTGTGATTCATTTAAAACTTTTTTTTGATGAGACTTATATTGTTGGATTAATTTTTGGATTTGATCCATAAACAGTAAGTTCTTTATCTTATCTTTTAGTGAAATAAATTATTTGTTAAGTTTTACAAAGCTTGTTGGTCTAATTCTTTTCCTGATATTTTTGTAAACGCTAACAACACTGAGAGAGAGAGAGAGAGAGAGAGAGAGAGAGAGAGAGAGAGAGAGAGAGAGAGAGAGAGAGAGAGAGAGAGAGAGAGAGAGAGAGAGAGAGAGAGAGAGAGAGAGAGAGAGAGAGAGAGAGTCTGGTTATATTACTGTGATAATGATTGCGGAATATTTGAAACCAATTTTATAAAAGCACACTTAGCAGTTGATTTGTGTATATGTCAAAATGTAGGAGAATAAAAACAAGATACACGTTAAGTGATAGTCTGAAAGTGTTCTGAGATCGGGATTTAAAAGATAAACGAAGGACCATGAGTTTTTCCTGTCCATAAAATTTTTCTATTCATTCAATACATTCAACTGTAGTGATTATAAGAATAATTACTATGAAATTCTGATAAAATTGATATAATTAACGCGGACGTCTGATAAGATCAGTACAATCAATATAGAAGTGTTATAAAGTTTCTGAATATTCTTAATAGTTACTTTAGACGTAATCGACGGAAAAGGAAAATTTATATACCTTACATTAAGCTCAGTGTAATCTGGACTGTCAATATACCAATGTATATCATAGATCGTCGTACTGACAACTAATATGAGAATTAGGTCAAGGCAGTTGACATAAAATCAGTCAACATCGATAAACACACACACACACATACATACATACATACATACATACATACATACATACATACATACATACGTACATACATACATTTATTATATATATATATATATATATATATATATATATATATATATATATATATATATATATATATATATATATATATATATTTATATATATATATATATATATATATATAAAGACCACTCATCGCATGTAATCTGTTTCGTTAAGGAAGGAGAAATTGACAAAGACTTTCTCTTTAGCCAAAACATTTGACTAGAATATAATTAGTGGCAGGATAAGAAATGGAAAAATGTGCAGAGAAAATAAAAGTTAAATAATTGACTGGGGCATTTTTGTGGGTAGACGGTGTTTTTCCAACTTTTGTAAGGGGTTTATTTCTTCAAAAGGATTTACTTTGTATCAGCACTGCAAGACATTAAATTGCAGTAATTATGAGAAAGCCGATTACTAAAAATAGACCATGACTGCCATTATAGTTCCGGCATTTTCACTTAAGATGTAATTAGGTGCATCATTTCTTCTTCTATTATTAAATTTGCATAGAAAATATTGTCAAAAATGTGCTTAATTGATTTCCCATTGTTTCTGAATTTAAATCGAGCAGTTTCACGCAAGTTGTGCTGTAGTGGAGTCTAATTCAACATTTTACTTTTTTGCCATACGAATTCACTAATTTTGATGATGCTGATGTTTCTTGCTTCGCTTAAAAAATAGAGGAAAGAAAGAAAAGTAGGATATATTTTTTGAATGGAAGTGCAAATGTCACTGGCAACTAATTCTTGCTCAAAACCATTTAATTTGAGCAAATATGTTCAATTAATTTACATTTAATTTTCATTATCATCACATTCTGTCGAAAGAGAATTAGTTGGTTGGTAACTTAGCGTGTTTTACCCCAGTAAATAGCAATCCCAAATTGCTTGAGCTTAACAGGCATTATAACCTTTCTGATGAGAAGTCTTCTTTAACGAAGCAAGATCCAAAGCATGCTTTGGCAGGGTAGTTTTTTGGAAACTAATTTTTGGACAAACGTGCTTTAGGTTTGATAATAAGTCTCTATCGTTTAGAACTGAGAGAGAGAGAGAGAGAGAGAGAGAGAGAGAGAGAGAGAGAGAGAGAGAGAGAGAGAGAGAGAGAGAGAGAGAGAGAGAGAGAGAGAATGGAGTCTGAGAGAAAAAAGAGAGGGAAAAAATGCAAAGAGAAGAGATAGATAAAGGGGAACAAGAGAGAGAGAGAGAGAGAGAGAGAGAGAGAGAGAGAGAGAGAGAGAGAGAGAGAGAGAGAGAGAGAGAGAGAGAGAGAGAGAGAGAGAGAGAGAGAGAGAGAGAGAGATGCCATTGGAATACAAATTATTAAAACTAGTAGGTGGAGCACACATCCCCTTTACACATAATTTCAGGTCTGATGTCACCTGAAATATTGGGTTAATATCCACTTTGAAAGAAGAAGCAGATGCATGACTTTTTACCTCATGTTCAAAAAAATTTCGCTGGAATTTCGAAATTGACTAGAGAGCGTAGTATTTTTTATATTATAAACTGTACTTATAGGCTATGTATGTGATGTCTACTTTACACTTCGATATCTGTACAGCACAGTGCTAGTTATGATCTAGTTAAAGAATGTATCTTGATGTTTTATGGGTTGGTACTTGAGACATATCGATAAAGGCTTAGGAATTATCGAAAAGACTGGACAAACCCATACCGAATTAGCTGTTTCATAAGATATCTATTTGGTAGGTGATGCTTAATCAAGACAGTTTATAAGGCTTTCATTAGCTCCAGACAGTTCATATTAATTGAATTGCGTCCATGGTAATGTCAAGACCTACCTTAATGAGCAAACAGTTCGAAATTTTAAAAAATGCTGTGGTATATAATCTGTTTCATTTGTCAGTAAGTATTCCTCTTTTCTGTTGTTGTGTAGATAATCAACTCAATATCATAAGAGTATTTTCAAATCTCATTCTGTCGAAACCTTTAGATGTGGATCGTCTGATAAAACTGATCAGAAATCCTTATTTATTCCTACATGCATCGATTGCAAGAAGAAGGGGCATCCTATTATTTATTGCTACATTTTGAAAATAAGCAGCAAAATATTGATAGAGTTATTCCAAATGGCATTGTTTCAAAGATGTCAAGGTTACTGTTTTCTATTGAAAGCATAACATTGGTTGACCAAACACCCCCAGTTTGATTTTATTATGGCGCAATATGAACCATTCAAGTCGAAGGGTTCTATATCACTTATTGGTGATAACGACAAGCTATCATATTGCAAGATTAAGTACATACAACAGTCTTTTTATTAGGTACTTTGCTTTTTGTGAGAAGTCTTCTTCAAGTAAAAGTCTTCTTATTCAGGAAGAAGAGTGCAGTTATGTTAACTTTCCTCTCCATTGTGTCAATTTATCATCTGAATGAGGCTCAGGGGCCTTGCCTGTCAGAGCAGTGAATTCTTGAACCATTGAGGTGCATTCATTTATTACTAGGATATAGCCATATCAGGTTGTGGTTAATCCATTTGTAACTGACAAGCCTTGTGTGGTTTAAAGAGTTTATTCTATTGAGAGTGAAATTCCCCATTTAAATCCTTCTTCTGTACAAAAATTATGTCAAAGAGAGTTCTTGAGATTAATTTTTATCAGGAAATTATGATTTTTCTGACATTTGTTGGTCATTTTTTAGCTGACGAATTCATTGGTCAGTCTTTTGATGAGGTCACTCTTGGTCCTATCACGTATTGATCACAGGCATTACTTTTTTTACTACACTTTCTCTCTATTCTAATCAGGGTGGCAAAAGACAGCCACTCTCTATCCTAAAAGAGCAAGATCCCTTGAAGCTGACGCCACACAAGTACTTTTTTCCATAAGTATTTCCTTATGTTATAGACTTCCGTAAGGAAGTAAACATATATCATAAGTTATAACTTTTATGCTATCATCTTTAACATGTTTATGTGCTATATATGTACGGTCGCCATATATTAATTACCTTTCATATGTTTTCGTTGTCATACATTATTTGCAATCAATGTTGATCGGGATTTTTTTTATCACCGTTACCATTTTTATCGTTTTACATTTAGTAATTTGGTTTCGTATCGCTGGCCTATACAAAACCTTTTTACCTTTTGTATAAAATGAAGGATAAAACATTTTGTATGGCGCTAAATGGCCTCTTTGTGCTGGTGCGCCGTAAAAATTCAACCAACCAACCATATTTGTGAAACATGGGATCCCTTTTGAGAGAATGGATATCATACGATTTGGTCGTGAGTTATCAAATTGTGGTCCCTTTGTCATATTTCGACTTGAAATTCATAGTCTAGACCATTAAAATCCACAGTTGTCAGTAAGACTAATCAAAAGATCTTGAAACATTTTTATTGGCAGAAAATAATAATGATGTTTCTAAAATCTGCACCTGTTGTCCCATTTATCAATTGATAGGTAACCCAATGAGAAGATACCTCATCTACAAAATATTCCTGTATTTGGCCAATCACTTAACAGACTAAATGTTGATTGTGTCTGTTCCTTACTTAAGATTAAGTCAGTCGTTGTTGTTGTTGTTGTTGTTGTTGTGGGGCTTAACGCCATTTTTCAGCACAAATAGGCTATACATGGCGGCCAGTATTGATGGTGGAGGAAGAAACCGGGAAATCCGCGGAAAGAACCACCGACCCAAGAGAAGCTACTGGCAAGCTTTCTCACATATCCACATTCGCCGAATCCTAGACTCGAACGCACGTAAACAGAGGTGAGATGGCAGTGATCTGTAAATGGTCAGCGCTTTAGACCACTGATTAAGTCAGTCAACAAATACTTGTTGACCATTATGTGTGTCCACAAGAGTTTCCATGGCAATTCCTTTGAGAAATATTAAAACCAAAACGCATCTCGGATACATTTTCTTTTACACTTCCAATTCATTCAAGTCAGACCATAGGTCGAATTTTATGACTGGAATTTTCCAACACGTTATGCACGACTTAGGCATCTAACAGTTTAAATCTTGTGCCTATCACGCTAAAGTCGAGGGGCTTTGAAATTATTGCATCATTTTTTTTTTTAAAAAAAAAGATAATCTGACTGCAGACGCACTGTCACGTTTATAAAAGTACTATTTTGTGTTATGTATATTTTGTATTATTCATGCGACACCTTATGATGTAATTTTGCTTACTAAATTATCAGTCGTATAGTTGACTAACATACAAAATAAATGTTATTGAATCGTTCCTTTTTGTTTGTCAGGGAAGGTGTTGTTATACATATCTATACTGTGTACTAAACTTTTATACGTGAATGCAGACTGTTTTTTAGCTAATGGTCATTTGTAAACAAATGTTTAGAAATCTTTTATCCCTGGTAGAGGTTTGTACTTTAAGATACTATTCGTACTCATTCTGACGTGTTTTTGGACCGTTGAAAGTTCTTCAAGCGACGTTATGACATTCATCCTGGCCATGTCATTGTGTCTTTGGATTTATAAAAGGTTTAGATTGACAAAATTATTCATTCCTATGCTAATATCCATCTAACTGAATGACCTTTGGTTCTGATAAGTTATAATTTGAGAGAAATTATTTTGTCTTGTATTATTTATTTGCACTACAAAGTACTCAGTAACGTTTGGACTAAAACATTGCTTTGGAAATATTTTGGACGATATCAGTGTGATACATCAACAATATTTGTACATCAGCACATTCATTCGGAAGATTCCATGCTTTGTGACTTATGATGGAACATTGATGGATTGCTTGGAATTTAATTCACAAAACTGTAGGTTAGTTTTAAACAGTCAATTCGTATTCTTTAGAAATAAATTATTAGTTAAATTTACTAAACTTGCCGTTTTTGCTTTTTCTGTTACTTATTTTATGACAATATAGTCTTAACAAAATGCATGACTGATTAATGCCAAATGGAGATTAGATTAGGTATTTCAATGACTTTTATATGAAAAGTAAGTAGGAGATAAACTTGGATAATCAAAATGAATTCCGGCTAGGGTAAATTTAATAGAAAACTAAATTAACAACGAATGACTGCCAAGATTATTTGCGATCCTTTAAAATGTCTTTAATTGAAGAATGGTAGTATGAACGATCAAAACGGTTATAAGTAAATTTCCCTAATAAATAACTGCAAAACATTTGCATCTGTTCTGAGTAAACGGTTATGTAACAACAATCTAATGAACGAATCTCAGGCTGGCTTTAAAAAAATGCAGTACATGGTCGTTTTGTATGCAGTTTTTCAGAAGTATATGTGCAAATATGGTGGTAGGTTTTAATGGTATTTCTTAGATACAAATGCATTGACGGAAATATTTTACAAGTTTTAAAAAATGTGCATTCTTTTTAAAAACGTTGTGACCTAGCACCACACATACTTATCAAAAATTAAATTGCAGCATGGAAACAACACAAGGATATGTTCTAAGATCATTTGCTCTTTCTCTCCTGTTACTGATGATTTAGTTTAACTGTTAAGAAATTTGCGTCATATGGGTATTTACATAACATAAAATATACTAAAGGTTTTGACTTTATTAATTACAGATGTAACTGTTACGATTACCACAACAAAAAGCAGTAGTATTAGGAAATGAGAGTTTTGACTCACTTAATTTTTTTTTACCCTCCAAACAAGTATAAATTAAATGGGGGTTTCCAAAACAGGGAAATGAGGGTTTTGGCCCACCACCCCCTCCCACACCTATTAGAACGTTTAAGTTAACAAGGTGGAAATTAAATTAGCATTAGAATGAAAATGATGAAGGTAAGTGATATTATTTTAGTTATATTATATCTTAAGTTTAGATAAATTTTTACGTTACTCATATTTTTTTAGATATTTTTTTTTCATACTTGCTAACCCTCATTGGTACAATATCTGTTAAGATATTGTCAATAATACGAAATTCACGTAACAAATCATCCATATTATTTCCAGGACTGGATAATGTTAACGTTAGAAATATTGCAAGCGAGCAATGCGGTGGCGTGACAAAAGATAAGTTTATTGAACTTTACCGTAATGCTACAAAAGATAAATTTAACTTTTTCTTGTTTGATAAACTTACAAATGATCCAACTAAAATGTTTCGCTGTTGTATTAACAGTTACTTACAGTAAAACGTTTCAATTTTACAAAATTTATAATTATAAGATACAGACAACACATAGAAGATCTAAAAAAACTTGCTCAATCTCAGGCATCACTTAAGCAAAAAGTACAAGAAGCACGACGTGGGCAAGTAACCGCTACAGAAGCAACAGCTACAATTTTCAAGCCGGTTACTGAAGCACTATTAGGTAAACAACCTGAAACTAAACCACTGTCAGAAGAAGAACTTAAACAACTGCAAGAAAAAGGTTTGGTTGGAATTGTTAGAGAACAACAGGAAGCAGCTGCTGCAAAACTTGTTACTAGATCTGAAGAAGAAAAAAGAAAACTAATTGAGGCACTTACAGCAAATATAGCTGATCCTGCGGGTAGACAAGCTGAAACAGATCGATTGATAAACAATCCGCTGGAACTTAAGCGAAGATTAGCAGAGTTAACAACGCAAGGAATAACAAATATTATAACAAATTTATCAGGAGATATAAACGATATCAAAGAGGAGCAACAAAGAGTTGGTGAGCTTATTGTAAAGTTTATGGAAGTTGGAGATCAAAGACTTTATTTTATAAAAAGAGCAAATGATGAGATAAAAGGTAGTGAATATGATGATTTTTTAAACAAAGAAAATATAAGTGATATTGAAAATATAAGCAGGTGGACTGATGTAGAATATCAAGAATTACTCGATAGATTAGATGTAATATTTAATGACGGAGTTACTGCTAAAGATGAAATAAACACGGTTACAGAAATTGATGATATGCTTCCACTTTATGATAGAATGAGAAACAGTGTCATTGCTCTCACGTTTAAAAAACAGCAGAAAATAGTAGAGCAAAACCTTTTGGTAGTGGGTGGAGTTTTAGAAGGAAATTTTTTACTTTTGATAAATCTCGTATACAAAAAAGTAGAGTAAGAACAGGAACTGGTGTAAAAGTATTTACTTCAAATACTGAAATGATAGGTAGATTAATGTTATTAATATCGTCAAAGGAAGCTGGGAATGTTAGTGTTGAACTTGATAATGAAATCATTGACATACTTGATCATCTAAGATTGAGTGAATTATTAACATCTGACGAATATGAAACTTTACACCGCGACTTAATTTTGTAAAATGATATAATATTAAAGGAATGCAAACAACATTATTACTAAACTCTAGTGAGTCTGCGATAGATAGCGCAAATTTTTCAGTAAATTATATTCCACCTATCCAACTAGATCCTACAAAACAATATGAAATTAGATTAATTTCTTGTACTTGCTGGAATGCTATACCTAACGTGAAAAATGATGTTAACAATGAAATGTATTTTACTATGATTACACCATCTCCAATATCTACAACAAAAAAAATAAAAATTCCGCAAGGAGCTTATAATATTACTGATCTAAACAAGAAAATCAAAGAGCTCATCACAAAAGCTGACGGTGTGGCTGATAATTTTGAATATGCAGCAAATTATAACACATTGCGAACTAGGATAACTTTGAAAAATATAATAATCAGTCTTGAACCAAGAGAAAGAAGTATTGCACAACTGTTAGGATTTACTGAAAAAACTTACACTGCACTTGATCAGCCTATTACATATGACAGTGAACTGCCAGCAAATATAACAGAAGTAAATACAATATTAGTAAATTGCTCTATTGCTTCTGGCTCTTATACATCAAAAAGGTAGCAAAGGTCAAACGATTTACAGTTTCTCACCAGAAGTCCCGCCAGGTTCTCTCATGCAAATAACTCCACGACATATTATATATTATCCTTTAAATGTTGAAAATCAAATATCAAGTATAATAATGCAGTTGACAGATCAATCAGGAAAACAGTTATATGTTAATAATGAAGTTGTAACTTATTATTTACATCTACGCGAGCAAAAGTAAAAATTATGCAACATCAAATATAATGAAACAAAGAAAAAAAGTTTATCGAAGAAAAATAGTAGGAGGATTTTTTGGAAATATGTTCACTAAAGTTTTTGAAAATATTTCGGGTATAGCACGTAAAGTTGCACCAATTGCTATTGATGCTGGTAAAGCTTTTGCAAGTGGGGCTGCATCTGCCGCTGGGACTGCGGTGGGACAAAAAATAGCTGATAAAATGAAAGGTGATCCACCGACTGCATCTGAAATAAAACAAGTTATCTCAGAAATCGCTCCAACAAAAGAAACCCAGCGAGCTATGATAACAACAACAAAAAAATTATTATCACCAAAGGGCGAGCAGATCATACAAAAATTAATATCTAAAGTAACAGTGCCGCAATAAAATTTTATATAATCTAATAAAATAAAATGTCTGTTAAAAATTATCTCGAGTTAACAGAAACTTATGACATCGACAATGATGTGACAGAATTTGAGTTTGTTGAGTACCTTGATGAGAATTCTAACGAACCAAATAAAGCTGGTATCAGAACCTTTAACACCAGAGACGAAGATGTATTTCTACTGCCACATAAGGCTATGTTAGAAGTTCGTGGTCAGATTATGACATTAGCCAATCCACCTGCTGTAATTGCAGTTGGAGCAGAAGTAGCTCTTATAAATAACGGCTGGAGTTTTTTCAAAAGTGCTAGATATCAACTAGCCAATCAAACTATAGAAGATATTTCAGGTCATCTACAAGTTGCAAGTACAATTTTAAATATGATTTCGTTTACAGATGATTACTCAAGATCAACTGCAACTAACATGATGTGGTTTAAAGATACTGGACGGGATATAGCTGAATCAACTGAATTTTTAAAGAGAGGCGCTATAGTACATGGAGCTAATGCTGATGAAAATACTGTAATTGTGAGAAATTTTCTCATTGCTAATGCTGCTGCTCTAGATATTGTCGCACCAGGTGCAGCTGCTAATGCAGACGCTACAAGAGTTTCTCTTACAGCAGCTTTTAATAATCTAAATATAACACCACCAGCTGCAGATGCAAACGGTACTGTGATGTTAAATTTACTTCTTAACACACTTGACGTGAGAAATCCACGTTATAACGAAGGCTTTGCTAGGCGAAGAAAACTTGCAGCAGGATCACGTCAAATTACAATGATGCTTCCGCTAAGTATGATTTTCGGCTTTTGTCGCGATTATGATAAAGTATTTCGAGGAGTAAAACATACGCTTATTTTAGATCGAGCTGAACAAAACGATTGTTTGTTTAGATCTGGAGGGGCTGATGTACAGTTTATCATAAACAAACTTGCTTTGTTGATGCCACATATAACACCGTCGATCACTAAAATGTCAGAACTAAATAGTACGCTTGATAGGCATACAAACAGAATTTACTTTAAGCAGCATAAAATATATCAGACAGCGGTTCCAAATACTACTGACTACACGTGGAGGGTTACAACAACATCAAGCGAACAACTGCCGAGAAATATCTTTGTCGTATTTCAACAGCAAGCCCGACGAGATAACCAACAACAAAATAATGCAATATTTGACCACGCTGATGTTAGACGAATATACGCTAGATTAAATTCAAATCAATATCCAGAACGAGCTATCGAGTGTAATTTTGCTGATGACGTTAATAAAAATATTTCTCGACCGTACATGTACCTGCTTGACGCAATACAAAAATATCAAGATGTTGAAGATGGAACTCAGATATCAGCAGAGGAATTTCGTACCCTTTATCCTATATTTCATTTTGATGTTAGTAAACATAACGAGCGAATTGTAGACAGCACAGCGGATATTGAAATCACCTGGACACTTGGGGTGGTTCCAGTAGCGCCGTTGTACGTATACGCATTAGTGATTAGTGATAGATTTATCACGGTAGATTCTATTGGAGGTAAAATGACAGTTCAAGTTTAATCTACAGTTGTTATATAAAATGGCAAAATATATTATAAAAGAAGTATACTTAACCGATGGCCAAGTTAAAAAATTAGTAGCTGCTATTGCAAAGCGAGAACAGGTATCATTAAAAATCAATCTTAATATTTCTGATGGTGTTTTAACAAAATTAATGCTAACAAAAAATCAAGTAAAAAAGTATGATCGTAAAAAAACTTTTGTTTTAAATTTGAGTGCTGCACAAATGACAGCGATGGCAAATGATATTGTTGTCAAAGGTGGTTTTCTTGGTCCAGCATTATCAGTATTAACTAGTACAATAATACCTAAAATTTTACCAGTCTTAGGCACATTAGGTATAGCAGTAGCGTCTGGAGCAATATCTGGCGCAACGGAGAAAGCAGTCAAAGGTAATGGTATCATTCGTGGAAGTGGAATAAAAAAATTGTAAATTTTATGTAAATGATATATTATAATGCCACAAAAGAAAAAGAAATCACCAGCACCAAAATCATCAACAAAAAGAAGAAAACAACAAAAACAAAATCGCCAACACCAAAATGCAAATGCAAATGCAATCAACCAAAACAAGGAGGAATTATTCCGATCGTACCACTTTTGGCGGGACTAGCGGGAAGTCTGCTGCCAAATCTTTTAGGAATCGGACGTGGTCTAACATTACCGGGGACTCGACCTCCCCGTTGAGTAATTTTAATATCATTGATAAGTTAAAAGCAGTTCCTGGATTTCACGGAGTTTATTCTAAAGATGAATTCGCTGCAATAAAATCGCCGTCAGCTGTAAGTTCGTGTGTTATTAATATACAAGATTTTAATGACGGATCCGGCACGCATTGGGTAGCAGTTTATAATAATAATTATTTTGACTCGTTTGGACTTCCTCCAAGCGATGTAATAAAAAAGTATATGAACAAAAAATTTTAAAAAATATATTGTTCGTCAAATCCACTCCAACCTGTTGGAACGTCTGCTTGTGGATATTATTGTATAATGTTTATCCAACAGATGAGCAGAAATCTTAACTTTTTAAAATTTATTTTACAGTTTGACAAGCATCCTTCTCAGGCTAATGATGAGATCGCAATAAATTTTATCTAAACTTAAAAATAGAATAATGTCAACATACTGTCTCAAGTGTAGAACTAAAACAGAAAATATTAATGAAACAACAGAAAAAACAAAAAACAACAGGATAGTATTAAAAAGTTTTTGTGCAGTCTGTGGAAAAAGAAAAAATATGTTTTTAAAGAAAGTGTCCCCAGCGACAGTATCCTCAGAGATGTCGCCAGCGAAAAATTCGCTCGGATCTGGCTACCCTAATATTATTTTAGTCGACGATTAAAAATATAGAATGATATGCAACTGTGATTCTGACAGAGATTTATGTCTTGAACAAAATAAAATTGTCGCTTACTGTCAATGTTGTAACAACAGAGAAATAATAGGGTCAGGAATAAATATACATAAACTAATTGGAAAATTGCCAAAACCAAAAGGCGGTTGGACTTTGCCAGGTCATAAGTATACTGGTCCGTGGAATCCACTAGATCAACAACTAGATGAAAACGACAATCCGTTGCCAGGACAAGAGCCTTACAATCAAGTGGATGCAATAGCAATGCGTCATGATATCTGTTATCGTGATCATGAAAACTCAAAATTAGATTGTGATAAAGTAATGTTAGACGAATTACGTGATATGAAGCCAACAAATCTACGAGAACGTTTTGATAGAAAATTTGTTCAGGGAATGATTGGAGCAAAATATAAACTTGGACTTGGAAAAAAGTATACGATGATCTTGCAGTCGAGCTGCACAGACCTAAACAAAAAGTTTCCACGACGTAAAGTTGTCGCTAATGGTGTAGATGATATCTGAGCAATAGATTTGGTGGATGTATCTAATCTAGCTCAGTTTAACGTTGGCGCTGATGGTGCTCCGAAAAGGTATTTGTTTAATGTTATAGATGTTTTTAGTAAATATGCTTTCAGTGTACCTGTTTCGGATAAGACAGGGACTTCAATGACTGATGCGTTAAAACAAATAATAACGAGTGTAAAAAGAAAACCAAATAAAATCTGGACTGATCACGGAACCGAGTTCTTTAACAAAAAGTTTGAGCAGTTTCTAGAACAAAATAATATAAAAAGTATGTTACAGGAAACGAGGGTAAAAGCGTTGTTGTTGAGAGATTTAATCGCACGCTAAACGAGAAATTACACAAACATATGACAGCTAAAAACACCAACAGGTACATCGATGACCTTTCTCAAATCGTAGGTGAATATAATAACACAAAACATCGAACCATTAAAATGTCACCTAATATTGCTATTAAAAATCCAATATTAGCAAATGAAAACATGTACCGCAGACATAAATTTAAGGTTGGTGATAAAGTTAGAATTTCTTTGATGAAAAAGGTATTTGCAAAAAGATTTACTCCAAACTGGAGCGAAGAAGTATTTGTGGTTGATAAGGTACTTTTAACAGTACCTGTAACGTACGTTTTAAAAGATCTGGCAGGGGAACCGATCGTAGGTAGTTTTTATGAACAAGAACTACAGAAAACTGAGCAGGATGTTTTTGTTATCGAGAAAGTGATTAGAAAAAAAGGAAATAAAAGTTTAGTCAAATGGCGTGGGTATAGCGATAAATTTAACAGTTGGATCCCAACTAAGCAGATTATGATATAATGCTATTATAAATTAACTCATACTTTTGTTTGACAGATTTACATTTTACTGGTTTACATAATGATATTAGATACTGCTTACGATCGTTAGAGATCGTCATTAGATTAAAAATTCTAACGAATATGAAATCGAATTTGATATTTTTCTGTCGGCCTGGATTCTTGATATTTAAGAAGGTTTTTTTAGCTGCCAAAACAGTTGTTGTTCGGCAACGGTAAAATTAAATTTTATTATTTGTTTAGCAATGTGATACTTGACATTATACCGTTTAGTTGTTGATCTGCTGTAATTTGATCTGTCAGCAACAGTGACTATTTCACCATCATCATCAGATTCATTGTTATACAAAATATCATCTTCACTATAACCAATAGATTTGTCTATAAAATCTTTGGAAAATGTGACCTTATCGCTGGTGACTTTGTCGCTAGTATCTTCTTCGTAGAGTTTAGCAAGTCGTTTCATCAAGTCCATTATTATAATATATTTTTATCTAATTTATTATTATAAGATGACTGATGAGATAAAATATCACCAAAATGTTAATATAGTAAATTACAACGAACTAGCCGAAGCGGTAAGAAAATGTTTGTTGGGTTATAGTGTTGATGTTATTGTAATGCAAGGTGAATCTCATAAGATATTACTAACAGAAGCAGAAAAAAAATAAAAGTAATGAAAGTGCAGTAACGACGCTAAAATTTAATCACGATGATATCATAGCATTTGCTCATCATTGCTTGACTAAAACCGAATTACAAAATATTATTGATCATCATATCTAAAACCAATCCTAGCATCGTATTCTCTTGAAAAAGCTGATTTTGTTACTCCATCGGCTATAAATTTTATTGTTCTGGAATTTATCTTATAATATTTCGCCGCAGCTGTAATCGATTTAAATTCAATCTCTTCATCGGTTTCGAGGTTTTTTGAAATAACAGGTTTTATTGGGCATCTAAAATAATACCATTACTATTTTTTCCTTTTCTCACATTTTCCTGTTGCGTCACTATCTCCAGATTTTCCAATCTGAAAGTTTTCGTGAAGTGAGTTATAATAATTATGGACTAGATCCTTGCTGGTATTATTCTGCCCCTGGGTTGTCATGGGATGCTTTGCTAAAGTTTAGTAAGGTAAGGTTAGAATTACTGACTGATGTTGATATGTTCAATTTTATCGAAAAAGGTATCCGAGGTGGTATTAGCGTGATAACAAAAAAATATGCTGAAGCAAACAACAAATACCTGAAACAGTATAACCCTAACCTTCCTTCGAAGTATATAATTTATCTAGATTGTAATAATCTTTACGGTGGTTCGATGGCAGAACCAATGCCTTTTAGCGGATTTCATTGGATCACGGTTGATCGATTTCTATCAGAGACAGAAAAAAGATACCCGATGATGTTTCCAATTTCGTTGAAGTTGATCTTGATTATCCAAATTCGATACACGAATTACATAATGATTACCCTTTCTGTGCGGAATCGATGGTAATAGATTATAGTTTGTTATCAAAAGAACATCAAGCGTTAGCATCACCAAGGCAACATTCCATGGTCAAGAAACTAGTACCAAATTTACTTGATAAGAAAAATTACGTTTTGCATTACAAAGTTTTAAAACAAGCAGTCGATGCTGGTCTTGTGTTGAGAAAAGTTCATCGTGTACTAAAATTTAATCAGTCGCCGTGGATGAGAGGTTATATTAACTCAAACACTTCAAAAAGGGCTGCAGCAAAAACAGAGTTTGAGAAAAACTTTTTTAAACTGATGAACAATTCCGTTTTTGGTAAGACGATGGAGAATATTAGGAAACGCGTAAATATTGAAATAGTTAATGATGTCAATCGCAGAAACAAACTTGTGTCAGACGATGATTTTGTGAGCATGAAAATATTTAATGAAAATCTTGTTGCGATACAAAGAAGAACAACAAATCTAAAACTAAACAAGCCGATCTATGTTGGAGCTGCCGTGTTAGATTTATCAAAGTGACTGATGTACGATTTTCATTATAATTTTGTTAAAAATCAGTGGCCGGCTAGTAGATTATTGTTTACTGATACTGATTCGCTCGTGTATGAAATCGAATGCGAGGACATCTATCAGGACATGTACAATAATCGACATCTGTTTGATCTTTCCGATTATCCACGTGACAGTAAATTTCATGACGACACAAATAAAAAGGTTATTGGTAAGTTTAAAGATGACATGAACTCGAGCGCTATCAAATACTTTATCGGATTACGCAGCAAAATGTATGCCGTATTGCTAGATAATAATAAAATAACGAAAAAAGCAAAAGGTCTGCCTCGTGATTTTGTTAAAAAGTTTATGAAATTTGATGACTACAGGTATGCGCTTGATGGTGGTGTTAATTTTATGAGCTATGGCAATTCGAACTAATCATCATAAACTCGAAACAGATGTTATTATCAAACGTGGATTGTATAATTTTGATGACAAACGCTATTGTGAAAATGGGGTAGATACATTTGCCCTTGGGTATTGTCATGATGATAGATCTATACTCGACATTATCTTTTCCAACTGAAATTTTATCTAAACTTATAAAATAATGTTTGAAAATTTGACAATGACAGATAGCTACAATAGTAACATCAAATATCTAATGATGGACGGTAAACAATTGACAGTTGAATTTAATAATGAAACATCAGGTATATGTTTTAATGGAACACATGACAAGTTAAAACTTTCGCTCATCAGATCTGATAACAGCGAGTATTTCAATTATCTCGAACAATTGTATCAAAAGTTGCTAGCGGAATTTAAAAACTTTCATAGCCCCATTAGCCAACAAAAATATACTAAACTTACAATTGATCTCAATCGGTCAAAGGTGTATTTTATCGACAAAAATATCCTCTGAACAAACCAGAAATAAAAGATTTGTTTGAGTCCCGTCGCTGCGTGAGCGGTAAAGTAAATTTAGTATCTATAATCGTGATAATGAAATATTTTTAATATCAACAGTTGAAACATTAATCATTGGTAACGAGATATAAAATAATATCATTTTCATTCTAATGCTAGTTTAATTTCCACCTTGTTAACTGAAACGTTCTAATAGGTGTGGGAGGGGGGTGGGTGGGCCAAAACCCTCATTTCCCTGTTTTGGAAACCCTCATTTAATTTATACTTGTTTGGAGGGTAAAAAAATGAAGTGAGTCAAAACCTTCATTTCCTAATACTACTAAAGCATAACATAAGCAGATTTTGTAATGCAACAAAAATGTAGATTAATCTAGTAAGTACCAAAAAGTCGAAAGGTGGCATTTTGGAATATTATTAATATTAGTATTACTGTAACAAACCGTTTGAAAGGGTTTTGCTTTATAAATATACGACGATGGTTTTCACATCAAGACAGAGTTCGACTAAAACTAAAATTATCTTGTCGTCTGAAGTTTTGAAATCTGTATCAAGAATTTGTCGGCTTCATCAATTAATAGGTGTTTGTTTATGTTAAATGCTTAGCGTAGGTTTAAAATATTTTCATTCATATTGCTGCGATAACTGCAGTGTGGCAGTTTATAGTTCTTAGCACTGGGGCATCATGCTGCAGACATGTAGCATCATGTTCCACTCAATCTCGTTATCCTGAAAACAAGACCGACTAGCCCCAAGTGAGGCAGCTACTTATATGATTCGGCTAAAACCTGCGACCTCCAGCATCCGAGGAAACTAATATAAATACTATAGTTATTAGGTATTGCCGGAGCAAAACTTTGGAAAATAATTCGTTTGATAAATATAAGAGGATGGTTTACACATCGAGACTAAAGTTAAAGTTATGTTGGCATCTAAAACTTGGAAATCTGTATTGAGAATTTGTGAGCATCAACAATCTTTAGGTGTGTCTATGAGATTTGGGCTTTTAACATACCTTTAACAAATGTTTAATCATATCACAATATTCTGCAGTGTGACATCATGTCCCACTCAATCACATTATCCTAATGACAAGGTCAACGAGTCTCAACAATAACCTCTTAATGCTGAGCGTCAAGCGAGGCAGCTAAAAATGTCATTTTTATAAATCTTTGGCCTGCCTCGGCCGGGGCTTAAACTTTAGCCTACCGCATTTGAGGCAGCTAATATAAATACTATAGTTATTGGTTATTTGACATGCGTTAAATACTATAGTTATTAGGTATTTGACACTAAACACAATAGTTATTAGGTATTTGACACTAAATACTATAGTTATTATTTATTTGACATGCGTTAAATACTATAGTTATTAGGTATTTGACACTAAATACAATAGTTATTAATTATTTGACATGCACAACACCACCATTGTGACCCGTAATGAAAACAAGGTGAGACTGCAGTGATTGTAACAACAACAGAGGAATTTCACCTCTCAGCAAAACCAAAACTTCGCAGCATGAAAATCTCCTTCCATACCGATATGAAAGGTAGAGTCCTGTATGATGGATTCCCCATAAACAGCGGCGTAAAGCAGAGATGCGTGATGGCACCAACCCTTTTTGACATCTTCTTCTCTCTGCTCCTGTCCTACGCCTTCAGCACATCCACTGATGCCGTTTATCTGCACACCAGGTCCGACGGGAAGCTATTTCGCTGATGCCTGTAAACAGTTCGGGATCACCATCAACCTAAAAAAGACAAATGTCAGTGCTCATGATGTCACCACTGCCCCTTCCATCAAAATCGACGGCACAACCCTAGAAGTAGTCAACAACTTTGATTACTTGGGATCAACCATCAGCAACACTCTTTCGTTTGATGTGGAGCTGGAGAGAAGGCTTGAAAAGGCAAACACCATCATAGCCCGACTAACAAAGAGGGTGTGGGAAATTAGCGCGTTGACAGTGCATATCAAGATCCAAGTCTACCAAGTCTACGTTCTGTGCACCATCCTTTATGGAAGTAAGTTGTGGAGCACCTACATGAGTCAAGAGCGTCAAATAAACTCCTTTCACATACGATGTCTACATCGCATCCTGAAAATCGGATGTCAAGACCAAATTCCACACAACGTGATCTTTCAACGTGCAAGTATCCCAAGCATATACTCCCTGCTGGGCAAACGCCGCCTTCGATGGCTGGGACACGTCCGACGCATGGAGGATGGCAGGCTGCCACTGGCACCAAAATAATTGGTCGACCGTCACTCCGCTTCAGGGATGTGTGCAAGAGGGACATGAAGGCATGCGGTATTTCACCAGACAGCTAAAAAGTACAGGCACCTGGAGACTGGAGACTGACAGTTAGTATGGGTATATCAGCAGCTGATGGGAAGAGAGATCAGCAGGCTGCAGAGAAACGCGAGAGGAAGAAGCAGCAAACGAAGCAAATCACACTTCCCTGTTCAGCTGCCCCAACTGCAATAGGGATTGTCACTCGCGCATCGTCCTGCACAGCCATAACAGACGATGCCAAAACCCCAAAGATAGACAACACTCCAAGCGAGCTACTCAGATGGTCTTCCTAGACTGAGCTGCCAATGATGATGATGATGATGATGATGATGATGATGATGATGATGATGATGATGATGATGATGATGATGATTGACACTCTTTAATATTTTTACAATTCCTTGGTATGACTCGGCTGGGGTTCGAACCCGAAACTCCTGCAACTGAGGAGGACGCACTAACCAAACTGTAAATACTTACGCCAGCCTCGAAGATTGTGGATACTACTCTTTAAATACACCTTATATATTCAGATATGGAAAGTAGGGAATTGAATGTATAATTATGCCGACAAGTATGTATCATTTTTTACCTATGTGTCGATTGATCGATCGATATAAACACCATAACTGGGGTATATTTGCAATGATGTTTTGTTGCACATTGTATATATTAAACTTTATTTAATATGTTTTGTGTTATGGACTAGAAGCTTAAATTACTGAATAAACTTTCTATTCTGTTCTGTACTGTACTGTACTATACCGTTATTTGCTGCACTGTACTGTACTGCAAAAGTGCATCACTCCTAAAGAAAAATATTTACACGTTTCCTTTACGTGCTATTTGCTTACAACTATTTTGCTCATATAATTCAAAAATATTGAATATTGTTTTAGAAAGTCAGCTTATCGTTTTACTTAGAAATACAAGCTCACTTTAAACAACTTTAAATAAACTTTTGCTTCTCTAACCCCTTTCCTGACTTGGTAATATTTTTTATACTTTACACTCAGCTGTTATAAGAAATGACCTTAAATAATCTTTCTATTACTTATATAGAAATCCTAATGACTTATCCAATGCGTATTCCGTATATATTGGGATTGGAATGGAAAAGGAAGTTTGTCTAATGTGAACACAGATATGGAGAAAAGTACTTTAACACCGAAATGATAGACTGATATACAAAACTCCCAACAAATCAGCTTCTCAATGCAGCAATAGTCACGAAACCACTCAATAACATCGTACAGTATGTCAGAGAAATGAAGAGGGGAGACCGACTCAAATAAATTGTTAATTGGTATTTTTGCTAGCAATATCGAAAGTATTCAGCTGAACGTCCCAAATAGCTTAACGAGACACTTGTTATACCAGCATAGCGCCAATTCCGGGGACCAGTCTAATATTTTTGGTACTGGTGGTAGTAGAGGTATGTTTATTTGATGACTTTTTATATTGCATTTGTGCCCGAAAAATGTTGTTAAACAATTTTTTCTTTCGTTTTCATAAGGTATAAGTGTTGTTAAAGTTTATACCGTTTTCGTTCAGCTCTGCATGTCTTCAGGTTTATACAAACTAATAGGAAAGGCTAGAATGTAAAAGTGATTTAAATTTCTCGGTTATCTTTGTGGTTGTTGCTTTGTTGTTTTTGTTGTTATTATTTGGTTTAACGCCATGTTTCATCACAAGATAGGTTATACATGGCGGACAGTATAACTGGTGCAGGAAGAACCCTGTAATACTCCGGGAAGAACCACCGACTCACGAGAAACTACTGGCAAAGTTTCTCACGTACCCGCAATGACCAAGCCAGAGACTCGAACTCACGCAGACAGTGGTGAGATGTCAGAGATCCGTAACGGTGAGCGCTTTAGACCACAGGGTCTACTTAGGGCTCTTAAGAGTGAATACTGTACTTTATAAGGTAATTACAGCTGATTGATCGTTTGTGCGCAACTTTGATACCAGTATCACCCAGAGTTTTGCTCTTCTGATTGTTCTTCCATTCCGATGAGAGGTATTTTCTATTGTATCGATTAAGTCCCTTTTCTAGTTTCTTTTGTAGAGATCTCCAAGGTTGACAATTTGATCAATGATATAATCCTTTAAAGCAATTCAAGCGATCTTCATAACAAGAACTTATTAACTCTCAAGAAATTTGCTATATAGTGTTCCAATTGGAAACGTCGTAATCAATACGTAGATTATGACTCTGCTTCTGATACGATCTATTATTCTTGTCAGACTTGAACCCCTGTGATCTATACTGTTGGCCATACCGATTCATTTGAAACTCCTGCGATTTATACCGGAGTACTTATTGATTCATCAAGCGTACTTAATTTTACAAACGTTTATTTATTATACGTTTTCCTCCCCAGATGCGATACTAAACTAAAAATCCATTGACAGAATATATTGTTTTTAAATGTTTTATTATCGTCTATAATTTCTGAGTGGAACTACTTGTGTATGAATCCATATACAAAAATAAAATAATAACGATTTTCAGTCAAGTAATTGAAATAGGAATTTTAAAACGTAAACAACACGCGAGACTTTAGACCTTTTGCATTCATTAGAACATGTGTTTCAAAAACTACCAGTTATGATGAATACCATATTACGTCTATAATCGTTAATACAAATTCCTTTGATAGAATGTAATTCACTTAAATGTTAAAATGGCGCTTATGACAATAAACAAATCTTTAGATAAAACTGGTTGAACCGGTATTATGGCTAACAGAAGCTTTTACGTGACTTAAAACGTTCATAACCATTGAATGATCGATATAATAATATGTTTGTAATACATATGAGACAGAAATAAATAACAATACATACATTGTTTCATCGATGCCTCGGACAATTAAAGCTATATTTGGCTGATGCCTTCATATCCTTTCAAAGCCTAATAGTATAGTAACATAGGTGTTTTTTTTCTATATAAGTATGAATAAATACATCACTGGAGACGTGTATTATTAACTAACTGCTGTGTAGACGGTTGGAAAATGGAAAGATTATATGGCAAAGTTAAAATTCAAGCAAAGAATAAAAATTCTTAAAAATAATACCAAATGTAACATATCATTAACTCCATGCATGTGTAAGTTCGACTAAGTGGGCAGTAGTGGAGCACATTAATTGATAGATGGATAGGACTTAAAAAAAAACAACAAAGCAAAATATAACATTTATTTCATATCTTAGATCATTGGCAAAAAGACGACGTTTAGAACAAATATAAAAAAGTGATACTGAGCTGTTTGCAACATTACAGTCTACCAAAATGCATGCACAGCAACATGTCTATATATTTATATACTCACCCCATGGTCAAAGTATGTCCACCTCTAGAGCGCAAGACCTGTCTTTAACCTTTTACTTAGAGTGGAACACTATCTGACAGTATCCGAACCAAACACATTTATCAGTGTCTTTTGTTGCTCCGACATATCTTAGATAAAGTATAATTTTCGTTTAAATTAGCAACAAAGGACAATGAAAATCCAGCTATTGCAATTAAAGTAAGTACATTAAACTTACGTGATGAAAAAGGGGTTAAGATTTTGTAGTATCCTCAGGTGGCATTAGACTTAATCATTAGCAGAATCTGTGACATGGGTACTAATATTTCATTCGATTGGTTTTCACAATAGCTTTATTTCACCGAATATGTTTTTTCTTCGTTGCAAATTAAAGACTGTTTGACAGTATATATTATTATTTCTATGTTTATGTAAGGATAGTAATTAGCAGCCTACATGCTTGTGATTATAATTAAAGCAAACAAATAAATCAAATATAACTTGTGATAGCATCAATCTGCCTTCAATCTGCCCTTTTCTTTCTTCAGACCTTATGAAATATAAAATCTCAATGTTTTTCGTTATATGCTTCTTTATCATTTATCTTAATGCTTTGCCAAACGTGAGTCCAAACAATTCTAAATTAATAAAAAAATTTGAAAACAGAGGTGCACTTGGACAATAATTTGATAACAGCGATTGAATCAATTTATGTCACATTTCAATTCAAGCCGAGAGAGAGAGAGAGAGAGAGAGAGAGAGAGAGAGAGAGAGAGAGAGAGAGAGAGAGAGAGAGAGAGAGAGAGAGAGAGAGAGAGAGAGAGAGAGAGAGAGAGAGAGAGAGAGAGTTTCAATTTTGCACCCGATTTTTGGAAGCTCGGTATATAACGAAAATCCCCACCACCCCAATCCCCGCTACAAAGATCAAGAATAAATTCCCGGATTTTCAACAGTATTTGATTGCAGCGTGTGATAGCAAGAAAATTTTGTTCACATCGTTAGACCGTTCGTTTTCTTCACGCAAATGTGGCAACAATAAAGCCATCCTAACTATTTTTAATCAATACGTCAAAACATATGATTTCTGATTACAAAACATGACTTCTTGTTGTTTAAAAAATTGATCTCAACGTCCACATCTACTTACCACGTACCTTATTAAAATTTAAATCCTGGTGCAGATGTGTTTTGTTGGAGTGCTACGGGGTGAGAAGACATTTGCTACATTTTAAGCTTTTTATTGGGTTGTATATAATTATCATACTTTCTTACTTAAATAGATACACTCATACGTATATAGACGAAACAATGTAACTCCAAAAAAAACAATATTAAAACATTATTTGTTTACTAGAGCAATTATTAATAACTAACAACTAACATTTCAAAACTCAGAATTCATTGGTTATAGGTTAAAACACTTTGAAGTGAGACAAAACGTCTCTACTGTAATTTACGAAGTCTTGTCATACAGGGGTCATAGAGATAATGCATAGCCTCACAAAACCTCACAGTCTCCCAAAGCTACCCACCCAAAGCCTCACAAAGTCATGCGAAGTGAAGTTTTAAAAAAAATGTGTTGATGCCGTAAAGTAGATTGATGAATAAATTTACCAAACTTAAATGCTACTTTTCGACATAACTATGCCGAATGCAGGACTGGTAATTTGGAGACTAATTCCAAATACTTGGCATTTCTGAAGGGAATGAAAAAGACGGACAAAATCTAACTAAATGTTTATTATTATTTCAAAATATCTTTATCTGATAAAATATCAACATAAATGGATATTTTTCACACAGACACACAAAATGTGTATTTCAAAGTCTATATTGTTTCTACGTCATTATTTGAAACTTGTGTTCCACGTTTGATGCGTTTCTGTCGCCCGAGAGCTTTTTCTTTGGTTTGGCGTCTTTGCCAAATATTTTTGCTTTCAGTACAATGTACATACAGTCACCATGGTTGTCACAAAGAGATTTCCTTTTTCTTCGTGAGATTTTGAATTCCATGATAGTTTACTTATGTCAGACAGTGAGAATTACGTGCTGGTCTTTGAGTAGTTCACGTATATTGTCAATAGTTTTCTTTGATTCCCAGTTTAGCAGAACCTCTAAACTGTGCTTCATGATGTCGTATTATTTTTTGGTCATCACCAGATGCAACATGCTTTGCAATTTTCTCCTGACTGCATCTTTCTATATAACAAACAAATCCTCATTATTAATTTTTTTTTTATATTCTGTTTCGTCGGTCGGAAGTTGCTGAGTCGTTGGCGTTGGCAACACAATTTAATTCAACGATATCTATCCACTCCTTAGTGTTTTTAAAAAAATCTTTACTGTCATTTGACATACAAGATTGTCTTTGATGTGCAGTATTTTATGTGACGTGTAAACTAATTATTGTTACAAAACATTTTCAATGAGAATATGTTGTCAATGATAACTATGTTCTTTTTAACAGAAGCATTAGACATTATATCATTTATACTTAAATAAGATATTTATTAAATACAAATATAGTGTATGGAGATGTAAATGATATCCAGTGAAGCTAACACATAGTAACGGTTATGATTGGTATACCAATATTTAAGTGTCTACAGAATAAAGCGGGATAATTTGGCATGTTGATGTGATTAATGGACTAGTTTTTAAAATATGTACAAGTGTTACAATTTACGCCCTGTCCTGTCAAACTCAATTGGTAATTAAATGTTTTCGGTGGTTTTCTTTGAACGTAACAAAGGCTTGCTTTTTCGCTTTTTTCTCAACCATCTGTTTTTCTTGCGATCCTTTCGCCATAGCTGATTGACTGCTGTTTGAAAATTTACGTCAACAAAACCAGGACCCTGTCTCAACCATATAAATAAAAGCTGATATAGCAATTTGGGTCTTTATTAATGAATCTACATCAGTAATGTCAATTTTAAATTATTCTGAGAAACGCCGTAATACATGTAATCGAACTTCACATAACATACCAGTATATAATAATTCTCAGCTTATGTTTGTTAATTTAAGAGGGCCATGGTACCAAATTTTGTTCAAGTAAGGAATCGTAACAACACTTTGTATAACAACTTAGGATGACTTTATCTGCAATATTAAAATATTGTGTGTCTGTGTGAAATATGTTAATTTCCGTCAATGATTTATCCGAAATAATATTAAAAAGTTAATAATATAATACTTTACGATTTTATCAGATTTTGTATGCATTTGTTATGTTTTGTCAAATATCTACAGATTTATTGAGTTTGTCAACATATCTTTGGTATGGAGTTTTCTTTCCGCAGTATATCCAATTGGCACATTTAAACAAACGTAAAGACAAAAATCATCTCAAATATGATTTTAATTGACTTTGTTAATATCCAGATTAATGTATCCCCCAATTCCTGGTGAATTAATGGGGAATGTGTTGAACTGCTGTATTTCGGTCCAGTAGATTTAATTCATCAACAACTCGTGTGGCAACATATGTACAACATTGCTTTTTACTGGATTGATTCGATATTTTTTAACATAGAGATCCAAGGCCTGTTTTGACGCCCTGTTGCGTCACATGGATATATTGAGCATTGAGACATTAATCATCTTGTCGTGCTTCATTCACATCTTCAGTTGTCCAGGCTGTAGTCGGGTTCTCCAGAGAATCTGAAATTTCATTTGTTTCTGCTTACCGTATGTTTGACTAATGCAGTGGCTGTGGTATATATTACCGCGATGTGACATGCTTCGTTGATGTACATATGCTTATGTTTACGTTTTTTTTTTTTACAGTTTCTCATGTTAATCATCTAAAGGTTTTTTTTTCCATTCTTTATATTAACGTTCATGGTCTTTTATGTTTTCTGGTTCTGTTTTTTGCATATTATCATTGAAAAAGTCAATTGTACGATCAAGCTAGGTGAAAAATCACCTGTGTAACTGTTACTAACTGAAGCTATCTCTCTCCATTGGATTGGCCATTTATCTTTCCACTTTATTCTGCCCTCAATTTCTTCTTTAAGTCTCTCTGTACGTACTTTTTCTTTTGTTACATTTGCATCGTTTAGTTATCCGTTCTCCTTGCGGTGATACGTAGATGTTATTTTCTTACTCACTTTCTTTAAAATCATACATTCCTTTTCATTTCTTTTGTTCTTTTGATTTCTTTTTGTGTTCTTGTTTTTTTTGGATGGTTTTATTCCTAAAATATGTAAATGTGTACTTATGCCATTATTTTGTTTGTTGTGCCTTTACTGTGCGGCCAATTATAGATTAAGCAATGTTGCCTATTACAGTATTTTTTTTTACCTTCACGGAAAGTTATATTTAATGCCTTCGGTACGATTAGGCAAAGAGAGAGCAACTTTAAAATACATACCGAATATTTATTGCTGAAATCATATTTACAATTTTTAATTAAAACACACTAGGATAGAGATTTATCTTAATAAATTAGACATTTACTAAGCCCAAATGATATGTTACCGTATAGAGTGCACTTGAGTCTGTATTTCATTAATACTTCACCACTCAAATAATCTCACTTGAAGCATCATCATTCAAATTAGGAAAACATTTTTCACTAGAGCGTTTTTATAGTGCTTTAGAAAAGAATGTTTGAGAATATGTTTTAAGTAAGTGATTATGTTGTGAATATATATATAGTGAATATATATATAGTGAATATATATATAGTGAATATATATATATATATATATATATATATATATATATATATATATATATATATATATATATATATATATATATATATGAAACTTTCTTTTCATCGATCATACTTGTAAATTAATTTCAATGCAGCATTTCATAAACAAGGCAAAGCCAATCACAAAATTATTTAGACTTGAAGCCCATAATATCGGTAAAAATTGCCAAATTATTAGTTAAGTGTTGACGGAAAAAGTGCTTACCGAGAGGGAGGTCACCTACGCAAGCGAAATAACTCTTGTTTTTGATTGAGAACGGAAAAAAAAACAACTCTTGATGCCGAAGCTTTCATGTAGTAGATTGTACAAATTCCCAGTCATAATTCAATTGTGAAGTCAATTGGTATATAATACTGTTCGATTGGTATTTCCATTGCAAAATAAAACTACGAGTATTATTCGACTTTGCAATTGATTGTGCAATGCCTTTTCCCTACCTTAAAAAGAATAAATCACAAGTAAATTAGAACTGGTCCGACCGAAGGTTGAACAGATTTATTCATGCATTCAAAAAGACATAAATAAAAAAGAAATAAATAAAAAGGATATACTGATGCATTGATGAAAACATATACAATAAATAATGTGTCAAATTTATGTTCAGATTATTATTTTAATGAAACAAAGAGCAGATATAGAACCACAGAGTTCTTAAGCTGAAAATGCTGTGTATATGTCGAGTACGGTCTTGTTTGTTTGGAATAAAACATGCGTATATATTTGTGCAAGAAAGTGGTGTGCAGAAGAAAACATGGGTTTAAAGATGGATAAATAAGAGGATATCATTTAAAAAGAAAAGAAAAATCAAAACGAAACAGACCCTGTTGGGTTTCCATTCAAGCCATAGACACATTTTAGTCATATTTGAAATATTAGCTGCTAGACATTTTTAAGTACCTAACTAGATAATGGACCATGAGTCTTCATAGATGCACTCGTACTTCTAGCTCCAAGACTCAAAATCCCAAACCCAATCTGTTTTTCGGAGTCTATTAAGATAACTAAAAATTGTTTGCGAAAAGAGAGTGAATACAGTGCACACCTCTTATTTTTGTTTAATTAAAGTTAAAAACCATCAAAACGTTGTTACGATACGACAACTATGCTAGCACTTAATTACAATCATTTGATCACATTTCATATCGTGTACATTCCTTTGTAACACCTGTATCGTTAGATCAAGATTAAAATCCATCCTCTCTCTCTCTCTCTGTCTCTCTCTTGCTCTGTTGTTTGTGCGAGTGTGTGTATTTAATTGTACAACGAGAAGTCTAGTTTGTGTGAAAGAGATGTGGGTATCTTGGCAGAATAGCAATAAAGCAAGTCGAATCGAGACTAAAACACATTTGCTTAAAGGATTATGCTACGTACTGATATAAATCTCGTGACGAGTGGAAATTAAATCTCAGTTACGTTGGCTGTATAACAATTTTCAAGAACATTACTTATTCGTGAATGACATATTTATGTTTCCTGACCATTCGGAGACTCTAATTCAAGTAACAATCCATTTGTTCCAGTTATAAAATAGATATATTTAGTTGGGATCCATTAAGTGGAGACGTCCATTAATTATGTCAACAATTTTTAGACATTTATTTTATTCCCCTTTGTCAACAATTGTCAATCTTTCAACGATCCCTTAATAAAATTATGTCAAAATATTTTACCCCCCTACAAACGAACAATATTGTATACAGTTGGATTTTATGCTAAGAATGAAATTATGAAAATTAAAAGGCCTACAAATACATTTGAATACATTGTTTTACTTGTTTAAGAGATTTCAAACTGACTATAAGACTTTTAATTCATAAAAGAAATCGAGACTTTATAATCATATTTTCCTAGTTTTTGATTTATTAAATTTATTGCTAAAAATAACATTGTTGACGTCAATTTATGTTGCATTACCCTATGCCAACAATTGTCAAACTTCTTCAAACCCCTCCCCCATTTTGTGGACATAATTAATGAACTATCCCTGGGGAACAAACCATATAATGTAGCAAATAATAAAGTGATCAAATCTTATTAAATTATAACTGTTAGAGAAGTAGAAAATATCTAAGCCGGAATATGATATGGTCTTCAATAATTTGGTGCTGATGTTGCCATGTTCTAATGAATAAATTAATATTGTTTCCTGTAAACCGAAATTTTTATTATATACTTAAGTATGAAATAGAGGTAAATATATATTGGGATAGGAAGGAGGTGGGGTACAAAGATTAATATTAGAACAATTGGACTTACAGTCTTAGGAAATAAAACGACGACCCTAATAATTACGATGGTGGGAGATTGGGTGGTAGATAGAGCCCACTACTCCCCATCATAACTGCCAGGGTCGATGTCTTCTACTGATTGACTATAGGACCCACCCATCACTATAACCATTTACTTACAGTCTTAATTTTATTTGTAATCTGTCACTGTAGGTAGCCTAAAATGTTAATGAAGACGAAAGTAGATACAAAGGAACGAAAATTGGTTACTCACTTGTCGGGACAATAACGATTCTGCCAAGTCACAAGAAACACATGAAAACATCAAATCCAAGACTCCTTCGTATGTCAAAGAAAACAACACATTCTTAGCTTTGAATATCTAACCTCTGCTCAGGTCACACTTGCTAAGCTGAATGGCGGAGGCTCCCAACAAGAATTTGTACGCATAAATAGGACTGTAAAACTGATAGGAACTATATTAGAAATCAAAATACATTTGTCTGAATATCAGTTCCATTACAAAGTGGCAGATGATGACGTCAGACGAAGGTTAACATAAATGTCCAGAATTTTCACAGTGAATCACAATTTGTACTGTCTTGTTCTAATTTAGAATTAATTTCCCCAAATGCCTTTGTCCAAAGCTAGTTGTGTATTTCTCCAGGGAAAATAATTATTCTTTAAAATATTTAAAAGGTAGATGAATTGCAGCTATCACCAATAACAAAACACGTGTAATTCTTCATACGTACGAATGATCAACTCATTTCAGCACAGAAATACATTCTTCTTAAGGTATTAGAAACTCTAGATGTTATGATGTGACTCTCTGTGATGTTAAAATAGGACTCTCGACTATGACTGACTATTTCTCAGGTACCTGTGTATTTTAAAGTATATTAATATGTCACCCTACTCACACGCGTAAAGAAATCATGAATATTTCGAAATATCGCCAACGTAGTATATAATGTCAACAAGTATTATTAGTAATGACAGTGGTCACAACCAATCATTTACATAGATATTTCCGACTGTTTACTTAATACGACAAAACTGTCACACAAAATTTTTGCCTATTCGAGTCACATTCACGTATTGAATAAATACGATGTTTTTAACAAAATATCAGACCCTGCGAACATAATTATCATTATAATAATAACCACATAAAATGAAACAAAAATGAAATAAAAATAAAATAGAAAGAATTATAAAAAATTCAAATTGTTACGCATGTAATTTAATTACAGGGTCGTAACAGTACTATTTTTTCTGGCAATCTCAAAATCTGAGATTGTTTGTAAAGACTGGAGGGGTAGTGTGCTCTGCCCACCGGTTCTAATTCTTTCGATCTTTTATGCACTTCCCTTTATAATCACCCCATTTATATTTCACTCTTTTCTTTTCATATCTATCTCTGTATCTTGATTAGGATTTCATCTCTTCTATTCACTCTTTGCCTCTGAATTTGTATTTATTTCTCCTCTCTGTCTGTCTGTCTGTCTGTCTGTGCATCTGCCTCTCCCTTTATACTGTCTTGATTTCTGTTTCCATTATTTTTCGTTTGAAGCTGAATATGTATTAATTCCATTTCCATCTCTATTAGCTGTAATTATTATAATGTCGTGACAAAAAGAGAGGCATACTAACCAATCAAACCCAAAGCACTAAAATACTAAAAATGTCAATTCCGACTAAATACTTGATAAAATATATCTCTTATTTTTTAAAGATGCCTTCGTATCAGAAAGATAAGACAGTTTGACACTAAAGGAACTTGTCATTTTTAGTAGACTCTAGCCCAATCTCTTGGGTAGGATTTTAAATAAAGCTCTGTACATTAGATAACATAATGAATGATTGTTGGCTTCACAAAATATTTTCCAACTACATGAAATAACATTTTTACCAGGAACAATATATCAGAAAGAACGTCAGTTAAAATCTTATAGACAATTGTAATATTTCTGATCCGTTTTAATGAAATTCTGAGACCGGTCAAGCCTCGAATATATGTTATTACTGTAGGTCTTAAACTATATAACAGATTGAACTCAAATAAATGCGTTTATCAATATCAACAAATAATTTATTTGTCTAAGTTGTTTAAATGTTTAAAAGCATGGTATTGTGAATTAAATTCCAAATAATGTTAACTGTTCTATCACAAGTCCAAGAGAATAGATTATTCCTAATGATTGAATTCCTATAGTCTTCATAGTTCCGATGTACCACAATGATACAACCCGGAATTTCTATGAAATAGTTTGCAATAGTTTGAGAAAAGATATTATTCCAAAGTTAATGAGCTTTTATTAATTCCAATGAATAACTTTAAAACATAATCGTTCTCAAATTATATCTAAACACAACTGCAAACTCTAATCACGGTATTCCAATAAATGATATAAAACAGAAATGCATTTTTTAAAATTTTTTCCATATATATATATATATATATATATATATATATATATATATATATATATATATATATATATATATATATATATATATATATATATATATATATATATATATATACATACACATCCACACTTGACCTACTACGCAATAGAATGTTTTAGAAAACTAATCTTTCTTATGGAAAATTCCACTCAGTCGTAAACATGTTTGGGCCCAGAACTCAAATCCTAGTAAACATTTTGTTTACAACTTACATCCATAGACAAAAGATAGAGATGCATGAATTCCTTCCACAACTCTCAATCACAGGATTAAAGTCGAGCACAAAAAAATTAAACGTATTAAACAAACGAAATACATAACTACTTGACTTTAACTTAAATTGTTTCGTTCGTGTTTCACTTCTTTCTGTTACATATTTCATAATGTAGATGACTCTCTCTCTCTCTCTCTCTCTCTCTCTCTCTCTCTCTCTCTCTCTCTCTCTCTCTCTCTCTCTCTCTCTCTCTCCTTTACCTCGCTTGTTTATACACCATTTTTATTGTAACGAAATTTAATACTGATACCACAACATTCATGCATTTTTAAGCATTGCATCAGGTGATAAATATTAATATGCACATAGCTGCACCTGTCAGTCGATCTATTCATCCGTGCATACATTCTGGTCTAGCTTTACCTGAAATATCACTTTGGATTATTGGAATGTGTGCTTAAGGTGTTCTTTCTTTATGAAAATATTTTAAACATAATACCACCTTTAATTCGGAATGATAACATATCGGGAAAATCAATCTGGGCAAATTTCGTTCGTGTCAGTTTTCATTAAAATGATGGGTGGTATTAAAATGGAATAGGGACATACCGCGTAAAATGATTTCAACATTTTGCAGAAAATCTAAATTCGTCTACATCGCTCTCTATCTAAGTCTTGTTGAATAGATTAACGTGTACTTTTATATTGATTTATATTATTATCAAAAGAAAAAGATAGTGTAGCTACGTTGCATGCAAAACAGTCTTTAAATGTCACATTACGTCGATAAAGCAACCTAGACAAACTCCTATGCTATGTTTTACTTCCATCGTCATTAAACTATGTACGTTGTATTGCGGTAATGTCTTATTTATGATATGATCAATGCTACCAGCGTCATCTTCATAGAAGGCCACCTATGCTAAAGAAACAACTTCACAGATGGTCCTCTTTAAAGAAATATATATTACAATTTGCTAAACAGGTAAAATAATATTTTGACATTTTGCAGAAAAAATTAAATACAATGTTCTATGCCTTCTATGCAATAGATTGTTATAAGGAATCATTTATAAAGTTTTAGATATATTTATAAATCTGACGATAACCGGGGGTTTCAATATCAAAGCCATCTTCAAATGATACATCTCTCTCTCTCTCTCTCTCTCTCTCTCTCTCTCTCTCTCTCTCTCTCTCTCTCTCTCTCTCTCTCTCTCTCTCTCTCTCTCTTATCAATATGACAAGTTAAATAGATTTTTGAAATCAATGTACTGCAAGATAACATTATTGGTTTTCTAACAATATGCATTAATCAACGTACTCAAAAACATTTATACGTCGTCACATTGCAGATGAATTTTCGACATTTGTTATGTTAATGGTTTTAAGGTTGTTAGTTATCAAGCACAAATAATAATTAATCAAATCAATGGACCTTGTTTGAGTCTAATTTATTACTTAAGTCTGAAGCTGCCGAATAATCTATAAAAATATGTCTATGCCGTTCTAAAGCTCATTCCATTTTAGGAAACTAGCTGTCGTAATGGACGACTGTAGAAATGGACGAAATCTCGATGCATGAATGCTCTCTCCAGCTTAGTTTATCATAGCACATCCATCTTTAAGTTACTTCGTTGAATTATTTGTCATTCAAGTACAGGTGGTAACTGTTTTTTAAGCAATTAAGTTATTTTTGATAGGAAAAAGTTGTTGTCTAGAGTTTCATCAGGAGCTTGTTTTGTTACGGAATGCTCTGGCTAATAAACAAGCTACCGTAAAAGCAAAAAAAATGAAAAAAAAATGAATAAATCAATAGAAATACACTAAATTATTAAAAATGTCTTGTCTGCGAAGTGGCTTTAATAAATTATTGTTGTAGCTATAACAGCCATGTTTGGTAGTGATTGAATATATTTATAGAAACAACAGCCGTGTGAAGTAGTGTTTTGGTTTATTTTGTAGTTAACAGTGATTCAAAACATTTTTGTAGTCTCGACAGCTATGTCGGGTTGCGATTAAATATACTTTAAGTGTATGTGTGTGTTTGTGTGTGTGTGTGATTTTTATTTGTAACTTAGCTTTAATAATTTTTCAGTCATATCGCTACGATGTCTGCTGTGTGGTAGTTTATAGTAACGTCTAGCACTGGGGCATCATGCCGCAGACATGTAGCATGATGTCCTAGTAATGACAACCATGCTTTTTTTATTGTAATTCAATATTCTTCAGATGTTCTTTATTGAAACCCAGTGAAGGTCGTATTATTTATGCTCTCAATACTTTTGAGTGTCTCGATTCCATATTGTGTATAACAATGCATTGAATTTCCACAAAAGACTTAAAGTTTTCGGATCCTTATAAATAGAGTGAAATGCAGACCTATGTGTATCATTTGCCTAGGGTAGATATCCACGATAATACTCCTTCAAATATTTGTATACTTCTAACTTTTGTGGTTCACGGCGGATTTTTCTCTGTGTGTATTTGTGCGTGTTTTCCAAACATAAAGTGAAATGTCACTGATTCTGTTAATTGTTTGGTACAAGCGTTTCATGCCTGTGCACCTAATAGCTTAAACGATTCTTTTGAGATTTTGTTCAGCTTTCCACTTATCTTAAAACGTCAGTCACTTCGTAATTCAGTTCAAAATCGCCGTTTTGGGGATTGGTGGTTTGGGTAATTTAGCACAGACATGCGTGGTCCCAGAAGTAGTAGTGTCATCGTTATTGGCTACGGTTTCAATTGGTCTCTAATGTTCCCACTGGGGACCCCAAAAGTGTTATTATATAGGCCGTCTTTTGGAGCATGTTCCACCTGCTGCCAATCATTGTGCCCATGCTTTGTGGTTTAGTAGCTTTGGAATTTAGGCTGCAATTTATATTTTACGATGTGCGACTATTTCCTTTACGTGGGTTATTGTCAATAGTTCTTTATTTCTCATATGTTTTTTTATATTCAGATATAACCTAGCTTGAGAAAAGTTGCCATTAATCGATTTGAAACTCTTGTCTTATTTGAATCAAAACGTTGATTCTATTGAGAGTGCAATCTCCGATATGTATTCTACTCGTGCAGTTACAAGAGCTATGGCACAAAAGTTACTGAGAATCTGTAAACTATTCCTTTAGCTGGCATATTTACTGGTCAGTCTTTTAGTGTGATTACATTTGCTCCTAGTATTAATTAATCACTTGATATGGTCAGACTTATG
>JAEAOA010001898.1:0-207500 GCA_016746295.1 Potamilus streckersoni | reverse complement strand
CATTTCAGTTATTCCCAATCATAAGAGCATTGGGAATAAAATTCGACTCTACCACACTTCACAAAGCACTCACAAATATGAAGCGCCTGGAATAACAGAACGCAACCTATTTCAAACTCATAAAGCAATGTTGGAATTATAACCAGTCACAACAGTTCTCAATCATATGGACATAAGCACAGGGTTATTCTCAGTGACGATCCCTTAATGATTTTTAAAGGTCCAGCTGTTTGAATGCAAGAATATTCCTTGAATGGCAATCACTAAATGTCATGATGATTAACTAACAATGCTTTTTAAAGAACTTATGATCAAACTTGTACGTGGCAAGACAGTTTTCCTTTTATACCAAAGTTTTCAATGGAAAGAGACGGCATTACAGGGATTAGCGATTTGTTTAATATTGACTAGGCAATACGTCTTACTAATAAATCTCCATTGTTAGATATCCACCATTGGTAAATATCCTGGTAGATATTGCCAATGATTAATTATGATAGATGAATAAGACATATATGATGAATTTGATAAATAATATCATTAATATTGTTGTTACTCCTATTACAATTAATAATAATAATAATAATAATAATAATAATAATAATAATAATAATAATAATAATAATAATAATAATAATAATAATAATAATAATAATGGTAACGCGGCTTTGTACAATCCAATTTTAGAAAAGTACTCTGAAAACTCGATACTGTAAGTCTTGTGCTTAAGTGGATACTAAACGTTATGCATAGTTAAACATAAGGAAATATACAATGATACTTTAAAATAATAATAAATGACCGTTACATCCACATTACTAATTTATAAATTGTGGACCAACCAGCCGAGTGCGTAGTACGTAATCGGCTGATTTGAGTAGTCCGAGTTCCCTGGCTATAATTGTATCTGAAAATTAAGCGATGTCTTCTATTTTCAAGTGTTTCCAACTACGGTGTGATTTTTTTTCCATGCTCAAATTTAGGAGTATTGCTACTTACATTCACAGGCGGACAACGAAGAGTTTTCTCTTTATTTAAGAATGACAATCTGCATTGGAAAGAAATAAGGAAAATTAAAAAACAAAGCAAACAACGGTATTGTTCAATCATTTCTCCTCAATCCTTTTTTCTAACTGCTGTTTGTTAAAACATCTCTAATATTCTTGAGCAATAAGAATTTCAAATATGTCACTATGGCAGCCATGTTGGATGTAAGATTAGGACCATTTTCACTTGATATAAACTAGACAACAGGACTTCAAGTAAGATTGTCGAGGTAGCTGCTGTGGCGACCGTAATAAATATTTTGATGGAACCATTTTCATTTAAGACGAAAAACATGTAGATATAATAATTGTTTAGGTAAGAACCCCATTCCAAAGTGACCATTCAGGAGGAGTAGTGATAACATGAGTTTGAAAATCCTGCCATGGCGGCCATGCTGGGTGTCAGATTGGCAGCATTTTCATTTAGTCCAACTAGACATTATAAGTAGCGTTTAAAGTAAACAAGATGTTGCTATGACCATTAATTCAGAATGTGTAGCAATAACAAAATTATCAAAATAGTCGTTGTGCTGTCCATAACTGAGTGGAACCATGATTATATTTGAACCAACTAGATATCATAAGAAGTCTTTTAGTAGAAACCCTGTGTTGAGATGGGGTTTTCTTTCATTCAGAACGTGTAGCAATAATAATATTTCGAAGATGGCTGTTATGGTACCATTTTCGTTTAGGACACCTAGACATAATAAGAAGTCTTTTAATGAGAACTGCTTTATGATGTGTCCATCCATTCAGGAGGAGAAGCAATAATATATTATCAAGACGACTAATGCGCTGGGAATATTTGCAGCACATTCTCTTGGAGGAATAACAAATGTGTGCTAATGGATAGATTCACATGAAGCTCTCCTCGTCTATGACCGATTAAATTAATAAATCCTTATAAAGGAAGCAAATATGTGCATGGGGTCAACCAGCTATTAATAAATTGTTCCGTTGACCATAAGTAATTAGAAAAATGAGAGAGATAGATGTAAAAAGAGAAGGATTAAACGGAATTTCAAATTAAAATGAAAGACATGGAGCTGGAAAGTAAAAAGCACGATTTCACTCCACATACAAATTCAAGTTTTGACATTCCAAGAAATATCAGATTGGTATCGCTTTTAGAGAAAAAGAAATAGAAAAATATTTTATTTATCTTGAAAAGATTGCTGAAATTTGAAATGGCCAAGGGATCATTTGACTCATTATTGCAATGTGTACTTTTTGGCAAGGTCCAAGGAATCTATGCATCACTGTCAGTACAGCAAAGTTCTGACTATGATTTGGTTAAGGAATGCATCTTAAAGGGTTATGCGTTAGTCCCCCGAGGCTTATTGGTAAAAGTTCAGAAACTATAGAAAAGAAGCTGGACAAGTTTATGTCGAATTTGCAAGAGAAGACGGTGCTTAGGGATGGTGCTTAGACAAAAAGGTTAATCATGATTATGAAAATATCAGAACATGTATTAATTGAAGATTTTAAGAACTGTGTTCCTAATCACATTAAGACTAATCATGAAGAGCATGAGATAGAAACCTTAGAAAATGATGCTCTTGCTGATGATAATTATTCCTTAAAGTTCCTGATGTAAGCAAGACTTCCACTCAACACTCTACTGGTAGAAGGACTTTTCAGCCTAATACAACTCTTCCTAAAACTAAATCTGGCACAACGTCGAAAAATCAAGCATCTGATATCCTTGATTCAAAATCACTGTCTCTACTTACGTGTACCTATTGCAAGAAAAAGAACACGTAGTTTATAATTGCTTCAAATTGAAATATAGGCATCAGAATTAGGATAGACCTATAACAAATGCTCTTATTTCTAAGAGGTCATGGTCACGGTCATGTTTTAAAAGCAATACATTTGTTGGATCTCATAAAACCCAGTCTGATTTTATTATGGAGCAAAATACAACATGGAGGATTCCATCCCTCTCCAGACTAAATGACAACAGCCGAGATCCACGGATATAATGAGGCATGCCCTGGCCCTGAGCATATGGTCGTTGAGCTCATCTTGAATCCATTTCGACCTGGCCATTGACCTTATCGTTTCAGTCTTCCGTCCAGTGATGCTATTCTATCATTACACTATTTTACACATAGTTGGGAGACTCGTGGAAGCGGTACCATATTATTCCATCCCGTACGAATCCAATTTATTCTCATCTAAAAATCCCTTATATAACAGTGTAAGACGCAATAGCATAAACATGATGAGGGTCAAATATTAATTTCCAGATTACTATAACTTATCAACAAGATCAGCAACTTATCAGCAAGGTCAGGTAATGTAGCAGGTAATCAACCTAGAAATTAGGTGACCTGGTTTTCCTATGGGAAAGCCAACGACTTGAACTAAGATCTCATCAATTCGTCAGTAGGATATCTTCTACAACTTCCATGGTCAAAAAGTTGATCATTGACATAAAATCAATATTCTCACACTATTTAATTATGTTTATGGTTTCAAATTATTAGATAAAAAAGTAAATAAATTACCTTTTACAAAACCACAAATAATGGACTGAAATCAATATATTTAGCAATTATCTAAAATAATGTTTAAGATGACGTATGGAATAAAGGAAATATAAATAATCTGTAAATGTTCCTTGATTATGGCAATAATTGTGATTATTATTATTCAAAGCCCATTGTTATCCATTTCCTTATAATCAAATTCTGATTACATTAATTTTAGGCCATATACTTTTATATGTTATTTTGTTGTTGGCACGTACATATTATTTGCAAGTAGAATGTGAATGAAAGACCACGCAGATTATGTTTGTTTGCAACAGGCACGCGACAGTTCCTATCCGACTCAGTGCTGTATCAAAGATCTCTTCCACAGCACAGGACATAGATTATTACATGCAAACAGACTATTGTCTGAATATACATACCCGTTTGTTTGTACCCCACTACTGATCCAAAAGACGAAAAGCACAAATGAGATACAATATGCACAGAACTTAGTTCGTTTGATGAGATCTTAGTTCAAGTCGTTGGCTTTCCCATAGGAAAACCAGGTCACATAATTTCAAACCTGATTATGTCCTGGTGGGAATCTGATATCGTTATTGTCTGCGCGTTTCATTCCAAACGGAAGTTTTCGGTGTAAAATACTATCTGACCTGGACAAATGCATTTTCAGAGAAGGGGTGAATCCACGAACAGGCAAATATGTACGTAGAAGAAAAATAGTGTTTCGTCTGCTTCCAATATTTGCAACAAACGAATCAAACAGAAGAAAAAATGACAATTACAAACTTGCCTTTCATGTGGATATAGCAAGCGGTGTAAATTTCTATGTACATGTGGGTAACGTATATCTCTCAACATTATGATAATTTTTGGAATCACAAGGCAGTTACCGAATAGAATGAACTACGTCACTATGTTGTCTGATGAAATCAACTTGCTCATAGTGTACGCAACATGTGTTAGTATGGAAAGTCCGTTAAGCGTGAATGACGATGAAAATGCCCGAGTTGAGTCCTCTCTGATCACATTCAGGTTAGAAATTGTAAATTAATTAATGAACCGACTAAGTTGTGTGCTCCTTTTATGACATTACAGATTACCGTTATTTGAAATCAATTTAGAGGTACAAATAAACCTGGAGGTATGGTCACATAAAAGTGACAAAATCTTTATAATGTGATTTTTATGAATTGGATTTGTACATAAAAATGCATAATTGAGAAACACAATTTGAATTTCAAGATCAATGATTATTAAAAGTTTAATGGCAGTAAGAAAAAAAAGAACATAATAAAAAACAACAATAAAACTAATGAACACATGGGAAAAATACACCCCACCCCACCCCCATACGGCTAATTCTGCGCTTCGGATAATTATGCGCAAAAGCAACGATCACGTGTTACTTTTTGGTTTTTAACAAGTCCATTTTCTATCAAGAAAGAACGATCGTATTTTAATTAAGGAAAGTCATGTTCATAAAGTGTACAAAATTATCTCACATTTCAAACTGAAATACATATGGGAATGTAATTTCTAAATGTCAACATCAAGGCCCACTCCATGACCTTCTTGAACCTGTAACTTAGAAAATCCTATTTAATATGTATCTTTTAGAATCATACAAATAAGTATATTATATACAAAATGGAAATGTGTGCCTTAAAATAATTCTGCTTCTTAATACAAGTTTACAAGTTGCAAGAAGTCGCACACATACAAAATCGTCTGCTACCAATATAACAAATTATCCAACGGGATTCTCAATATAGTCTCTGATTTATAGTCTGTTTCTGAATTCTATATTAATTTTTCCTCATGAAATCAGTACATAATTAATAAAATCCGGTTCAGTACCCACGAATGTAATCCCAGTCTATTTTTAGATCACTTTTTCCTGTCTAAGTTTGATGGTGATACTAGAGTTAGATTTTGCCATTCTTTGTAAAGATTTAAAGGCAATTGTTTATTCTTTAAAATGTGAGCTTATGGTGTGGTTGTCTCTGTGTATTGCGGCGACAGTGCACATTGAGTAATAAGGTCATGGTGATGATCCGGAAGTGAATTCTGTGTTCCGTTGCCTGGTGTTTTGTTTACAATTCAGCCTCTCAAAAAAAAAAATGCAGGTCAACCCTTGACAAGAACTAAACCGTAAAGTCATCTTTGTTGGTATTTTAGATTAACATATGATTTGTATTGATTGTCACACAGTGGAAAGTTCAGTACTGAGAAACAAATGTATGTATGTATGTATGTATGTATGTATGTATGTATGTATGTATGTATGTATGTATGTATGTATGTATGTATGTATGTATGTATGTATGTATGTATGTGTAATTTGAACTTTTAATGTAACTTTAATAAGTTTAGTTACATGACACCAATGTCTGCAGTGTGACAGTTTATAGTGATATCAAGCACTCCAGAGGCATCATGTCCCACCCAGTCACACTGTCCTGACACCAGGCGGACCAGTACTAATACTAATCTCTTAGTGCTAAGTGTGTAGTTTTAATAGTCCACTCTGACTAAACATTGACTATTCACTTCACACTTAAATGGGTTTTTTTTTCTCCAGTATGTAAAGTAGCAGTTTCATCTTGTGTACACTTCTACGTTAATTTAAAAAAAAAATCCTCTAGTACAATGCTGTCGGGCATTTCTCCCTCTTAAGGTTTTCGTCTGCAATACTAAAGCTAAACGCGTACCGAATTCGACCGACTGACGAAAGTAAAAGAGGGTTACTGGGCTTCTACAATGCTTCCGATTTGAAAAGAGGCAATTGTCATCATAATTTTATGCTTAAAATAATATTAATTGTAGACACATGTGGTACCACCCCCGTGTTTTCATCACTGGCGATATGTCGGCCAATTGTGCGCACAGCTTTCAAAAGTTGTAAATTTTTATCAATCGGGCAATGGAAATGAAATGCATTTTAGTATTCTGTTCATATTCAGACTACTTAATTCGTCGACATGAGATCCACAATTTCATTATTGAAGCATACTACACTGTCCGTAACTACGTTACGGGAAGCAGTCTATTGAGCTTCTTGCAACAAATTTCATTAAAATTTCACTACTTTGGACTGTTTTTGTCAGTATTTCAGGAGAGTAAGTAGTTCAGATTTCATAGCAATGCCAACAAACGGCAAGAGATATTAGGCAAACTAAACCGATCATGTAAAAAGGTCAACATTTTATTAAAACTAAGCTATTCTGTGAAAGAGAAACAACAACGAATATGATGTAACGAGTTTACAACGTTTTATGAGGCCATAGAACACAATTAATTTGACTATATTGTCTCTACATTTGTTTCTCAGTACTGAACTTTCCACTGTGTGACAATCAATACAAATCATATGTTAATCTAAAATACCTTCAAAGATGACTTTACGGTTTAGTTCTTGTCAAGGGTTGACCTGCATTTTTTTTTAGAGGCTGAATTGTAAACAAAACACCAGGCAACGGAACACAGATTTCACTTCCGGATCATCACCATGACCTTATTACTCAATGTGCACTGTCGCCGAAATACACAGAGACAACCACACCATAAGCTCATATTTTAAAGAATAAACAATTGCCTTTAAATCCTTACCAAGAATGCCAAAATCTGACTCTAGTATCACCACCAAACTTTGACAGGAAAAAGTGATCTAAAAATAGACTGTGACTACATTCGTGGGTACTGAACCGGATTTTATTAATTGTGTACTGATTCCTGAAAGAGTCAATGTTTTTGTCAAACTTTTATATTTGCATTTTATTTTGCATGCCACTACTATTTCAACTTGATACATAAAGTCTTTTAAAATTTCCTTGCAAGCAAAACATGTGACAGCTGTCAGAAAGTGTGTAGTGCTGGTGTTCTATAGGGTGCAATTTGAGATCCAATTGTTCTTAAGAAACCAAAACTAAATTTTCTATATCTTCCTTAATTATAGGAATTTTTCAATGCAGTAAAAACCTAATTGTAATACTTGATAAGGCCTGTCTGAAAATATTCTTGAAATTAAAAAGTATTGATATATTAAATTTTAATGGAAATTTAAATAAATATATAAATTTTAAAAACTATTTATTTTACAAAAATTAAATTTTCATACAAGTTATGACATTCAGTTTGACAAATTTAAGGCAGCAAAGTTGATTAATGAATGTTGTTTAAAACAAATGGTAGTTTAGGTCTGTACAACTGAAAATATTAATCCCACGTGTACTGAAGCATGATAGCTCACAGTGATTTTGACAGCAAATTGCAATATGCCTATCCAGATGCATATAGGTGTACATACTAAAGAAACAATGACAGGTGCTATGTTCCACATTTATTGTTTCAGGTACTTGGGCAGTTGTTTGTATAACTAATAGCTCACTCAAATTTAAAGTTTTGATGGGACCAATACCATGTTTTATAGCAAATATGTATTCCATTTTAATGCCGATAACTACAAAAGTCAACATTGCAATATGAAAATACAGTTTCAGGGAAGTTCCACCTTACTGAAAAATGATGCGAATCTCTGTCATGAAGATCTAAGCCATGTCTTTGAAATGCTGTATATCAGTGTACTGATATGAGCTCATCTTGGTCACTTATAGCAGCATACTGCACATGTCCTTATGAGATCTTTGCTATCACCATTGGACTACTGGAGAGCTTCCAAATTGATCCAACTCTAATACTTTGTTCCAAATACCAGACTAGACCTGAAAATATATAACATGTTTTACTTAATTCTAAAAAAAGGAAGATGTAGGCAAATGAAGTTAAAATGTGTTAGATATAGTGATTTCAAAATAATATTCAGCTTGCATATATGGGTAAAAAAAGGTAAACTTGACAGAGTGACACTCAAAGATGTGAAGCACGGGGCATGTATTAAAGTGATATATGCATCCTAAAAATAGATGAAGTTTCTACAAGCATATTTAGCCATTTACAGGTTAAATACCTAATCAGATAGAGTATGCATCATAAAGTTTAAGGCAATGTTGGAACGGTGAGGTTTGATCATTGGTGCAAACATTGATACATACCAGTATAGTGGAAAGTCAAATGACAATGTACCAAATTAAAATTTATTACTATATGCAATCCTATTAATGAAGGAAAAACAATTTTAGATATTGTGAGTGAATATAGCAAACTGTGGCCACACAGATCAACTATAGGTACCAATAGATCCTATATCATCAACTAAATGTGAAATTTTCATCCCGAAAACTTGTAAACAAGGATGGATATTTGCATGTGTGGGACATATGCAATGTATTTGTTAAAATCACATGTGCAAACATGATTCAAATAATCTGTTTGAACATTTTTAGTCTATTTTTAAGAGTCTTGGCTACCAAGTTATTAAGTTCAATGATTCAATGATTTAATGGAATCAGATATCAGCTGATGCTGCAATACCGCCCTCTGTCAAAGTATTAAATTGAAATGTGTTACCATACAGAGGCATATTCATGATGAAAATAACATCTTGGGATATTTTAAATGCACACAGTCAAAATTGAGTCTTATAGATTCACTATAGGTACTAGGTCAGCCTAACAAGGTCAACTTTTGATTCCAAACAGTACAAAATATATGCATATTTGTTCATGTCAGCTATGTAACCATATTAGGATCAGTTGACGAAAGTTAAATTCAATAATCTGTTTGAATATTAATTATGTAATCTTTAAAGTGTCAGATAACAATTATTATTAGTCATTAATAATGCATAAAGCAAAATGGATCATGAGAATTCTCATACTATCATCTGGGCCACAATGCCGCACTTCATCAATCAACATCTTAAAGAAACTGAATAATAAAATGGAATGCATTCTGTGTTCAACTTACATGATTTTGCTGTTTTCTTACATGCAATGGTAAATATACCTGGGTGAAGTATATTTTACCCCCTCTGACCTGTATTTCATTCTCTGACAGCTTAATATGATTTTGTAGAGAACTTGAACAGGTTCTAGTATAAAGTCTTCATCTCTGTCCTCTCACTAAATACCCTAAGACTAATGTTTATAAACAATTACTGATAGCTATACAAGCAGATATGTGTTACTCAGGAAGTCACCCCATCATAAACACATAAATTAACTGTTTGGACCCCAAATAAATAGTTTCAATGACCTAAAGGTACAAAGCAAAGTAGAATTTTGTCTACATGTATTTTAAATGAGGGTCTCATTTTGACTAATAAAGATATTTTCTCTGATCAAATTTGACAAATATCCATCATTTGAGCTTGTATATGGTGTAGGAGTATATATATGCTGATATATTTTCATATCATTCCAAATAAATATTATATATGTGTATACTTGGTGGAAAATTTTTATTTTTAATTGTTTTTTTAAAATTTCATTTAAATTTTTAAAATTAAAACTATTTTTTATTTTTAATTTCATTTTTATATTTTTAAAGTCAATATACATAACCTATTAAAATTTCATGTGTATGTCATTAATAATAAAAATTTTACATCAGTTTCAAGGTTTTACTGACAGGCCATAGAACACAATTAATTTGACTATATTGTCTCTACATTTGTTTCTCAGTACTGAACTTTTCACTGTGTGACAATCAATACAAATCATATGTTAATCTAAAATACCTTCAAAGATGACTTTACGGTTTAGTTCTTGTCAAGGGTTGACCTGCATTTTTTTGAGAGGCTGAATTGTAAACAAAACACCAGGCAACGGAACACAGATTTTACTTCCGGATCATCACCATGACCTTATTACTCAATGTGCACTGTCACCGAAATACACACAGACAACCACACCATAAGCTCACATTTTAAAGAATAAACAATTGCCTTTAAATCTTTACAAAGAATGGCAAAATCTCACTCTAGTATCACCATCAAACTTAGACAGGAAAAAATGATCTAAAAATAGACTGGGACTACATTCGTGGGTACTGAACCGGATTTTATTAATTGTGTACTGATTCCATTAGGAAAAATTAATATAGAATTCAGAAACAGACTATAAATCAGAGACTATATTGAGAATTCCGTTGGATAATTTGTTATATTGGTAGCAGACGATTTTGTATGTGTGCGACTTCTTGCAACTTGTAAACTTGTATTAAGAAGCAGAATTATTTTAAGGCATACATTTCCATTTTGTATATAATATACTTATTTGTATGATTCTAAAAGATACATAGTAAATAGGATTTTCTAAGTTACAGGTTCAAGAAGGTCATGGAGTGGGCCTTGATGTTGACATTTAGAAATTACATTCCCATATGTATTTCAGTTTGAAATGTGAGATAATTTTGTACACTTTATGAACATGACTTTCCTTAATTAAAATACGATCGTTCTTTCTTGATAGAAAATGGACTTGTTAAAAACCAAAAAGTAACACGTGATTGTTGCTTTTGCGCATAATTATCCGAAGCGCAGAATTAGCCGTATGGGGGTGGGGTGGGGTGTATTTTTCCCATGTGTTCATTAGTTTTATTGTTGTTTTTTATTATGTTCTTTGTTTTCTTACTGCCATTAAACTTTTAATAATCATTGATCTTGAAATTCAAATTGTGTTTCTCAATTATGCATTTTTATGTACAAATCCAATTCATAAAAATCACATTATAAAGATTTTGTCACTATTATGTGACCATACCTCCAGGTTTATTTGTACCTCTAAATTGATTTCAAATAACGGTAATCTGTAATGTGATAAAAGGAGCACACAACTTAGTCGGTCCATTAATTAATTTACAATTTCTAACCTGAATGTGATCAGAGAGGATTCAACTCGGGCATTTTCAGCGTTATTCACGCTTAACGGACTTTCCATACTAACACATGTTGCGTACACTATGAGCAAGTTGATTTCATCAGACAACATAGTGACGTAGTTCATTCTATTCGGTAACTGCCTTGTGATTCCAAAAATTATCATAATTTTGAGAGATATACGTTACACACATGTACATAGAAATTTACACCGCTTGCTATATCCACATGAAAGGCAAGTTTGTAATTGTCAATTTTTCTTCTGATTGATTCGTTGTTGCAAATATTGGAAGCAGACGAAACACTATTTTTCTTCTACGTACATATTTGCCTGTTCGTGGATTCACCCCTTCTCTGAAAATGCATTTGTCCAGGTCAGATAGTATTTTACACCGAAAACTTCCGTTTGGAATGAAACGCGCAGACAATAACGATATCAGATTCCCACCAGGACATAATCAGGTTTGAAATTATGTGACCTGGTTTTCCTATGGGAAAGCCAACGACTTGAACTAAGATCTCATCAAACGAACTAAGTTCTGTGCATATTGTATCTCATTTGTGCTTTTCGTCTTTTGGATCAGTAGTGGGGTACAAACAAACGGGTATGTATATTCAGACAATAGTCTGTTTGCATGTAATAATCTATGTCCTGTGCTGTGGAAGAGATCTTTGATACAGCACTGAGTCGGATAGGAACTGTCGCGTGCCTGTTGCAAACAAACATAATCTGCGTGGTCTTTCATTCACATTCTACTTGCAAATAATATGTACGTGCCAACAACAAAATAACATATAAAAGTATATGGCCTAAAATTAATGTAATCAGAATTTGATTATAAGGAAATGGATAACAATGGGCTTTGAATAATAATAATCACAATTATTGCCATAATCAAGGAACATTTACAGATTATTTATATTTCCTTTATTCCAGACGTCATCTTAAACATTATTTCAGATAATTGCTAAATATATTGATTTCAGTCCATTATTTGTGGTTTTATAAAAGGTAATTTATTTACTTTTTTATCTAATAATTTGAAACCATAAACATAATTAAATAGTGTGAGAATATTGATTTTATGTCAATGATCAACTTTTTGACCATGGAAGTTGTAGAAGATATCCTACTGACGAATTGATGAGATCTTAGTTCAAGTCGTTGGCTTTCCCATAGGAAAACCAGGTCACCTAATTTCTAGGTTGATTACCTGCTACATTACCTGACCTTGCTGATAAGTTGCTGATCTTGTTGATAAGTTATAGTAATCTGGAAATTAATATTTGACCCTCATCATGTTTATGCTATTGCGTCTTACACTGTTATATAAGGGATTTTTAGATGAGAATAAATTGGATTCGTACGGGATGGAATAATATGGTACCGCTTCCACGAGTCTCCCAACTATGTGTAAAATAGTGTAATGATAGAATAGCATCACTGGACGGAAGACTGAAACGATAAAGTCAATGGCCAGGTCGAAATGGATTTAAGATGAGCTCAACGACCATATGCTCATGGCCAGGGCATGCCTCATTATATCCGTGGATCTTGACTGTTGTCATTTAGTCTGGAGAGGGATGGAATCCTCCATGTTGTATTTTGCTCTTGTCTCACCACGTGAAGACAATTAACAATTCTTCCATATTGTCTCGGTCGCAACCCGGGTCAACAATATCCACGCCTTCCGTTGCACACCAGGACGGAGGTCACCATTATGATAACGGTGCCCCCACTACGAAGACCCGTAGAAGAGACAACATCATTATCGATACATGGAATGTTAGAAAACTGAGGACAGTGGGAAAGTTGAAAGAAGTTTCACATGAGTTGGAGAGCAACGACTGAAAAATTATTCCCTGCAAAATGCCCTTAAAAACGTTGGCTAAATAACAACAGATGAAGGGCATAAGCCCAACTTCAGCGGAAGAAGGGAGAAACACAAACATGGAATTGGATTTCTTATCCACAACGGCATTGTGAATAGTATTACTGGTTGCTGCACAGTCTAAAGAAGGGTCATTACCATCTATATGTGGTAGTTGATTTACAGACACCTGGAAAAGCACCTCTGGACTTTTTGCAATGCAGAAGCAAATGAAAGAGGAGTTTGGAGTTTGCAGCCTACAAACACGTTTGGCCCTCACAAAGCAATTAGAAAATGGACCTGGCACAGTCCATGTGAATATCACAACGAGATTGATACACCTTTGTGATAAAAACAGTATTGGACAAGACTGAATATCGCCAGGACTCTAAGTTTTCCAGGAGCAGATATTGGAAGTGACAATGATTTATTAATGACAACTTTTCTCCTGTACCTGAAAATGAGTAAAAAGCCTAACTAACCAAGAATCAGTATTAGTCTTAAAATATTGAAAGATCACAAAGTCGCAGAAGCCTTCCAAGCTATGATATGTGGTAAATTTACACCTTGATAACCCTGGACAGCCAATACAACGGCCATGAGTCATTAAAAACCACATCCAATACAGTTGTGACCATCACAGCTAGCGAGATGATTGCCAAATGTAGTCGAACAAATAAAGATTGGATCACAATGGATGTTCTTGAACTATGTGATGGAAGAGACAATTATATCATGAAGTAGACAGAAAATACAGAGGCAATCAACATGATCCGGAAAAGCATGAAAACGACAATTGAATCATGGATAGAAAGACAATACTGCAAAATCGAAGACAGTCTGAAGAAATGACAACAAAATAGTAAATCAACTGGTGAAATATCTCACAACCAGCAGCAGGGAGGGTGAACCCTACAAAATTTTTGCTTGTGAAATTAACCTGAAATAAGGGTTCCTACAGAGGCTGCAAAAAAGGGTCAATAACCCTAAACCAAAATATCTAAATTTTATATTACCGTACGGACGGTTATAAACCATATGAGGTTCGCTCAGTTTTGTTATACTATTATTGACTTTTTTACCCTGATTTTATTGAACTATTTTTTACGTTAAAAACTCGAGCAAAAATTTTGTAGAGGTTCACCCTCCCTGCTGCTCCTGATTTTGTCACCTCACTTTGTCACCTGACTGTCAGGATATTAATATCGGGACTTTTAACAATAGATTTGGATTTTTAAACAGATATACAGTTCATAAACAGATGGTCAAGGGGAACTAACCAAATATTTTATCTAGACCAATCTAGGATCGTATATATAAATTAATATATAACGTCTCCCCGCGCAGGTCCACAATATTACCATCTTGATTTGTGAGTTTGAAATTCATTTATGTACACGCAGGTAGACTTGATTTATTGGCTCAGATACAATCAGCCAGCCCGGAGGGGATTGGATACGAAATGAATATAATATATATACCCCTGCTGAGCCTGATTAGACTTAGAGAGGTCAAAATGGTAGCTATTATCAATGATATCGCAAACTAGATACAATGCGATGGTGGATGTTATATTAACAATATTAGGTGAGATATGACGACCTGTTCCATATGGATCATTATTATATTTGAGAATTGCTGGGGGTGGAATTAATTTTTTCCAGGAATTACATATTCTTTTAAAGTGTTCATTAATAAGATCACTAACTGATTTCTTTAGCTCCTCGGAGTCAAATCTTGGTATTATAAATGTTGGTAGCTGTTTTTCTGTGATTCCGTAATATTTCATAAATACTGTCTTAAATAATCGCTTATGACTTCCACGTTGAATTTGGTCATCTTCATTAACTATATAAGAGCTAAAAGCTCTATCTGCCGGCACATTTATTATTTTCTCTCTGTAAACAATAGCCTTATTTACGAATTCTAAGTCTGCTACAACTTGATTTAGATGTATTGTTTCAATTATTTGATTTTTTAAATCATCGTTATAAAATGTGTCGATGCTGGAGAGTAAATTTTAAGATTATTAAACATGTGTTCGTGTTCAGATTTAATCGGTCTTGATAATGAGTTAATTTGCTCAACATCAAGTGTCGATATTCTTGCTAAACCACTTCTACTTTGAATGAAACTTATAAAATAATTATATGCATTATAATTACGATACGTGAGTGTAGTGTTCTCTATAAATGGAACTTTGTTTCTATATTCTGGAAGTTGTATAAATTTCTTAACATCTATATTGAAGTCGGATCTCTGTGCTTCTGGTGGAACTTGATAATCTGACGCGACTTCAGGCCAACCTAGTACTGATCTAATCGAACTCTGATAAATATCTACAGCATAATCAGGAGAATTTATTTCAATCACTGACGATAATGTTGGTTCGTAAACAGTAATTGCTATTTTAGACTCTTTCCCGGTTAAAGACTTAATTCTGCGCTGGAATTCCTCATTAATCTGTTCTAACTGATAACTGTCAGTTAGAATACTAACAACTTGCCAATCGGGAGTTCCATCGGATTTATTTTTATTTGCGAATACTAATGAATTATTTGGTTGTTGTCCACCAAATGGTTTTGATCTAATATTAGGCCAGCTATAATAAACGTAACTGAGCTAATGCTATCTTTTTTACTGGAATTGCAGTTGGAAAGTTAACGCTAAATTCAGGATTGGTCGAACTTATCGATATCATAGTAGTTTTTGAAGGAGTTATATTAGCGACGATCTGCTGTAATAACTATCTCGACTCAGTTTCTGACATTATTGTTATTATTATTGTTTAATTCTCCATTTATTTTGTCAGCAGAATCACTAACAATTTTAAATGCTTCATCGTAGGTTCTAATTATCGTTACAAACTCCTCATCAGATATTTTACCATCACTGAGATAAGTGGAAATATATCCAGATAGTTTAGAGTATGTTGTTGTTGCTGTGTGTAATTTTATCATATGCTCGTGCAATTTATCATTCGTACTTGTGTTTATCTTTTTAGCAATAATATTAAAAATACCTGCTATAGTCGTTGAAGTTGAAACAATAATTGTTATAATTAATTGTTATAATTGCTGGAGCTGTCATCGTTAATGTTGATAATATTAATCCGGATCCAGCAACAATAGCAGAAACTGAATACACAATTATATCAATAACGACCATACGTCTACGATATTTTTTTATTTTTACTGTATGATGGTCGATGATATTTTTTAGTTTGGTCAGGCATTCACATGCTTGATTATATCTGTGACGTTGAACGTCGATAGTTTTTTGATCCATTATACTATGATGTTAAGTAGTTAATTGAGTTACAAATTCCAAATACCACCAGTAACCAACTGAGACCGAATGTTTATCAGACGATTCCAGCGTAAATGTTATCTCGGAATCTTTATCTAATTTTACGGATATAATTCTAGAAATATTACCAGTTGATGGAGAGTTAGTGTATATTATAAAATCTACACCGCTAAGTACGGATATCCTATATATACCAGCGATTTTTGCTGTATATTTAATGGTTTTATTTTCTGGCGTCCATGTACCAGACCCAGAAGCAACAGTATACACACTATTTTTAATCTGATCGTGAGGAAATTTAATCAGGTCTATTTTTTTAACAATATCAGGAATTCCTACAATAATATCATTAAGTTTTGTAATAATATCAGTAAGTTTTATATTAATATTTGGTGGCTTTCCAAAAAATTGTCATTAATTTTGTTTATGTTTTCGCGAAAATCGGTAAATTCAGTTTTGAGATCATCGACGTATTTTTTTTGTTGTGGCATCATTTTCTGCATTTGGATTTCCAAGATCTGTAATTTTATTTTTGTTCATAGTAACATCTCCATTAAATGTACCGCCAGCTTTTTAACAAAATCATTAAATGATTGACCGGAATCCTGTTTTTGACCCTGATCAGTAAAAGTTACGATATTATCATCAACTGCATTATGAATTCGTGTAAGTACGTCTGGTAGTCGTATATTGCTTGTCTTTAATCGTCCTTGTTTGTCCTGAAAAATAACTACTTCATTTTGATCCACATTTGTAATATTTAATAAATCATCAATCTCATTTTTGAGTTGATCGAGGGTTGCATATTTAGATAAATCACATTGTTGTTGACCTTTACCACGAACAGATCTTCCGTAAATATCTACCATTATATTTACTGATATCTGTTTAAATGTGACATCATGGTATATTCATGCACGACTTTATGAGGTGGTTTTCCTTGCGGTGCCATGGATATAGCATCAATTACACTAAGTACTTCTCGACCACATCTTGGTGGATCAGTTAATGTTTGTGTATGTAACGTTGAATACCAGATTGGTGCAGTATTATTACTGACATAATGAATAAATTCTTTTGGTGGTGCTAATCCATATGAATCAAAATAAATAATTCCACGTGGATCAATTGCATACGCCACTCAATGGGTACCTTGTCAAGAGTTTTTATCGAGATTTATAATACCTGTTTCAGTATTGTTTAGTTGTTTTGGTAATTGATCGCGCATGAAAACACCTCTAAAGTTTTTTATTTTTAATTTTTTAACAGCATCGAGTAAATCAAAATTAGACATAGGCGAGATTAATAAACTGTCCCTGGATGTCTTAGGCCTTTTCCGTACCACGAAGGCGGGGTCCCTTGTAATTTGAGACCTTTTCCCTTTATTTTAGATGTTCGTTTTATTCCCTGTCCGGTCGCTTTCTTTACTGCCATTCCAGCGGCTGTTCCAACGGCGCCTAATGCAGCGGCTTTTGCAACAGCTGGGGCTGCAGCGGCTAATAATGCTGGTATAGCTGCGAGAAGGGGAAATATACCACCAGTTTTAAAAGTATCCTTAATAGCTGCCGCAGAAAGATCAAATTTGACACCTTTATTTGATTTTTTTGCTATATTAAAATTTTTGAATCGACGGTCAGTTAACGATAATTTATTTGAACCACTCATGTATTCATTTTTTAATGATATTGTTATTCCACAGTTATTATTTGATGCTGATTGCAGTCTTTTGACCTGGCCAGGAGTCAGGGTAACATTAACGTGTTTATATGATATTTATAATAATGATAAATGATCTAATTACACATTACATATTTTCTACTGGAGCATCAACGACTCTCATTCGTCCACCAACACCTTCTTTGAGCATTGATTTATCGCTAAGTATAACAGCAATTGCTCTATAATTATCAATAACTCCTCTATTAACACTAGCTCGAAAATGTATATCTACTACTGATTGTCTGGTCAAATCTAAATGTTCGAGCGAAAAGTAATAAATAGGATACAAGGATGTAAAATCTGAGATATTTGTAATCCAGTATCAACATTTTGATCACGGCCCATGAACGACATAAGACGATGATATGCACGTGCTACATGATTTTGATCAAAATTAAGTAATATATCCTCGGATGGTTCTTGATGTCCATTTATCCTTAAGGAAATATCAGAAACACCGAGTTTATCAAATATCATAATACTACGCGTTTGATCATTTACTCGTGCAGCATTTTGTAATACAATAAATATGTGTCTTGGAGCAGAAACACTTTGCTGAGAGGCTATCTGCCATGTAAATAAACCGTTAATATTACTCTGGATAGCATCTGTAGTCATTGTCAGCCATGATAGCATTGATTTACCACTTTGACTCATAAAAGATAATAATCGTTGTTCTTCAGATATTGATGGGGTCATTACTGATATTTAGAGACTAAGTTTTGTAAGAATTACCATACCAGCATCACCAGCGGGTCTCCATATTGCATCATCATCTGCAGCCTTTCGTACTAGTACAACTGTATATTTGGCTCCGAAAATGACTTTTCTGACATTTCTACAATATCCAAAAATATGTGATAGTGGAATTGCACATGAAAATATTCTTCTATTTCCTTTTAACATCGCTCGACGTGATCTAAATCCTAAGTTGAAATCAGGATCTATATTAATAATCATACTTTGTACATCTGCATCGGCGTTTCTAGCAAAATTTCTTAGTCGTCCTATTTCATATTGTTGATATTTTGGAGAATCAGAAGTATCTTTTACAAACATCATTGATGGACCAGCTTATCTTGAATAATCATCGCTGTATCTTGCAAGACCAAGTATGGTTGTAGCTACGTCAACATCTTTTTGAATTGATTCAATATTTTTCCGTCAATCATGTACGTAGCGCTATCAAACAACGCCATAATACCATTATTAACAAAACCAACACTAATTTCGGCTGCATATTCAGTATTATCGGTTTTTAATATTTCACCTTCGACCTCAATAAAAGCCTCTGAGGGCAGAAAATATCTACTTGTATCATGAACTTGAAGTTCAATTCTTCCTCGTTGATTTGGAATTCGTGCTTCATAAGAATAATACTGATAATCGTGTATAGACTCATCTTTGAGAATTGGTGCGTCCATGTCAAACGCGGGGTCACTCATACGCTTGAACATATTTATTATAATTATTATCGTCTAAAACGAAGACCACTTCGGGAAATGAGACCACTTCTTGCTATCAGACTAGCGGTTATGTTTTTCTCTTTTTCTGATAAGGGTATATCAGCCATAGATGGCATCGCCATTGCTGCTAGTTTTTGATTAGCGGCTTGATTTATTATTTTACTTACACTTGCGGGCATCATTTCAGTACTGGGCAATTTCACCGACTGAGATCGGACAGGTTGTGGTCTGCGTATTAATCGTGATAGTCTATCTTTAATCGCTAAGAATGCTTTACTAGCAAGGTTACCAGCAACACCTATACTTTTTTCACGAACAACATCAATAGCTTTCATACCCAACTGCTTTGCAATTGGTATTGCTTTTGGGGCTATCCTTCTAAACAAACCCTGAACAATATCTCCTAACCCATCTCCATAGGTTGCCCTGTAAATCGGTATTCGAGAATTAATTGCCCTGACCATGGTTGGTCCACGTTGAGCATTGTGTATTATCATTTTATTATTAATTAACTTTATCACTAATTGCATCTAATCTCTGTGACTTAGACACTGCGTTTTAGTCACTATAATAATCATCGACAATTTCATTAATAAGTGATCGATACACATCAATATCCATAATACCGCCACTAAATAATCTTTTACAAATATCTGCTGCTTCGTTAATGATTTCTGGGGAATTATTACCAGCTCGTTTTCCTCCAATCAGAATTTCTAGTCGTTCAACATCAGCAAGGACGTCGTTAGGACACTGCGTAATAAGACCACTTCCGAAAGAGGTATCCGACCCCGGCCCTTCTTCACTTTTTGTTTGTGTTAGCTGTGATTTTAATTGTAATAATATAGGCAATTGCTCTGGAGGTGATGATTGTTGTGGTAGTGGTAACAATACTGGTGATCGTGGTAATTTATATGATGGTTTTTGTTGCTGCTTTGGTGGTTTTGGAGTTTGTTGTAATTGATGTGGTGGCGTTTGTTGTTGCTTTGGTTGTTTTTGTACAAAGTTAATATACTGTACATAATTAGGATCACTATTTCTAACCCAACTAACGTTATAGTGTATACGAAATATCCATTTGTTCCAAGTATCATGACTTACAAATTTATCAGCATATTCAGGTTTTAAAAACTTTTTTCTATCACTTAAACTTTCCACAGCAAACGCAGCTAAATCCTCTACATTTTTAACGCTTTTAATATCAGCAATAAAATCTACGCCAAATTTATAACCTATGTTAGATCACCTATTTCAGCACGAGCTTGGTCTGCATCTTCAGGCATTTCTAGGACTGGCATTGCATCAGCTATTTCTGCTGGAAGTTTTTCGAGAATTTGTTTGGTTTTTTTTAGTTCTTTTTTCTATTTTCTGAATTGCTTTAGCTGTTTGATCTAACACAGGTTGAATATCTTTAGTGGTATCTGTTATCGGTTTAAATAATTGTTTTGTATCCTCTGCAAATTCAACTTGACTTTCCTGACGTTGATGCAATTGTTGTTTGACAGTATCACGGATAGGTAAATATTTTTCAATTGCCTCTAAACGCTGGCGAGCAATTTTTGTTGAGTGAGGTTCATTAATACTCATTATTTATTATAAATATATTTTTAATTTTATATATATATATATATATATATATATATATATATATATATATATATATATATATATATATATATATATATATATATATATATATATATATTGTCTGATTTTTATATTTTATATTTTTATATATTTCTGATAAATATATTCATTATTATTTTTAATTATATATATTGTCTGATTTTTATATTTTATATTTCTATATTTCTGATAAATATATTCATTATTATTTTTAATGATATATATTGTCTGATTTTTATATTTTATATTTTTATATTTCTGATAAATATATTCATTATTATTTTTAATTATATATATATTGTCTGATTTTTATATTTTATATTTTTATATTTCTGAATAATATTATTTTTAATTATATATATATATATATATATATATATATATATATATATATATATATATATATATATATATATATATATATATATATATATATATATATATTGTCTGATTTTTATATTTTATATTTTTATATTTCTGATAAATATTATTTTCAATTATATATATGTATATTGTCTGATTTTTGTTTTATATTTTTATATTTCTGATAAATATATTCATTATCATTTTTAATTATATATATATATATATATATATATATATATCTATATATATATATATATATATATATATATATATATATATATATATATACGTATATATAGTCTGATTTTCATATTTTATATTTTTTTATTTCTGATAAATATATTCATTATTTATTATATATATTTGTCTGATTTTTGCCAAAAATGATCAGTAGCGATCCTAGGGATTACCCTTCATTGGAACCCCTGATAGCCTGTGTGTCTTTTTTAAAGTCCTAACATGTTTGTCTCGCTTATGACTTATTATGCGGCACTTCATAATACTGTTTCTTTTGGCTAGCATTCCTTTCTGGAATGTGTTATTTTGGGGTTTCTCCATGGGGCAGAGAGCTCAAGGCATGCTACTGATTATTTTAGGGGCGAAGCATTGCATTGTGGTTTCGATAAATAAAGCCCTGTGCAAACCCTGTGGGTACACAAAAATGTACTCACGTGGCTGACAGTGAGATATTTATCGAAACCCGAGGCGTGCCCTGCCCCAAATTATACATATAAAAGGCATCCCCGGGACCAAATCCATTTCGGCGAAATCTGGAATCGAACCACAGATGTATAGATTTAGAGTCCAACGATCTACCTCTACACCATGCTGCGTTCGATGAATATAACAGTTTTAATTATTACTATATTATGTAATGGTTTTACAAATATAATTTTATTAAGATAGTTAGCCATTTATGTGTACGAATCTTACTAAAATATATAAATAAAATTACAAGCATTTATAAATTTTTGTGTATGAATCTTACTAAAATATATAAATAAAATTACAAACATAAAAACGGGAAAATAACCCATACCGGAAATCGATTAACGCGTTTGAATAACCCAGATTTGTATACACTGAGAGAGTGTAATTCCTTAAATTCAAGTACTGTTTGTGCAGTCTGTAGCTAAAATACATTAGCCGGATATATGAATTATGGATCGATAAACACAAGTAAGTCTTGGCTTGTTTATAAAGGTAACTGTTTAAACCTGTCTGCTTCAAGCTATTTAATTCACCAGACCAATGCAGCACGCTTTGCTGTAGATTACGATATCGGTCTTAAGTTACCACACTATGCAAAAAGGATTCAATTACGTCTGTATACATAGGTAATATTACGTCATCCAAAGTCAGTAGGTGTATAAACAACCGGCAAGGGAGCTAACCGTTGTTTGGTTTCTAAACAGACAAATAAACACTTAGAAAACCTACATATTTCTGAAACATTTACAGATTTTAACATAAATAATAATTTATTTTAATTTTTGTTTGTTAGCGTAACAATATTAATATTTTATTTTGTTTTTGGGCCTAATTTCAGATTTTTATAAATAATTCATGTGAATCCTAGAAAATCTACAAATTTCTGAAAGAATATGACTTTTATCATCTTTAGTTAAGTCAATTTAATACTATTTTTTTAAAACAAATATATATATATATATATATATATATATATATATATATATATATATATATATATATATATATATATATATATATATATATATATAATGAACAATGAAAATATTAATGATATTATTTCTGATATTAAAAAATTAAAACATAAAGGAATTCAGATATCTAATAATCTTGACTCTGAAAAAATTATGTATGAGTTTGAATTGTTGCAGCAAAAAAAATTTCAAAATAAATTCACATTACCATCTGATTATAGGTTTGTCAAATCCATTTATAATTCTATGTTAGAATCTCTAGCTGTCGTGGATGAAAAACACATAAAGCTATTCATACCTCTTGCACGCTCAATCGAAAAGATCAAAAATGCACTATCTCACGAATACAAAATTAAAAAATGCACAGATGGCCGAATCATGCAACTGAGAAAGCTTATGCTTTTTGATTCTGCGACAAATGGCACTAAAAGTGAAGACGGTAATAGTCTGGAAATATAATTGTAGCAAAGCAGAACCCTTAGCAAGATTGATAGTCAAATTTTATAAAAAAATGATATTTTTCTGAGTAAGGGTACACAATTATACATATTCAAATATAATCCTTTGGTCATACTTTATTGAATATGCAGACTTGTATATATGATCAGCCACACGTTTTATTGAAGCCACACAAATATCAAAATATCTGGCAGCTGCATGCATAGAATTAAAAACTATTTTTTCACCAGTATCTGTGTTGGTAGAAATAACTGTCTTAGGAGTCTTAGGATAAATACCAGTATTTCCAACCTTACAATTTTGGCTTTGTGTAATTGATTCTAAGTTATTTAGATGGTTATTTTGGGGATTTCCGTCTAAATGATGTACAACAAGCCCATCTTTAACAATCCCAAAATGACATTCGAATATAAATTTATAACAATAATATTTTTCCCACTAATACTAAATATAAAATAGCCATTATTATTAAGATTACCGAGTGGTTTCTTTAGTCTACAGTGTCTAATAACACCATCTCTGGATGCCTCGTAATTTGTATATATTGGATGTCTTACAAATTCTTTTTGTTCCATTTGCATATAATATTTATTTTTTTAAATCATTATTTTTGAAATCTGGTTAGATAATCATTTTCTGTCTTTATAGGAGATTTACCTGTCGATGTATCTTTTTTTGTCATAATATCGTTTAAGTTCCCTATATTTTTACCCCTGCAATTTTCACATAATTGTGTGCTACCTCTAACTCCAATACCTAATTGAATACATGGTTTTGGTCAAATACTTCCATGTCTGATACTCTGCATATGGTAATCGCAGTATTTGTTTATGCATGATTTATTAAAATAAGAAATATGTCCAATTTTTAACCAAACACATTTATTTTCTGTTTGAATCATTTTATATATACTAAATTTCAATTTCAATATTTGTCTTAATTATAATAATGGAAGAATTATCAACAATTGAACCATCTGCTGCTAGATTTGATCTTGACAGACTATTAGGATATAAATTTAGTGTTTCGATGAAAGATCTAGCTTCAATAAATGTAGATATAACTAAACGTATCCGTGAGGCCAAGACGGAATTTCGAGAAGATGGTGCTGTGTATGTTTGGTCAACTTTTAGAGTTGGAAAAGTTATTAATGTGATGAACGACAAACGAGCAGAAGTAATTATTAACCACCTTGATAATCAAAAATATCTTATTTTAATAAAATTTATTGTGAATACAGACGATAATATTTGGATTTTTCGTGACAAAAGAACTCCAATTCATATACAGTCTGAAAAAAATAAAATGATATTATTAAGTAACAAATCCAAACTTGGAATACTGACTGGTATTGATAAACCGTATTTTGTGCGAGGGTATCCAGTTACTGCTGTGGTATATGGATTGTTTTACTGAATGATAAACTTAATATTGAAAATCTCAAACCGATTAAACTGTCAGAATTAAAAATAAATTGCGTGGCTGAACGCATTATTGAAAATTTTACAAAGGCGATGCGTGGTAATGGCTTAACAGATTTAAGACTCAAAAAAATATGTGAATGGGGGGGAAGCCGTTAAAAATTCTGGTGCATCTATTAAGGATGTTGCTAAGCTAGAAAAGTTATTAAGATTTCCAATAACAGTAAAAACACTAACAGGAGAGATATTATACAAACCAAAATATATAAGAAATGGAAACCCTATAACGATTATTGATCATAATGCACATGCATGGACTGATGCAGTAACTATATTTCCACGAGACAGAATGATTAGATTTTGTAATGGTCATGTATTTGATTTTATTAAAAATATCAGTAAAAATGATCCTGTATCTATTTGGTTATTTCAGAGTTCGGAACACGATTGTCATGATCAATTTGTACGACCGAATGGTGATATTTATCGTACAGAATCTGTTTATGAAGAAATGAGAAATCTTGCACTAAAATATACTTCTGACGAGGTCAAGGTTAGACAACTACTGAATAATTGTTTTACCGTACCAGCGGTAGCGGCTCATTTCGCTCAGGAAAAAAATTCATGGAAACCTACAATATCAGAATTTATTGAGGATATACACAAAAGTTGCATAGAATATGGGCACGGTGGATTATGGAATACTAAATACGAGTATGATGATGTTATATCAGTCGATGTGGCTGCATGTTATCCTGGAAGTTTTCATGGATATGGTGAGTGTTCTAAATATTTTAACAGATTTGGACACCCCACACATGACACGACCAGAGTTTCAATAAATGGACCCCTACCAGATTTTGACATAACAGGATTTGCATATGTAGAATCATTTGAGTTCGCAAAAGATCTCCATCCAATTACTTATATTTGGTTTGGTAAACATTTTTTAGAAAAATGTTGGGCACCAATAGTATTATTAAGATATATGCTTGATGTTGGAATATTAATATCGTTAAAAGTTAATGAAGCGATTATATCCTATAGTGCACAAAAGCAAGTTTGGTTACCAGAACCTGATAGATTTAATATTGATGATGCCAGGAAAGAATTTCTTGATCTTGCCGAAGATGACATTATTAAAAGTACTAATAATATACGTAAATGTATAGATGAAGATGATGAAAAGCGTGCAAAAGATCTTGGTAGAAAGATAATTGGTAAATTTACTCAGGGTAGTTCATACGGTCATAAACGACACTGTACAAGATTGATTATTGACGATACTGAGTTAAATTTTATAATTAATGATACAATGGAGAAAAACACATTTATAAACCGAAGTAATGCTTATTTATCGGATGGGACCAAACTAGGTACTATTGTTAGCTATATTGAGGGCGATTCACCTCAGTTGACTCATTTAAGATCTTCGATAATAGCCTATGTTTCTATAAATCTACTGTCTATGATAAATAGATTTCCTCGTCACGCTGTTAGAGTTGCTACGGATTCATTTTATATACATAAAAAAATATAAGGATTTATTAAATCCGCTACTTGGTAATGGTGAGTGGGGAACATGGAGGATAAAGCAACAAAATATACTTAGTTATTCTGAATTTTCTGACGTTGAAATTAAGGAAATATATTACAGAAATAATAATCAAATATTAGAATCATTTGCACCATATGTGTATGATCCTGTGGCTAGATATAAGACCGTTTATCTTAATGGATGTGGAGGGTCAGGTAAAACAACTCGTGTGATTAAATTATTTATGAACAACAATTCAGATATGATTGTTTTGACACCTACACATAAACTAGCCAGAGAGATAAAAGAACGAGGTGTCAAAACTTGCACCTATCATAGTTTTTTTAGATGGTGTGGAGATACGTGGACTCCTGATCGAATGGGTGAGAAATATATACCTAAGTATATTATATGGGACGAAATATGTACGGTGTCGTTAGAAACACTAAAATCATTCCTTGAATAGTTATTAACAAAATATACTGCTGTGATTATGTGTGGTGATCATGGTCAACCACCACCTTTTGTTGGACAGTCTCCACATGAATGGCTAAAGAATAATATAGATTATTATGAAGAAATATATGATGATCATAGAGCTATTGATGAACCACTGAAAGAACTTAAAAGATTAATCAGACTACAGCCAGATAAAATACAATGTGAAATAATGCGTGAGATAATTCCAGAAACTACCATGAATGATTTTTGGGTTTTATGGAGACCCACTGATTTGATAGTCGCAAGTAGAAAGATAGTTCGTAATGAATTGCAAAGGAAATTATTTACGCTGCATAAAGAAAAATTTTCACATCTGCCTGTACCATTATGTTATCGTCCATCAGATACTCGACGACAGAATATTGATGTTGAAATTCCTGGTGGAGATACTGAAAGTATCCGAGTACAAAATCTAGTATTGAATGATATTATTTTGATAGATATCAATTCTGTTGAGAGCGCATTGAGTATAGATAAATCACCATGGACGTTAGGATACGCTATAACGATTCATTCGTCACAGGGATTAACTATATCTGATACAAATATCTGGATTGTAGATGACCGGATCGAGTGGTCAAATTTAGTATATCTCGCAGTATCTCGCGTCAGAAGAATAACTCAACTACATAGAATTGTCATAGATTATGTGATAACTGAGGAGATTACTAATGACGCTGATGTAATAAAGAAAAAATTAGCGTCTTATAAACAATGTGACAAAAAAAATAAACGTGACTTTGATATTGATACTGAATTTATTATAAAACTAAACCAATTACAGAATAATCACTGTGCAAGTTGTAACACAATAATGTTATGGCAATATTCGAATAATAATCCAAGACAATTTACCATAGATAGAATAAATAGTGATCTTGGTCACACACGTGAAAATGTGATGCTGACCTGTCTTGAATGTAACCGACGTCGGGGTGCTGGACGCCCTAGTGCTAATTTACATAAGTGAACGCGGAGGTAATTGTGTATCCGCAGGAATTACTTGCAATTGTTCACGCACAAATCCACGTTGAGGAGCAGTAGAATCTAGTCTGTATATGGGTGGTCTTCCAGTAGATTTAACCATGCTAGAAATTGTATGTGTGGTCACACTCCAGATAGTTCAGTAGCTCGTCTTTTGCCACCCTCCAACTCCCCTGGTTCATATAAATATCTCACAATCACATTACCTAATACTGGTTGTTGACCTCGTTGTCCGTATTCATAGCTACGTGGTATATATTGTTTTGTTATTGCATTAGAAGGTTTCATGGAAGTTGCGCGAGTAATTTCATTATTTAATGCAGATATCACACTTGGTAACCTTGCAACCCATTCACGAGATCTCTCACCGGACTTAAAGTCAGCAGATATTTCCTTCGCATATTGATATCCAAATAAACGCTCAGCAAGTGTTCGATTAAATCGTTCAACGATTGCTTGATCACGATGAATTTCAGTATACCCTCGTCTGATTTTGACATTATGCTTTTTCGTCAAAGATAATACTGCACCAAGAAATTCTTTGCCAGGATCTACTTGTAATAACTGTGGCCATTGTAGACCACCACGTTGATAAATTCGCTCAAACGCAGATGCAACTTCAAATGATGTTTTTGTTAATAATGGCTCAGCTTCTTTATATCTACTTGCAATATCAACAACAGTCAATGCGTATTTGTACGTGTGTGACTTTCGTCCACGTGTTTTAATAGTATCATGTGGTAAAAACAAAATATCTGCTTGATGAACTTCGTTAAGAACACTGACATCAAAATGTGCATATTGAATTGTTTTTGTTGGTGGTAGATATATTTGCCATATTGCCTGTCGTGCTAACCAATTTGCAGCAACAGAATGTGAAACTTTTGCTGCTTTATCAAGTTTAGTGATCGCTGCTTTACCCCTCAAATACCCTCTTGGACTATAATAAATAGATTCCATTATAATTATGTAATTAATTACCAGCCCCTAACATTATTTTACTTTTCATAGCGGATTTTATTAGAAAACTAGCGAGTTTCTCTCTAACAGATTTATTGGGTATAGAATTTAATGCATGAATCAATTTTACATCTGCAAGATGCCGTTTTTGCAAATCTGGATTTTTATAAGCAACGTCGTGAATGTGACATGCTTGATCAATTTTATTTACTGGATACTCTCCTGGTCTTGGTTGATCTTGATCATCAAGTCGAATATCAAGTCGAGTTCCAGGACCACAATAATTATATCCAGGGAGGTGTTTCTCACCAAAATATTTAGCCCATGGTAAACCGGGTAATTTTCCTAATGATGCGGCTATATCCCCACCTATCTTTGCTGTCCCTGAGATAAATTTATATTTTTTGTACCACATTTTACACATTTACCTGTTAATGCATGTCGTTTATTTTTTGTTATTATTGTTGTCAATCCAACGGTGGGTGTAGATGATCTACATCGAAAACAATTTAGATTCATGTTATTAATAATATGGATACAATAATTGATTTTTCGGCGACACGAAAACAAGAACCAGTAAAGCACCATCCAGCATTACCAAATTCGATAAGAATGATTATAATAGGTCCATCTGGATCGGGTAAAACACACTTATTATTAAATTTAATAACGAGATGGATGAGATGGAACAAACTATATTTAATAGCACCATCTGTGGATGATCAGCATTGTTACGAAGTACTTAAAGATTTTAATGAAAAAGCAAAATCAGATAATAAAGATGGTGTCGATATTATTGACTTTATCACATATATAGATGAAGCCCCATCTGTAGATGATTTAGATGGATTCATTAATAATTTCGTAGTATATGATGATGTAATGTTGGACAAACAATCTAATCCAGCTAGAATATTTTCTCGAGGTCGTCACAAAAACACAGACGTGATTTATGTTACTCAAAGATATACACAAATACCTAGAGTGATCAAAGAAAATTGTAATATTTTGGTTGTGTTTAATGGAGTAGATAATTATACCCTACGAAATATTTATTACACATGGTGTTCAGGGGATATGGACATAATTAAATTTAAAAATTTCTTTTCTAAAGCACAATCAGTTCCTTTTGGATTTATAACGATAAATTTACATGATCCTTGATCCAGATATCGTATAGCTCTGGATAAAATATTTGGTTAGTTCCCCTTGACCATCTGTTTATGAACTGTATATCTGTTTAAAAACCCAAATCTATTGTTAAAAGTCCCGATATTAATATCCTGACAGTCAGGTGACAAAGTCAGGAGCAGCAGGGAGGGTGAACCTCTACAAAATTTTTGCCTGTGTCGTTAACGTAAAAATAGTTCAATAAAATCAGGGTAAAAAAAAGTCAATAATAGTATAACAAAACTGAGCTAACCTCATGTGGTTTATTATACGGTTTTTAACCATCCGTACGGTAATACAAAAGTTAGATATTTTGGTTTAGGATCATCGACCCTTTTTTTCAGCCTCTGTAGGAACCCTTATTTTAGGTTAACGACACAAGCAAAAATTTTGTAGGGTTCACCCTTCCTGCTGCTCAACCTATAAACAAGTGAAAATTACAACTATTCAAGACAAATCAGGAAAATTCGTCACAGAACATCAATAAATTCTCAAGCGACTGCATTAATACTGCTCAGAATTGTACAATCACAGGAGCCAAGGAGATCTAGCAGTACTAAATTGCCTTAAGGCAGATGAAATTGAAGACAACCCCATTCTTCGTCAGAAAGTAGAAATTGCAGATAGGTCGCTAAAGAAAGGAAGGTCAGCCGGCTTTGACAACGTACCAGTCGAGCTCATTCATGTTGGAGGAATGGAGATAGTCACAGTCGTAACTACAATCTGCAACAAGATATGACATACAAGAGAATGGCCCACCACATGGACTCAAGCCTTGGTCATCGTGCTCCCCCTTCCCCCAAAAGGAGTTACGTAAACAAAACATAATCTGTACTTTAGGATCTACATCGATTTTCTAAAAATTACACTAATTCAAGTAGACTGTCTTAATGGATTGCGATCTCTTCACAGTAGCCTTGAGCTGCAAAATAAACGTGTGTATGATATTAGCTTTAACCCTGTTCAGAGGGTCACATAGCCCTTGGCATTCCACTCCCAATATACTTTAGGTTATTTATTTTCAGTGTATTGAATAATACATTGTAAATATTTATACAGTGGCCTATCAACAATTTAAGAGTTGCATTAGGTGTTAATCAAATGTGAATGCAAATAGAGAATCCAAATATAACCCGCACCGCTTTGTGTAACGACTACGTACCTTCGCAGGAGTATGTTGTCGTTTCTAAATAGTGTTTAGAAATGTTCAGAATTCTAAAACGTGACATTCGTTCAGTTTATATATATATATATATATATATATATATATATATATATATATATATATATATATATATATATATATATATATATATATATATATAGAGTTTCATTTGATTTAACGCTAGATTGAAAGGTAATTGTCTATTAACGTCTTTCTAAGTTTCATTTTACCATTTTCGGCTTATCAGCAGGAAAAAAAATATTTTTTTTTTTATAATATGCAATTTGGTATTTCGCCATAAAACGTACGACTTTGACTTCTCAATAGCCTCAAGCTTTTTGGGCTCACTACAATTATCGGATCATGGCGTTGCTCCGGAGGATTTTACCAGTGTTATTATGGGTCTGTAACAGTCCCGTGCGCAATTACATAATTTAAGCACAAGCAAACCTATATATATTTATACCTCATTAGGATCGTTGTAAGATTTTATATACCAAGTTGCCACAAAGTGTTGTTGCTGGTTGACAATGAAGAATAATATATTACTCTTTGCTTTCTGTCTCGCAGTATATTTTTTAATGGGTAAGTCTGAGTTTATATCGTTAGTAGAGGTTTGTCCAAGGTTGTGAAAGGGACAGTGAATGCGTCCGATACCAGGTGTAAGTAAATTTCGAGTTTTTGATTAAAAGTAATGGAATCGTATTCAGCACAACATTAAGAAAACAAGAAACGGCATCACCGATAGCTAAATTCATAAAATGCACGTTAAAGCTAGAGAATGAAATTTTGAATCCCAAATTTCTACAATTTAAATATTTTGCGAGTTTTCATAATAATCATAGAATAATCTGCACGTTCAAAATTGTATGTTACATATTTCCCTCTGCACCGAATTCCAATAATTAAACAAGCAGTTACACAAACCTAAGAATTGCTTCAACGGAGCGCTATAACCAAATGCGCATCATCTTAATTTTTTTACACTTTTAATATTTGGCTGTACGAAAGAGTTAATTAATGTTAAATGTAGATATCCATAGCCGCATATAGAAATATTTAACTTTGTGATCGAAAGTCTTGAAATTGGGATGATTATTTTTGATGTATATTCATTTATTCATATATATGTTTTTTTTTTGTTTTGGTGACGACTAATGTGTCCTTAATGAAAGATGTTTCTAGTTCAGTTTGTATTCTCAACACATTTTCTTATCTCAACCTTATCAATAACAGCCAACTCGGAAATGGTTTGGCTTAAAGATATGACTAGAAGATTTCAAACCTACAAGCGAACACTCAGTGAAGGTGACCTCCCTGACCAGTTGTCCTTTCGCCTCAAACGCAAATCACATTCTCTGACCTTGAACTTACGAAAGAATTATGATATTGATCCAAATGCTGACATCTATATTGTGCAAAATTTGGATGACGGACGATCGGTTCTGGAAAGAGCACAAAATTTAGAAAAAGAGGTATTCTTTCATCGGATTACAACAAGCACGTTCTGTTATATCATTTCTTGTCTTCTTAAATGAATGGTATATTTAATCTTTGGTTTAAAGATGACGATAAGAGAAGCATAATGTAAGGACATTGTCATGAATAATTTAAGTCCCTGTAAAGTCAGCCAGATCAAGAAATACCAATCATGAGGAATGCCGCTAAAATAAAATAACTGTACAAAATTAAGTGCTGACTGCACGAATAAGTACCTTGTTTACAAACACTTAATGATCGTTACACAAAATCTAACCTTTGGAATTCAATGAATATAAATGTCTATGGAGAGGTCAAGACTAAATGATTAAATGATTAAGATGGTAGGTGCAAAATGAAAATGGTAGATGGGAAGTAAAAAAACACCAAAAAAAAAAAACAACAAACGTATCGCAATGGTATTAAACAATAAGTTCGCGTATTGTAGAAGAAAGATTTCAAGTAAACAAGTTTAGGACAGTGTTAGATATCTCGAAGCTAATTCTGGGAGAATAAAATGGAAGTTCATTAAACTGATACTGGCTTCGATACCAATAATTCTCACCTTATTTATATTATATAGAATATAAGAAGTCTATGTCTTCAAGCGATTCATCTGCTTTATCAACTTTTAAGTTGCATTTACAGTGATTGAATCTTGATTACAATGAAGGACTGTTAGCGGAACTTCAACCAATCTTTTAAAGAGTTTCGCTCGCTTCTGTAGAATTTAGTGACTTGCTTTAAAAAAATGAATATCAAACTATTTTAAAATAAGCATTCTCCTACAGATCAAACCACAAGAATAAAACACAGTTACAATTAATAGTAAATTATGAATGAATGAATGATTGAATGAATGAATGAATGAATGAATGAATGAATGAATGAATGAATGAATGATTTAATTAATTCCGAGTCCTGGCTATATGATTCTATGATATTATAATGCGTTTGAGTTTTGATAACATTCCTTTTGGTATCTTACCTTGTATATTATGTTTAGTGTGTGTGTGTGTGTGTGTGTGTGTGTGTGTGTGTGTGTGTGTGAGAGAGAGAGAGAGAGAGAGAGAGAGAGAGAGAGAGAGAGAGAGAGAGAGAGAGAGAGAGAGAGAGAGTTTTAACGTAGCTTTAAAAAACTTCAGTCATATCTCTAAGATGTCTGCAGTGTGACAATTTACAGTGATGTCTAGTACTGGAGCATCATGCCGCAGACAAGCAGCATGATGTCCCAACCAGTCATATTTACCTAAATTGCATGACATTAATTGTTGTTTTTTTTTTTTAAATCGAATGACCTTAAATTGGTTTCTTGTTAATAGTATGACCTTAACTGGAACTTAAAAGAAGATTTAATGTGCCAGTATTAAATGACATCTGCCTGTGTATCTAATTAAGTACGTGCTATTAGAAATACCATGAACTAATCATCCAATGACAAATTACCCTCAAACTGTACTAGCTACCACGTTCCTTACCCATTTACTTCACAGTCCACACGGTGACTTAAGTAACAGACTTAAAGCAGTAACAAACATGTCGACAGACTAATTACACAAATGCCTATATGCTAAAATACCCACTCACCCACCTCTCTACCTAAAGTAGAATCTAACTCTATGCATATTTTTGAAAAGGATGTAGCTTATTACCAAGACAACGATAATGGGGCATTCATGGCGGCCAGATGTGTCAAGAGATCAAGAGGACAGTGCGATATATCCATCGTAAGTGTCTTAGTATATTATCAAGCATAAAATATTTTGACTATTCAACTACAGCATGCTCCTTGTAGAAGCTTAAAATTCAAAATTGAGCACACAAGTTTAAGAAAATCTACTTTTATACATTGCATACAGTTATGATTACGTCGATATAACATTCCATAAAGATGGGTAAATTTTAGTACAACTTATTGATCTGGTAAACTAAGGTTAATCTGCAATAATTTGATAAAAGTATAGCAGAGGGTGTTGCACAACAAGGACCGATTCATGATAGTATATTGTGACGCAGTAGATTCAAACTGACTCATGGACAAAAAATTGGACATTATTTTAAACGTATTAATGCTTTTGAAAGGACAAAAGAAAAACTGCACATTACAGAAAAGAATAGTGTGTAGTCTTGATGGATTACTGATGTGCTGTTAACAAAATTTGAAAACATATTGATCCTATTAAGAAAGAAGTCCATAACTTATACCTAGTTTGTGTAGTTACTAGGTCTATGGCAAAGAAAACTCTTGAGAATGATGTTGATGAGGAATGTATTCCTTTACCGGAACAAGACCCTGAGATCACCGTAGTGAAACTGAAGCCACAGAAGTGCCTGCTTGTTATTTTATTTAGAATGGGGTACTTCTAGCATCATGAAGTACCTGCTGGTGTCGTTGAGCTATGGTAGTGATCTGTTATGTGCACAGACTATGGAAAGGTGAACAGTGTCACCAAAACAAATTATTTTCTTTTGTCAATAATCGATCATTGTATTAACAAAAGTTGGAAATGCGAAATATTTAAAAAAAATGACCTTCCGAAAGGATTTTGGCAAATTCTACTGATGGAAATGGTAATGGGGATTTCGGAGTTCATGATTGCGGAGATTTGGGAAGAACGGTTTGACGTGTACTTTTCCACGTTCAATGAACATGACTTATCTGGTCTAGATAATTATGATGCCATCATCTACAACGATGCGTGCAAAGATTACTTAGAGACAATTTGGAAATTGTTTGACTGACTCACTGATGCGAATTTAAAGTTGAATTTTTGTCTTTTTTTGGACATATCGTGTGACATGAACAAGTTAATCATAAGGTCAAGGCGTTATCTGAATTTTCTGTGGCTATCAGCAAAAAGCATCTTAATCAATTTTTGGGCATGGCTGGAGTCTATCGGACAGTTTCTTGCACTTTTTCTATAATTACTGAACACCTGACAAATTTCTTGAGCGAGAAAATCAAATTTCATTGGTTTAAAAATGTCAGGATCTTTGATAAGTTAAAGACCATACTTAAATGTTTTTAGGTTCCATTTTTTCTAGATGCGCCCAGTATAAACAATTTCAATAATTATATAACTCATATAAGGATGTAGCCTTGAAGTCGTGCATTGTATGATTTCGGCTGTTACCCTATCATATTTTTTCTCATTTGAGATTTCTAGACTTTCGAGAATATTTAAACTGTAGAAAAAAAACTTCAAAAATAGCATCTAGAATTTCAGGTTTGTAATATAAATTGTGATAACTTTCTAAAGCACTATTATACTGTGAGGATCTGAAGGATTCATGCAACCGATGGTACGAGACCTAACGCTGTATATTACAGAAAAGACAGAGACATATTGGAAAGAATTTAAGAAAACATGCTATTAAGTACGAAATAAAACGAAACATTCTAGATAAGTTGAATAAAGTCCAAGTGACAAAACATGCAATGCTTTTGGAATTTTCCTTGGGTTATAGAGTCGCATTAGAAGCAATGTTTAACGTAGTAGAGTGTTGAACGATGACGCTCTTTTCGTCATACGTAGACAGGGCTGCTGTTGTGATTTTATGCTATACATCTCGTGATATCATCAAACAATGTCCTATTCCAGTGGTACACTCAACAACTAACCTATGGCTCCATCTATCGAAAATGTATATTAATGTATGTCTGCATAACAACATGGTTCATTTAATACAGCTTTGACGGCATAAAAATAGACATGTATTTGTATATATTAACTGGATAGATGCTTCTTTGTTCGCTATCTGTTCGAGAAAATTGACTGAAGCAATTGCACTAGAAACAAATAGTTCTGAGACGGAAATGTACCTGACACTGTTGGCCTTAATTTATGCCGATGACACCGTAATATTTGGAATTGATTCTGACTCTTTTCAAGAAATTTTTTATATTGAAAAAAAATAACGAAACTAAACGTCAATATAAGTGCAATTGCGTTCTGTCTAAATTTATGCTCATTGCAAATATCATTTCTATATATGAAGAATGTGAATACCTAGGTATTATGTTCTCCAACAATTGACGAATTTTAAAAGTTTTAAAACGTCGTCAAAGAACTATAAAATGTTTTAAGGTACAAACATATGTGTTACTTGCAGTTTAATAAATTATTCAGAATTTCGACCTATATAGCATCCAAATGGACGTGCACGCGTATATGCTTGTGTGCACGTACATATATGTATGTTTCTGTGGATTTTGGTTTAATTACATGCATACGCGTATGTATGTGTAATTGGTTGCAAAAAGTGTTTTCATAATGTACTCTTTGCTTTGCTTTTACAGTTATAGAGATATGTGATTTGCATTTTTTTATTCTAGCTTTATCAATTTTTAGTCATTTCATTACGATGTCTATAGTGTGGCAGTTATAATGATGTCGAGCATTGAAGCGTCATGTCGCACACATATAGCATGTTCCACCCACTCACATTATCCTGACACAAAGCCGACCAGTCTTATACTAACTTTTAATCCTGAGCGCCTAGCGACGCAGCTGTTAGTACCATTTTGATAAGTTTTTGGTTTCACTGCATCGGTGTTCGCACCCAAGACCTCCCCCATCCACTAGGTTACGAGAGCGGTCGTTAAAGTACCTGTAACATTGTGTTTACATAATGAGAGCATGGATTATGACATAGCGGTGCAAACAGACAGTCACTTAATTATTTATCAGTTTGATCAGTTTTTTTGTGGACTTATTATACACAAAAATAAGAAATGCAATTTAATAAATCATCTATTGACGACATCCCACACGTGACCCCTCACAGGGGATCTGAATTTTTTATTCTCTTGCTTAAGGGTGTTTCATTAATAACGTTATCAACTATGCCTATTAATATAAATACAATTGCCTGTTCGATTGATGTTTAAAATGACAAGCTAAATGATCAAATGAATAAAAAGAGAGATTTAACATAGAACCTAATTGATATCCTTTAAATTGTATACACTTTCATGATATTATTTTGCACACAAAACCAGAACGGAAACATTCGAATACGAGGCAGAAATTATGATCTTAGACCGATGAAGGAAGTCGTCACATCGAGAACCTCCTTAGAAACTGCAGACCTTCTTGGAAAACAATATGTTCTACTGGACCAATCATATATCAAAAGAGACATGACAGTACAAAGTGAAGGTTTTTTTCTTCATTTTGTTATATTCCGAAGACAGTCTATCTATAGACAATCATTTATCCCTTTCTCATTAAGATCGAAACATTTTGCTTAACACATTTGCAGTTTTACAGCATATAAGGAATAGTGAATACATGTAATTAATAATTTCATGTCTTGTTTTATTGTTTGTTAGTTATAATTCCGAGTAAACAAATATTTGTTATCCATCGTTGTATCAATTGGGTTCCAATGACAGGTCTCTTTTCTTTGTAAAACTGAAAAAGTGGAAAGAGAGTTGGGAAATTTAGGTTACAGCAATTTTTTTCCTCACAATCGTGCATCATTTATCTCCATATTTTATCAGTTTATATTTGTATATTGTAGATAAATTAAACATTAATAAATAAAGGAAAACAAAATTCTGGATCCCCAGTGAGCTTTGTATGTGATAAAAAATATCTATTCTGCAGATGTAATAAACGACATTGAGAACAACATAGAAGAGAAACTTAAAGAACTTCCCCAAAATGTTTCACATGGACAAGACGAACAAGGTCTTCGCGCAGATACAAAGCTATCATTCCAAAACCTTGCAGGTATACGTAATACATTCCAGACAGAAGGGGACATGAGTGGATCAAACGACAAGGATGGTATGGTTTTATCACATTCACGTATATTAAGATTAAGACGAATAAGAACGGTAAAGAGTGTACAAAACAATTTATTTAGATAGTATCTATTTAGTAGTCTTAAGAAATAAATGTATACTGTGAAAATATCTTTGTATTAAAAAGACAAAACATTTAATATAAACATTACAGTGAACCTACTTAAGATCATGTATTCAGGATTATATATATATATATATATATATATATATATATATATATATATATATATATATATATATATATATATATATATATATATATAATATGGGACCAAGCACAATAATATGTTATCTTGTTTCAAATTTAAATTTACAGATAGAATTCGCAATCTAAAGAGCGAATACTACATCAAGGTACTCGTAGCGACAGATTCGAGTGTATATGACTTGTAAGTGATTACTTTGCATAAAACACACACACACACACACACACACACACACACACATATATATATATATATATATATATATATATATATATATATATATATATATATATACAGTTATCTATTTATCCATCTATCACTCTATCTACATGGTATCTATCTAATTTCCAATCTATCTATCCATCGTTTTATCTCTCTCTCTCTCTCTCTCTCTCTGTATCTAATAGCCAATTTAGCTCTCTACTGCTATATATTTATCTATGAGTAATCTCTTCGCATAAACAAATATATCCTAATATTTTTATCACTCTCTGTCTCTCTACCTTCATGCTTACATTCCCCTATATAACCACGAACAAATAACTAAGGCCCCATTTATATATATATATATATATATATATATATATATATATATATATATATATATATATATATATATATATATATATATACACATATATATATACATATATATATATCCTATTACTCGTATGTGTGTATATATAATTGCCACTTGCAGATTTAAAACAATGGTAAATTCTTCGTTGGATATTAGAAAAGCAGAAGCAAAGACACATAAGAAAATAAGAAGATATTACTCATATATGATGAATGGTGTAAGTATCGTTCAATCAACCTCTAAACACGTTAACATGCATTTAATTTACATACTGATTTGTTTATTTAAAACAAAAATATGGCTTATAATGAAATGAAGAGTGATCAAGCTGGATCCACAAAATCACTGTGGTTTGTCTTGTATTGCTTATGTGCAGATTGCCAGATTTAACACCTTCAAAAATAGTTTAGACAAGTCTGATTGCATCATATTTTGACAAATGGGTTTTCCTTTTAATGGAAATGTAGAGAAGTTCTTTACTTCCTTATCCCTTTTTGATGGTAAACAAGTCGTCAGCTGTATTTTCTTCATTTTGATAATTGGTATTATGCAGGTATATCGTGTGAGAAGATTTTGCGACGTAAATAATTGTTTTGTACATGTACATGCCAGATAAGTTAGTTATGATAATTCTCTTTGTTTTTCTCATAGGTAAACCAACTTTACAAAGGAATAGATGATCCTGCTATAGCCATCCATGTCAGCATTCGCGCTTTTGTAATTTTCAAGGTAAGATAAGTTTGGAATGTGTGATTATTACATTTCCTTTATTGCTTGTGATGAACTGTGCGTTTTGTAGGTGAACACACTATTGAATGAAATCTTAGATTTCAAAATTATAACGTTTCGATTTTTGATCAAAATGAGAGGATAGTAGGAACAGTCTAGCGCTTTTGAGTCGGTGAAGGGCATGAAAGTTTTCGTTTAGATATTAGTGAGCTTCCAAATAGCGAATCCATCTCTTTTGAATTCGAAATCATTGCTTTCCTTTGGAAGAATAAAAATGCCCTGATGATGCAAATTAGGAGAACACATGGCACCTGATTCTAGTCCTTTGTTCTATCCGTCGTTTTAAATGGATGTTTAAGACGTGATTTGTGACAGAACGTATTAGCCAATCCACCAATGCCTAAAGGCGATGTACTAAGGTTTATGTGACGCTGGTATCACTGTCTTGTTACATAAATATATTCTGAAATGCGATTATTCTAAGTTATACTCCCCACATTGCGTGTATATATTCTGAAAGAGTATGATCTATGACGAATGTGATAAAACCTGACTTTTCTTAACATTTCATTAAAAAATCTCTTTCATTCAAACGAGAGATAGAATAAACTCTTTCCTATGAAATATTGCAGCCTCGTGCGATGTAGTTCCCGTTATATAAGGTTTATATTTATGATATTACTAATTTTGCATGATTATTCAAATTCGTCAAATCCATTTCTGATAGATTCATAGGAAAAAGTACCTGATTGATTTATGTTTCATTACAGTAGAAAATAATTATGTCAACTCGTTAGTCATTACAGCTCTAATTCATAAAATTTAGTTACAAAGACTTGGTGATACTGCACAAAAGGCACGATAAACTTAAATACCCCCACCCCCAAGATACTGCCATGTTCTTATTATTGCTTTCTTGTATATTTTAAGCATTTGTGTTATTAGTAACAATCAACTAGATCTACACAAAAGTTGTAAACTGGTTGCTGGACATTGGATATCTGAGGAGCTGTTGTCCCTTTTGTCCTTTGAATTTAATGGTGACCATAACATCACAAACTGCTTCAGTGTCTGTGAGTACGTAAGTGGCTGATTGGGTGAATTTGTGCTCTAGTCCATCCTTTACACACATGACAGAAGATGCCATATGATTGTGCTTGATCAATATATAATGTGTTGCAGTTCTAAGATTCACGAGAATCGTGCTTCTACTCCTTTTGCAATTATGTTTCTTTTAAAGTCTGTAATCTCAGCATTGATGAGACTGTGCCATGTGGCCCAATTCTGTGCAATATATTTGCTTCATTGGGGATCAAAGTGTTTCAAGGATACCTTCAGAAAATCTTTAGGGAATCTCTTATGATACCCCCCCTTGTGATTGCTTTCACTCCACCAGATTGCAGTAACAGATCGTCGTTGTGAGATTAGAGCATGGGTGCTGTTAAGCGTCTTACTGTGGTTTGTCAGGCAGGAAACTGCTTATGATTAGGAGGTCATATTCAGCTGGTTTCCTCAGTAGAAATAGTCCTTTGTTTTGCCAATGTCAAATCTCATAATGAAACTATCAATGATCATAAGCAGGTCCGCTTTCTGTTCTTCTGTGATAAAGTCGCTAGGCTTTCAAAACTCTTTTCCTACATATAACATTGGCAGAATATAGAGCGATTATTCGCACAACGATAGTTGCAAGCCTTTTTCACAATGGGAGTTTCTTTTTCATCCACACCCTTTGGGAGATTTGAGAATTTGTGAACTGGCAGATTTGATAATAAACCAAACACCAGCTTCATGTTGTCTCATCATTACTTAGGTCACTCTAGACTAAGGTTAGCACGCTCCTACTTCAGATAGCTATTCTTCCTCAACTAAGCGTGTTACACAAAGGATATCTATGTTGAATCTGACCAGTTCTCTACTATCTAGTTCTGTTCGATTCTCTGGTCTATCTGCTTCTGTACTTTCCATTAGTGTGTAACAGGTTTCAGACGCTGTTGTGCCCTGATCAGGTTTTCGACCGCTAAGTTAAGATTCCTGTTAGGCGTTATATGTTGGTCAAAGTTCAAATGCTGCTTAGCAATTTGTCCATCGGCACGGGACTTGAAGGTGGAAGATTTGGAAATGTTCTGCAAAGGTTATGTTTATTGGAGTGATATATTCTATAGAAGTAACAGACATGACCATGACATATGGAAAGCACATCTTACCTCCATATGTTTAGAGAGAAATAGAAAATGTGTCATTCTATTACTTTGTATCAAATGAATGTAGAAATCACTGGAATAATTTATTTACCGCTTTCAGTTATATGATACTTTGCTTTTTTATTCAGCTCACTTGACTTTGTTTTCTCGATTTCGGAGACAGCGAGCAATTTGTTTTGATTCCTCATCTCTTTGATAATTAGAATTTTGTACGATAATAAAAATTTTTGACCCATTGTTTTACCTCTGAAAACGAAGACGATAATATTGGTGGCTTTCATTGCTGTATCTTCGTGTTCGCTCAGCTATTGATAAAAAGGGGTATGTTAGTGCATTGTGGAATATTTATATGTAATTCTAAAGGCGTATCTTACTTAACATATGGGTTTTGTGCAGATGACATTGTTATCCCTAACGAAATATCTTCTCTTAAGACTATATGTGAAGCTTGGCCTTTTGCTAGTTTAAAGAAAGTTATTTCGGCACACATCACACTCTAAACGCGATTTATATTAGCCTCTTCCATTTTCCATGTCCGACCTTATTTAAATATTTTTACTTTTATCTAATTATTCTCCATGTTTAGCAGACGTTAGGATCGGAAGAATGTATGCATTGTGTGACCTTCACTCTTCCGGTCCTATTGATTTCCAGATAAATGCCATGTTGTACGTTTTACATCTAATCTCAGGTACAGTTAAACCAGTTATCTTGTGTACTGTTTAGATCAATTCATATACAACGATCATCAGTAAGGAAGTTATTTCCGTTCAGGCAGCATAGGTTTTTTTTCTATTCTGATATTCGTAGAAAAGTTATTATTAGCTTCTATGACTCGATTTGTCTGAGCATATAAGCTTTTGCATATGATATGGTTGATAAGCCCTCAATACAATCGTATTTATGACTGGGTTAAAAACTTGTCTCTATCTTAAATAACATGAGTAAACCATTACGTTTCATCATTACAAAATTCAATATCATACTAACTTGGGATGTATTTGCACACATATCAATAACACTCACTCGTGATTTAGTCGGTCAAGATTATAGTCAGAGTCATCACTTAATGTATGATGGAATGAAAGATATTGCAATTTTTTATGCAAAATATAATACCTGTTTACACCATCAATTACTTATAATGCCTTTGATAAAGTTTGGTAAATCTCAAATCACGGTAAATGGATAAGATGCAGAGGAATGTGATTTTTAAATTTCTTTATAGTCAAGTAATAAGCGCAATATTATTAAATATCTTCAACATCCGATACCTGCGCAATGCATGCTCCATTACACAATGTTATCAATTTAATATTTTTGAGTCTCTGTACTGTTCTGTTTGTCGACACACTTTCTGGTAGTCATGAATCTAAGTTTTCAAAATATTGCTATTGTTCACGTTAAAGATACCATTACTACTCTGGTAGGGGGAGGGGAGATGGTTATATTTTAATCAACATCTTTCAATGATGTGAACCATGACGGTGTTCACATCTCCTTTGATGTGAATATCGAAAAATATGCTTTCTCAGGTTTATTGATTTTAAGTACGGATAACACTTTCTCATGCTGGCCTACTAATTGTTACAAATTTATTCTCTCACAATAAGTAACAGAAAAGAGTGAAGACAACAAGATTTGTAAAATTTAACGAATACTATATTTTCCTAAAATACCAGGTGAAAAATGAGGAAAAAGAACTTACGGTTTTACGAATCAAATCCAGATATAATCCAAGAATTAAAAAATGGAAGTCATATTATTAAAAGTCCTGAATGAATCTGAGTTCGAGTCCAGATGAAATCTAAAATGGAAGGTGATGACGTCTGTTGAATCCTGCGATGTGCTGTTGTGTCAACAGTGCCTTGTTGAATGACAGAAAAAGTTAAACAAGTTTTGAATTCCGTATAAATTTTAATGACTGTGTTTCTCCAAGACTTTTGCAAGAGCGCTTATATATATCAAGGGAACAGAATCACTTGAAATACAATAATTTGAAGAAAATAAAAATTCTACTCAAACTGGTCTCTGCATAATGTAAATTGACATATCAAGTGCTTTATCCAGACTGAACAATGTTCATAAAGCCAAACTTTATACACAAGTTTAGGACGTAAAACATTCCCAGATGAGGGTCAATCTTCTATACAAATTAGAATTTTGTAATAATAAACACGTTTCATATCACGTATTCCATGTATGGCCTTGACTTAATGGTTCTTACTCTTAGAAGGAAGAATCGTTTCTAAAAAGCGATTGATAAAACCGTCACTGTTTCTGAATCAATGTCAGAAACTATATTTAGTGTATCTTTACTGGTTGTTTATGAGTAAACTAAAAAGGTCAGATAAAACAGAACAGAACTGAATTTTTGGGCAATGTCAAATACAGTCAACAAAGTTACTTTACAACAACATGTAATAGAAATTAAAAAATTTAAAACTAACCAAAATAAAACCCAACTAAATTAAATATACACAACATAATTGTTTGATAATTGCACTTCCATATATCGTACTGTCTTGTTAAATTAGTGCCATCTTCAAACACCTCAGCAAGATATTGATTTGTCCTCAAAGTCCTTGTTGCTGCTATATCTTGTTTTGCTATAGGTCATTATTTTGGCCATGGATACAATACTCTATATTCCATTTTTGCGTTTAAATCTGTTTTTTGATTGCCTCAAGGTATCATCCTATATTGTTGACTTTTCTGGAATTGTACTTTCACATAATGGTAGTCTTTGTACGTATTTGAATATTAATTTGTCCTGTTTCTAAAATGAAATTTTCTTCTTTTCAAGCAAATGTTTCACAAAGCTCTATCCCATTTGCTGACGCCACCTCTTACCATAGTTGCATGAACATTTTTTAAAATTAGCCTGCATTTATTATCCATTTACATGTTTGAATAAATTTCGAGAATGAACAAAGTTTGATGATTTAAGACGTTTATATGGCTAGGATATATCTTGTTCTCATTGATGTAGGAACGATTTTATTCACATTTAACTTATTAATAAAGTGTGTTAACTTTTTTCAACGTCATTAAAATATTTTTCCTTCTACAAATGTGAAATACCATCGCTAGGAGGAAACATTCTTTCATCTAAAATTACAGATTTTGATTTCAGATCATCGGTTGACTTTCCTAAATTGATCGTAATTATGCTCACTATTTTATCCAGTTTGAAAATATACTATTCTACTATGTCCTTGTTAGTCTCCCAAAACAGATATTACTTCGCAATTCATGTCCCCATTAGGTTATAGGTTATAGTTATATGTAATATTGTATGTCTTTGTTCTTCCCCTGGTTATTTCTAACAATCTACAAAATCTGCTAAGGGATGGAGGAATAAATTCAATAAATTCAACCGTTTGGCAATCATATCCAGAACATCTAAATTTATTTTTTATAGACACTCTCTCTTTCTGAAGTTCTATGACTTTGATTGATCTATCAATATATGTTTGTTCCAAAATTGGCAGTTTACTATTAAATTATTCATTCCATGTTGTTATATTTCCACAGTCATCCAAAATCATAGAAATGATGAGTAGCAATACGCCCCTGTATAATACCGATGAGCATTATCGGGTAAATGTAGCGGATTGCATACATTTTGATACTGTTATTATATCCGGTTAAGTCAAATTTAAAAAATTGATTTAGCGAAACTGATCTTTCTTCACGTTTTCGAAACGACACCCACCAAGAATCTTAATATCTCTGTTTAGTCAGCTGGCAAGATATATGTATTAGACATGTCAGATGATCTGTCACTTTGCTTTATTCATCTTTAATAACGATATTTGTTGCATTGGACCTCTTTGTCATTATTTGCATGGCCTGTTAACATCACATAAAATGGATTCACAGTGAAATGTATTTTCAACGTCTTGAAACACTAATAGGGTAGAGTAATAACCTTGTTGTAAGGTTAAGTTGAAAATGTACATATTCTTAAGCTCTAAACCAATTAAACTATAACAGAATACGAATCCCGGTTGCAGTTCCTGCTTCTCGTAAAATAATAGCTGCAGTAACCGTTCCAGTATATATTGAAAACACGCGAACCTCTATCAAATTTAAAAACATATAGGCATAGGCATAAATATTTTTACGCAACCCTATTATGCTCAGTATCATTCTTCAAATAATTCCTGATATCATTTAATCATTCGCACTGTGAAAGTTGTACCATCTAACATAAATCATATGAGGGGTGGATACGATATGTTCTCTATTTTAAACATTAAAGTGGTAGATTAGATGGGTATTTATTTAACTGCTTTAACAGAAGTTTTCATGTAATAACTCCCAGACTTTTACTTGGGTGGGTTTGACATACAATCCGTTTTCCACTAAAACACATTTAACTCTACAATATGTTTTCGTAATATCCAAATCTCATAAGGTAGAGATGAATATATACAGGTATAACATATTTAACTTCTTCAATTATATCTGTATTGGTGGACAAGCCATATATCTTATTACCGAGCACAGAAGCATAATGTAACCAACAATTGTACAATTAATACTTGCAATCTAGATTGAGCTAAAAACATTTTATAAGTCTCGCTCATTTACGGGAATATATTTTTCAAACGTTTGATATACATCCCGAGCAATAGAAAGGTATTAATAAATATTTAGAACGTTTAAAACTCTGGTACTCTGATTTCCGCATATCTGACGAAATTAGGTTACAGGCGGTGTATATTTGTGTAACTGTTTAACCATAATCTATTATGTTAAAATGTATTACTTTTGCATACCAGTTTGTAGTAATTATTTCATCTAGTTGTCTTCTCCACATAGAGTATTTTTCGATTTCTTTTACGTTATCAATAACTCTTTGATATTACTCTGTACATTTTCCAATATATAAGCCAGTTTCTATTATATATGGACCATTTTGCCTGATGACGTACGATTAAGAACTTTAATATTGTCCTTTAGTTCATCTTTTACACCTTCTATGTAAAATTATTAACGATGAAAAATTTGTAAAAGGTTAGCAAACATCACCATTTCAATTATTTTGAAATTTAGCATGATGACAAATGGATAGAACTACATGTTTCAAAGAAATGTCTTTTACCGCCAAAAGTATAAATTAGTCTATTAAAACCTCATAGACGTATAAAGACAGGAAATGAACAGAAAAGGAGATTACCATAACAAAATACATTATAGAAATTGGCGTATGTTAAATACCCAATGCAAATTAATACTTGAGAATGAAAAGTCAAGATTATCAAAAATGCAGACAATTTTACAACACGAGAGTTAAAATTGCTAATGCGTTACAGGACAGTCTCAGAGCTGACAGCGCTTTCCATTTACTTGATGTTATATTCATGGACCAAAACTGCTTGTACTTTTCAAAGCCAAGGTATTAAAGGTAGCGAAAACTTAAATAATGATTGCTTTATACCATTTCCATCTGTTGACATTATTGGCCCTAGCCAGCAAATGAAATGCCATTCTTTGACAAATGTGAGATATCTGAAAGCAAGTAAAACTAAAACAATGATGACAATATGTTTCCAAGCAAATACGCTTAATAACAAGAAGCTATTGAATGTCTCAAAACAACGAAATCTTTCATAGATGTAGTTTCGTGGCAGATTTTCAGTCGTCTTGTTTAGATCGTAGGACTTTCACAGAGGTAACAACTAGCAAACTGCAGACAACAATGCATGTTAAAGTTACTGTTGTCAGTTGTACAACGGCGTCAACAGCTTACTGACGATTAAATAAAATAGATAACTAAAATGGAAGCACGTAGAAAAGTGGTCAATAATCATTTGTTTTTAAAAGTTAACATCTTCAGTTGCATTGCCCAATTGCAATCTAGTTTTGTAGTTAATCTAGGTACTTCTCGTTCTTCATCTTATGTAAAATTGCACAAGGTTTAAGATACAGTGAAAAGGACTTTAAACAATCAGATGATAAAGAAATATTAACGGCACACAATATTAATAGTAGTACCATAAACTGGTCATTTTCCTTTGTGATTATCTCATAACTCATTCCTGGTTGATCATGTCATACAATTCAATCTAGCGTAAGTTGAGTTAATACATGTGTTAATGGTGTTGAGCCTGCTATTATTTGAACATAGCATGATTCCCGCTTTATACCTCACAAATTTAACAGGAAAGTAGAGGCCTCTAAGTTTCACTGACCAATGTTTTTGTTTTCTTTATTCTAGTTTGAATAAGGAATATTTGGTGTAACATGATTTGTTATGTTCTGTTCTTTTGGTTCAACGTGTATTATTTGGACCATACCATAACTAATTCCTTATGCAGTAAACTATTATATAATATATCACTATCAGACTATCCGTCTCTATTTTTTCATGTGTTTAAACAATACGTAATAGTCAAATTGTTCCCTTTTATTTACCTCCAAAATTAATGTGGTAGAATATCAAATTTTGATTATGCTAATTTCTTTCTCAGGTTTGTTACTGTGTCATTAGATTTTCATTATTGACCATGTCGTCAATGTATTGAACATTTACGAAATGTTTCTGATTTTAAAGTAAATATGAAGTCTACAAACAGAATTATAATCTGTAACATGCTTGTTACACACCATACCGCTCAATAAAGTTGATGCTGCCATAAATGAACATCACACTGAGATCTGTATTTGTGGAGTTAAATTTAATGGAGTAGACTTTAAATATATCTAATGTTCTCTGTAAGAGGAATTTACTTTGCAAATAATTTACGTGTATGCTAGAGTAAGGTTTTGATAACAGTGTTACCAACCACATTAAATTTTGCAGCTGGAGTTGAATAATCCATTTTTTTTTAAATAAATGTTGGACTCTAGAATCCATTTAGGGCAGTTATGTTTTCAAACTATTCCCTGGAATGAAAAATGTGTTAAAAGCCTTTTGTATCAAGATCCCTTACTAATGACTTTAAATTACCATTTATAGCGTCGATTAGTCGGATTTCTACAAAAGCAACCATCATCATCGTAATAAGTATCAACTGTTCATTCAGACGATCATTCGTAGCATCATGATCATCATAAGAGATCATTACGACTACCGTATTTAGCGGTATAAGCATCATCGGAGAAAGTTGAATATTTAGACTACTGTAGTTAGTGTCATAATCATTATTCAAGCCAATATATCATTCAGACTACTAACGGTAGTATTATCTTGATCGTCAATATAATCGGAATAAAGATATTGGTGCTAGCATATGTACATATTGAATTCGTCAGGTTCAATCGCGTTTGCTGAGCGATATGTATTGGTCCAGTTTTAGGTACAAATTCAGTTCTAAATACAAATTCCTGTTCAAGTATGGGTTCAGTATTAGATAATCGTTCAGTTATATATTAAACGTTAGGCTTAGTTAAGGATAATATTTTAGGCAGTAATTCATCCACCGTCTCAATCAAATATTGACTACTTTTTAACTGATGTATTAGCCACGTTTCAATTAACATTTTGGTCACGTGTGTTCTATCAATAATATTATCAAGCATTATTCAATAGAATCCAGGGATAGCACCTCCCGTTCTGTTTGGTGTGTGTTTATAATTCTCTATAATTAATTATATATACCTTGATTGCTTTCATAGGAATCCGGAATGACTGTGTAGATAGATGAGAATTAATTATTAGGTCGCCATGCGAGTGTCCTTGCTACAGACGAGAGTTCGTAATACCGATTCAGTCGCATTATTTTTGGTGATGCTTGCTTAATCGTGTGGAATATGGGTATGTGTGTGCATGCAAGGCGATAAGGCGATGTATGTCGTTTTCCATCGGACATGGTTTGAAATCTCCGTAGGATACGAATTAAAAATTCTCTAACCTGTATGATAGCATTGTATATATATATATATATATATATATATATATATATATATATATATATATATATATATATATATATATATATATATATATATATTAAGAGCATAACTCATGTACTGAATTATCATTCATTTCTGAGAAGTTATAGTTAAGCAACTGAAATGTAGAATACATTTGCTGCTCAGCTGTCTCCATATCTCTTGTTTCATCCCACTTTAGCTCTCCTTTTATGTTTATCATTGTACATAATATGTTATAGTTCTAGTTATTTTTGCTCCCTAGTCTCTAACATATAGTCTTATATTGATATTCCTCTATAGCTACTCTCGTGTGCATGTACCGCTAAATTAAAAACTAAATCAAAATACCTACTCTTGGTTTTCATTTTTTCATTTTTTTTGTTGTTGTTTAAAGTTGGAGGCTCAGTTTCCACATAATAAGTCTAGAGTGTATATAGTTAACGGGACAAAAACGATCAACGGAATGCATTATCTTGCTGATCTTGGTAAATGGGATGGACAGAACGCACGGTTGCATGTAACAGGATACGACCAAATAATTCTCTTTACTCGGTAAGTATATATACACAGGGGATAAAATTATACGCTAATGCTCAAATGAGTACGCACGTACAGCACATAGCAATACGCGCAATCATGTTCAAAAACCATGGCAAAATTATTAGCAAAGATGCATTTCTATATTATCTCAAAAGAACTTAATATTTTGTATAAACGATATTGACCACAGAATAATACAGTTACCCTTGTATCTGAAAGTTCAGTAAAATGTAATAAATATGTCGTTGTGTTACTACGATACAAGCAATATAAAAGTTTAAATAACAACTCGCAAAACTCTTTAAACTTTCAACAGACCTACAGAACATGTTTCTTGTTGTTGGGGTTTCGGGTGTGGTTAAATTGTGCTATTGACCAGTGGTGTAATTTTGTTCTGAATTACGCTGAATAATACGTGCCATTGGTCATAAGATGATTTCTATGTTGTTTCGCATTTCAGAGACATCAATTGTTACCAACTTTAAAACGTTATTTCAATATCCTTTAACTGCCACAATAGACTCCTCGCAGTTTTGTGCATATATAACATTCATACGCCAACACAAATAATAAATGTTAAATAAACATCAAGCAGATAGTTTGATAATATCATTAGCACATCATGCATTATAATGCTCGTATGACATATCTGATTATGTCATTTGAATTAGTTTTAAAATTTGCATTTAATTTACTATTTGCCTTAGGACATTATTCATAATTTAACAGTTGAATCTAACTTAAAACAAGAAAACAAATCAACAATACAATAGCAATAATGGGCGTAATATAATATGATACAGGCTGGTATAGGTCAGCAGCTTCACTGTGTGCTTATGAAGAGCACATCACTCTCATTTAAAAAAAGAGCTAAAGAAACTCCTTACATTAAAGTTAAAACTCATCTAAGAAACTAAATGCAGCTCCGATACAAACTTTTTCCTAATCTTCCGAGAAACAATGCATTGCTTTAATATCGAACTTTATTCTCCTATGCAGAGGAAAATGCTGAACCATTTATTCAGTAAATATGCTCATAGTGAAACGAGCTTAGTAGAGCTGCGGGTCATTAGGAAAAGAATGATACGTTAGCCCGGGAAAGTCTCCACAGCAGACAATGGAAATTTCGAATAACCAATAATGTACAGATAGCTGGTGAGAGACATGTAGGGTTTGAGGGCTTTTATTAATTGAAATCAATATGACACCAATGCAGATTAAACGCATTACTAATATGCTAGTAAGAGCCAATTATTATTATTATTATTATTATTATTATTATTATTATTATTATTATTATTATTATTATTATTATTATTATTATTATTATTATTATTATTATTATTATTATTATTATTATTATTATTATTATTATTATTATTATTATTATTATTATTATTATTATTATTATTGTTGTTGTTTATTGGCGTATAAAGCAGTTCCAGATTGCATAAACAATAACAAACGTGATTATGATGTCAGTGAAAGGGTTAGCATCCACAAAGTCGATGTTAACAAAACAACTTTACCAGCAGCATCGCGTGTACGCAAGAATAAAACATTGAACTTATTCTTACGGGTTAATGTGACTGTTTGTTTAGCTCCAACACCCAAATTTATGGCTAATGGGAATTGCACACCAAAACGACAATAAGTTCCCAATTGAGTTGTGTCCAGCACTGTTCAAAGTCCAAGGCTGCAATTGGCTTTGGTCTATTTGAGAATAGTTTTGCCTGATTCTGGCATTAATGTCCGCTGCTAATTTTTACTAATCTTGCCACAATTAAAGATTTGGTTAGTGGACAGCTTTTGGGTTGTAAATACACGCATGTACCATCTAAATTTACATTGATATTTCTTACTCTCGTGCTTGCTGTGCCAGGACTGGGCAATATTCTTTATCCATACATAATTAAATAGCAGTTCGGAATGACTCGTATCACAGCAGTAGCAAGTCAATCCGAGTTAGTTCTCTTTGTTTATATTGGGATAGTGCAAACTGATAAAAACTTTTATCCTAAGTAAACGCATTACTTTGGTTAAGTGTGTCGAATTTGTTGAGTGTGGTCTTGCTAACCTGCATATGGCATTCTGTATCGCCAAAGTTAAATTCATCCCAATCATGATAATCACGTGCGGGATATGACAGTGACACAATTGCTAATGGAAAATAACAATTATCAGTATTTTTATGGTTAGCACTGACGGTGATGCTATACATTTTCGTGTCGGAATATACCTTGATAAACGATAATACTGATAATAAAACTTCATTTATATATTTTTCCAACATCTCGAGAATCCGTTCAATTCAATTTTCGACAAGAAATGATCTTCTATTACCTATTGTTCTTGTAAAACTTAATTTCGGGTACATGTAACTGCTGTGCTTTTTCTCGAACATAATTAGCTGCAACAACAGCAATATCAAATGCAAAGTTTTCTTCATCCTCAAACATACTTACTAAATATGTTTTTATGTAGGCTTTTATTAAACCTTTTGGTATTCGTTTATTAGACTCAGTTATAAATTGTTCAATTGTTGTACCGTTACAACCGGTGGTGGATGATCTGTGACACCAAGTTTATCCAGTGCATTTAGGGATCTCAGATATGCCATCTTTTCGCATACCGTTTAACAGTCGCATTCCACTGCCTTATGAGCTTTCTTTAAGTTGATGTTCAGTTGGCATGCTTATATATAGGGAAATCTTTATACATTTAGAAAGGCCGTTAATATATTGATTTAGGCTTTTGTTCTAACAAAATCAGAAACTGCCATCGCTTCGATTCTAGCTATAATTTCATTAATGAGTATGTTTCTTCAAAAGCTACGGGTACATTTTCAAGTACAGGTGTTTGTGCCATCACATGCTTAGCAAATATTTGTCTACGCGAGTGATAATACCCGCTAATAAATCCACATTGCCGGCAAAGTTGATTACGTGATTTGACTCCAATTCCTCATTGAAGACATGACTGAGGACATGTACCAGTAAGTTGCACAAGAAAATGAAATTTACAAGATTCGTAATGGCATAGTTCATATGTTTACATGCATAAGCCTTTGTATTTATTGCGTTCCAAAGAACATTATATATCCGTCAAAAGTATTTTTAATTAAGCAAAACCACAACACTAATACTCTTTTAGAATGTTTTGCATTGTTCCACTGGACTCCTAAAATTATTCACAAACGTTCTCCAATTGGTAGAGATTTGATACTCATTTGCATCAAATGGTGCACTGATATTGAGGCTTGGGCGGATAAAGAGCTTTACATATTCCATTACGCGATTTGTGGTAATTAGAAATTGTGGATCTTGTAAATTACTTTTCAAATCAACAATAATGTTCTTCTTGGAATCAGCATAAAATTCCTTTGCAAATGCAAATAAAACAAATCCCAATATACTATCACCACAAAGTAACTCAAATGACCTATCACAGAAAAGTATTACATCAAATCGGATACGACCAGTTTTTGTACGTTTGCATCCAATAAAATCGAATGTCTCGTAAATTTCTTGAAGAGGTATTGCTTTAATGTTTTTTTAATAATCTCTGAAAACTGTTTAGTCCTTGTGTTACTCCTTTTCTGTTCTTCTTTTAATAAAAAAAATTGTACATCAACTAGATATTTGTGCGTTTTGATGCCAAAGTTTTGATGCCAAAGTTATATTAATTCTAAGAACAGCATTCATTTGATTGATTTGCTTTTCGAGATCGTTACTACTGCTAAAATATCCACTGCTAAAATATCCACTGCTAAAATATCCACTGCTAATATCACTGGAGTCTTCCCTAGTGCTAGTCAACGTCAGAGATTCATTTTGCATGCACTATAACAATTAAAACTTTTATCTTGTTCATACGATTTACCAGGCCTAAATCGTTAATATTTTAAGATATATTGTAGGAAATCTCTGTCATGCTTATAGTCCAAATGGTGATTTAATTCTGTAATAATCCTTACACACCATAATTCTGGTAAACTGATAATTCTGGTAAAGTATTGTATTCATCTACATGCGCATTTATCTTCCTGTGTATAAAATAAGACAATTCTGATATATAATACATATTCTCTGCTATATTTATGACGAACTATTCTGTGCTGATATAAAAATATTACCTGCTATTAAATAAAACATTTTCTGCCTCACAGTGTAGTGAAAAGTAATAACCTTGTTTCTGCAGCATTGCTTAGAATATTTTATGTTGTATTCAATAATATAGGCCTGAGTAAAAACGTTATCACGTAGATCATTATTATAACAAACAATCACGTCTACTAATATTGCAATAGGTGTTTTGCCATCTACTGGTCATGGTTACTAACTTTATCTCGTATTATATAGTCACAAGTTTAACTACTTGTTTGACTACTTGTTTAGTCACTTGTTTGACCACTTCACTTTCGTTGATTTTTAATCCACGGGTTGCACAACATTATGGGAGACGGAGGCTGTGACCCAGAAAAAACAATACAAAACCGCTATAATAACACTACTTCATACAATCCGTGTAATGCAGTTTTCTCTTAATTCTGTATACATTAATGGAGTGTATCCATAGCAATGGATTAAGCTCATGTAATGCATCACTATGAATGCCAGTTTTGTTTGTACAGGGGGAGTAATAGTTGTGCCTGTTGGTAAAATATGTTATTTTACATTTAGACACGTGCTTATTAATAACAAGAATCAAACTGCTGGTGGTAAGTACATAATCTTTCTATCTTTCTATATATTTATCAGTCTCTGTCTCTGTGTCTGTCGATCTATCTCCCTCTATAATCAGTCAAATGTAATCAAACAACTTTAATATGTTTCACACAGATAGAGACGGATATCTTATTTTCCAGAGAGCATTCGTTATAAATGATGTTATATTCAAGTTGTTAGCAACTAATTTGGTAGCGAATCTTTCAGTGAGTATATCACGTAATATAAGTCTAAACGTTCAAAGCCGAATTCAAGCAAAACGCCTTTTACTAGTTGTAGTGGTTATGGCTTCAAGTTTGTGCACATTTACAACTACACCCGTCCTTCTCCACTATGTTTCATTTGAAAATCGTCATTATCATTATGTGTCAATGTTATTTTTTCTTACATTGTAGAAAAACATATTAAATAATACATTAAGAAACCATCTGTTAAATTAACTAAGAAATTTCATTAACAATTCCATAAAAGTCCTGTAAAATGTGTAATTTTTTCCTTGTGGAATATTATTAACATCGGCAATGGACCAAACAATTTGCTCTGCCTACTTTCTATAACTGGCTTAAATTTCATCGGGTATTGCATGCCCTACCTAAGCCTAAACCTATACAATTAAATCAAGATACTTTATTTCTGTTTGTTTAGCAATTCGCTGTCCAGTATATCGCCAATCAGCATCTATAGCGTGCATGATGTCTCCACAGGACAAACGTACTCTAATATAACGTATTCCGATGCATTCATGACTTCCATTGAAACTTTTTGCGTGGAATACTCTGACCAAAATGGTTGTTAACTTGACCTAGGCAATCGCCCTTGGCTTATGAATGGAAATTTTACCAAAATGGGATACATGTAATTTACTACTACACAAACAAGCCACAAAATTAAATAGTTAAACTATAAATGTAATAACCCTAACTGACTTAAATAAAACCATAATGTAAATTAATATATAATATAAATATTTACAACAGTACATATGTGCAGAATATTTTTCTGGGCGACTAAAAGGCTACTGTAGGAATAGTATCATTCATTAATGCTATTCTGTATTAAAATATTCTGATGATTTCTTTATATTCGTATATTTTATATTTAAAGACTTAGCACAGACAGAGAATATTATATTTACCGATTACAGATGTGTGTGTTTATATTACACAACCCCATCAGTTCTTAGCATTTCTGTGACGTGTTATTTGTATATAGAGATACAGAAACATACAGTTAATATTTGAGAACGGCAAAATAATTAACGAAAATGAACAAAATCTTTGAAAACAAATGAAATATTCGAGTAACTAAAATATTCAGAGACAACTGCAACAAGTTGGTGATATTGTGTGGCATTGATGAGTATGGTCTTGCAAACCTTTTTTGAATTTGATGTCGCCACTAACCAAACCGGTGATCGGTTTCTGAATGTTTCACGTATGTCAACACTTGTATAGTTTCTTCACTATTAACTTGGCTAGTGGACCGTGGAGTAGTCTTGTAACCATTGGATTTCATAGAGAGATGAACTGGAACTTATTCAAGAGTACATCTCGGTTGGTATAAAACATTCCTAATGACAAACAACATTTAGATATCGGATATCATATCAATAAATATATTGTCAAAATTTTCTCGACAATTCAGATCAATATTTAGCCCATGATGCCATCAGTGGCAGTTACATACATATATGAAAGCAAATTTCAACAGTTTTATTGGCATATGACTATCCAAAACGGTAACGCGCATCAATGTATGTATTCTTGATGTATGAATCTGTAACTCGAATACAATATGGGCAGAGAGCTAATAAAATGATATTAGACATGCTGAAAGTTTGTGTTTCATTGCAATTAAACGATTATCAAGAACCCATCAAGGAAATTGTACTAGACTTTACAACCAATCTTATTGCATGTGCACATCACAAGTTGTATGTTAACGGGATCTAAACATAGACACACTTCTGCATATATCTCAGCAAGACCTTCGCATCTAATTAATTACTTTGTCGTAGAAACTACATTGGAAGTCTGTTGTTGACTTACACTTTCATGCACGTACCGCCGTCATTCTACACGTCCATGGCGAATAAATCTTCATTGCTGTAATTCTGTCTAATAATGCCGTTGCTGAAATTAATTTGTTCCGTAGTAGACAGATTCACTGAAATGGCTGTGAAATTAAATATGGATTGATGGAATTATTAATCGGCATATTTTCTTAATCTCTAAGCATATAATTATGGATTTTTTCATATTTTGTGTTTATTTCCTTTCAGGACTTTCCGTCAAGGGTTTTATTTGTAACCCTGGTCGAAGAGTCGAGCTGGTCACTTCATCTGATTATTTTGTAACAACAAGCATTGCAGCACACGAACTTGGACATAGGTAAGTTAACTCAAAGCATCCAATTTAAACCTGCATTTGCGTTCACGAACTTTGTAGTTCTATTTCCAGCTCTGAATTATACGTTTCAACATGTGAAAATAACTAGTTGTCACCTATTAAAGGTTGTTGGTCTTCGCTGTGTTTTGAGGTTCCTTTCATCCAAAGAAATAGCTCATTTATTGTCCTGAATACTCAGTATAGAGGCATACAATCAATACTATACATGCATTATAAGAAGATAGCCAACCTTTCGGACTTGAAGCAAATGTGGATCCCACATTTTATCATAGCCTTTTTTAAATAAAATTATGTTTTATTTCTGAGAGGAAATATAACGTTGAGATACATAAAACTACGACATTAGTTGTGAAATCTTCGTGGAAATGTGGCTTGGTGATGATAAAACTATAGGACTGAGTTATATAATTTTGTAGTTCTCTTTTTAATTCTTTATAGAAGGTTTTTACATTTAAAGTATGCAAATACATAAAATTGAAGAGAGTCTTTGTTACACGATGGACAAAAGTTTAATTTATTTTCGGGAAATTCACTACGCAATATATTTCTTGAAAGATAAAAACAGAATATTTTATTTGAAAGATGAAAATATTATATCTGTGTTTTAATTTTGTATAGCTTGTCTGAGGACACATTTAATAGGGTTTTCTAAAAAATATAGAGAAAACTATTAGATACATGACGTTGGGGATTCAATATTAAAAGGATAACATTTAGTATCAAGATAACTTATTTGTATTTTAAAAAATCTGAATATCCGACTTTTGTATGTATAGAGATTGCATATAATATTTATCATGCATGTTCATATGTGTATTCAAATGTATAAGAAACGGAACACAGTTAATAATAATAACGGTGAAACTAAATTATGTGAGTTTGCAGATGAATCCATGAAAATGTATGATGCTAGTGAAATATACCAATTGAACAATAATGTAATACTAGGGTCCAGATTGTGTTGAAGGACGGGTATATGATTGTTTTAAAGCACTGACGATACAAAAGTCATTACAAACAAACATAGATGCATATCTTAAATGCGTGTCAATTTTAAGAAAACATTTAGCTTTGGATTGTGTATTAATATTAATCAATTATTGCTTGAATATTGTACTAACAATTTATTACAAATACGTGAAGCACTGAAAGTGTGTATTTTTGTGTATGCGTGTGATTTAGATCTTTAACTTAGCCTTAACAATACTTCAATCTTCGATGTCTGCAGTGTGATAGTTTATAGTGATGTCTAGCACCGGGGCATCATGCAACAGACGTGTAGTATTATGTCCCACCCAGTCACATTATCCTGACACCAGGCCAACCAGTCCTAACACTAACATCTTAATGCTGAGCGCCAAGCAAGGCAGCTGTTAGTACCGTTTTTAACATGTCTTTGTTATGACTCGGCTATGGTTCAAACTTGCGACCTCCAGCATCTGACGTTCTAACCATTAGGCCACCAGAGCCGTCGGAGCACTGAAAAAAATAGTAATAAATACAAATGTATGCAATGGAACAAGCTTTACCTTCATCACTGTAGCATACTTCAAAGACAGTAGGGTCCACATATAATGCTACAAAAGATTGGCATGTAGAATGTATGCTTAATGTCATCGATATCGGCACATGTGATAGTTTCTTCTAATCTTTGGAGGAATCAAATGTTAAGCAAATGATATGTCATTAATAAGGTAAATTCTCAAATTTTCAACGATTTATCTGTACAAAGCTGAAGCTATTTTATTGCACGTCATAATGTCTATTTATCATACAGCTTTAATGATTAATAAAAGATGCTAAAGTTTGTATGTTGACATTGCTGGAAAACACGAGTCTGCAAAAGAAATAGAAATGTGAGCCTTATACAATTAATCAAGACAGAATGAAACATTTTAAAACAAAACCTTTCAATTTAAGCATCATATATAGTTTGAAATTTTCACATTTTAGACAATTTTAAAGATTCAGATTTTATATTTTAAATTTTAGATTTTTGTGTTACTACTTTAGAAAAGTTAATTTATGTGTGTCTAGATCTAACATATTTAGATTTTATTTATCAGATTTACTGCAAACATTTTTGTAAATAAATGTTTTAGAAAGAGATTTGTAAAAAAAGGAAAGATATGTTGATGGATAAAATATCTGTTAAATATCAATAATAACAACAAGTGATCTGATTATGCGAATATGCAAAATAAAAAAAACAGACCTATTTACGGCAATGTTAATTAAATGGCAAATTGCAATTAGGACAAAATTACTGTTTTGTAGTGTATATTCCTTTGGACTATTCTAATAATCACATCATTCATTTATTTCTTGAAGTATGTTGTTTTCTGAAATTTAAGTTAGCATTCAACAATTTACATGCGTTTTACTAACACTATAAACCTATGAATATCCGTTTTCGAATTTAAATATGTTTTGCTGGTTTTGCGAATAAATCATTCCTTTAGATAAAATATTGGTTCATAAAACGTGCATAAATCCCTTGGTCATCCAATAAGGCAATAATGTTCTTAAAGCAAACGTTTCTATAAAAAGCAAGTATAGGTTAAACAATAGTTATAAAAGACACAAATACGCAATTTCCGAATGTTATTTTGTATGTATGGTAATCTAACACTTAATTTTTTTTTCTAAATGGTTCTTTAAAATTGTCTACATATGCAGCATAACAACTTTTCTTTTTGGTATTCTTCTCTTGTTCAGTCAATGTCAATATAACATTGTATCATTATCTCTCAACGAGCATGCGTAGTTTATTTGTATCATTTACAGTTTATTTTTTTAATATAGAATCTGATCCATGATCTTGATAAATTCATTATCTCAAGAGTTAAATAGTCGGACATCAATGTGATCGATTTCGTTCCACTGCTGTCCGAAAAACGTAATTATTACGATATGATGTATTAGAATCAAAACTAATTATTTATAATCAATTGTTAACATTTCTACACCACCAAATGTGTTAGCAAATGGCAATTTAAAATGTTTCAAGATATATATTTTTAGAGCATGTATTTTGTTCTCTTGAACAGATTTGATTATACTTAACAATTCCCTGTCAGCATGTATTGTTATATATATATATATATATATATATATATATATATATATATATATATATATATATATATATATATATATATATATATATATATATATATATATATATTACACTTTGCATCATTTACTTTAGTAATGCTGATTGCACACAATTTCAAAACCTTTATAAAGTCAATAAGTTAAAAAATATCTTTTAAACATATTCACTAGTCTTATAACATCTGAAATTAAACATGTATATAACTTGCTTTATTAATATATAGTATTTTTTCAAATGCTGATCCATATTTTTTACGATTAGGGCATAGAACAATTGCTGGCGAAATTATCTGATAAAAGATTCTCATTAGTGTTACAATTTAAGACTTTCCGATGCAGTAGTGCATCACAGCAGGTTTTTCAGTGTTCACAATGTACTTGCCGGAGAAATCTTCAACAAGAATAATTTACTTGCTTGAAATGTTATTTAGTTAAAATATATTTTGTCCTGCTAAGTGTGCATTTTTCATGATGCAGATGTAATTTCTGTAGGCACACGCAATCAAATTGTTGCATGGATTCATGGGAAATTTTGTATTATGTTACGCATATATATATATATATATATATATATATATATAGAGAGAGAGAGAGAGAGAGAGAGAGAGAGAGAGAGAGAGAGAGAGAGAGAGAGAGAGAGAGAGAGAATAAAAGTCATATGGCGAATAACAACCCTTTCAAGCGTACTGGATCCATCAAGGGATCACGTGTGTCAGGGATTAATTAAAATAGATGCAATAAACTGACGACGAACAGAACGAAATTAGTAACTAACTAGCCTAAGCGCTTTCGACTCTTAATGAGTCTTTTTCAAAGGCAAATACAAAACATATATACGATAAACAAATAAACACAAAAACGTTGTGTTTGTAAACCTCTATATGGCTGTCTTCACATGTGCTAAAACTATAAATACAACCAGCTTGTATAGACTAGATGCGGAAACTGAAAACGTTGTATAATTCGCTAAAAGTCTACAAGCCAAAGCGACATCTATTTTTACTTTTTGTACATATGAAACGCAGATTATATCCCGGATATTTGATTCCATACCGGTTATTCTTATAGTAAAAATTGAAGGATAATAAGAAGATTTAGAAAATGTTAAATTTTATTAGTGCATAGTTTTCATTTTCTAGTCTTCTTGGTTTAGACCGCTTGGTTTCAATGTCCTAAGGCGGCGTATCCAGTATGATTCCTTTTCCTTCCTGGTTTCGGAACTTCAGCTGTTTTGCACGTTTTGTTTGGACCATGTATGTTTAGTTTTTCTTTAGTCACTGTGCTAGTGAATGTCTTGGTCTCTATCATATGTTGACAGGTTTTGCATCTTTTATCGCCACAGGGCCTAGATTGACTAGGTTGGTTTTGACTAGCGATGGGCGTTAGCTTTGCCCTGACTAGGATGTCCTTTAGGTTTTTTTGGTCTCAGGTAAGCTACTACAGGTTTGTTCGGAAGTATTAGGTTTAGTATGTCTGACGATTGCACGGTTGGCCAATGGTTTGCGATGATTTTACCTACTTTGGGATTGTCTGCGTGATAGGTCAGAATAAATGGTATCCTATCAACCTTTTCTTTCTGTCCATATCTGAGTAGGTCATCACGGTTTGTTTGTCTGGCCCTTTGGATTGCCTCCGCAGTCAGATCTTTGTCGTTGCTTCGGTAAATTAAAACCTAAAGAACATCCTAGTCAGGGCAAAGCTAACGCCAATCGCTAGTCAAAACCAACCTACTCAATCTGGACCCTGTGGTGATAAAAGATGCAAAACCTGTCAACATATGACAGAGACCAAGACATTGACTAGCACAGTGACTAAAGAAAAACTAAACATACATGGTCCAAACAAAACGTGCAAAACAGAGAATGTGATTTATCTCATCACATGTAAGATCTGCGGCCTTCAGTACGTCGGAGAAACTGAAAAGCTACACAAAAGGATAAACCTTCATAGATCTGATTGGATGACAAAAAAGCTGTACAGAAGCCCGGTCGCAGAACACTTCTCCTCCCCTGGCCACACTTTCAGTGATATAATACTTATCGCTATTGCTAACAACCACAGCTGGAGTTCCGAAACCAGGAAGGAAAAGGAATCATACTGGATACGCCGCCTTAGAACATTGAAACCAAGCGGTCTAATCCAAGAAGACTAGAAAATGAAAACTATGCACTAGTAAAATTTAACATTTTTTAAATCTTCTTATTATCCTTCAATTTTTACTATAAGAATAACCGGTATAGAATCAAATATCCGGGATATAATCTACGTTACATATGTACAAAAAGTAAAAATAGATGTCGCTTTGGCTTGTAGACTTCTAGCGAATTATGCAACGTTTTCAGTTTCCGCATCTAGTCTATACAAGCTGGTTGTATTTATAGTTTTAGCAAATGTGAAGATAGCCATGTAGAGGTTTACAAACACAACGTTTTTGTGTTTATTTGTTTATCGTATATATGTTTTGTATTTGCCGTTGAAAAAGACTCATTAAGAGTCGAAAGCGCTTAGGCTAGTTAGTTACTAGTTTCGTACTGTTCGTTGTCAGTTTATTGTATCTATTTTAATTAATCCCAGACACACGTGATCGCTTGGTGGATCCAGTACGCTTGAAAGGGTTGTTATTCGCCATATGAGTTGTATTCTTTATATTACCTACCTCGTATGGCATGATCTACCTTTGGTGTGATCTAACACCCTTTTCGGTCCTTTATTTATGTCGTGCTACTGTATCCGTTCCATTGTTTCCTTTTTATACTTAAATTGTTGCCGTATCTTTTAGAATGGAGACGATGTCTCAACAAATACAGAAAACATTCAAAACTTTACGCAATGAAACTGATGCCTTAATTCGCCTAAAGCATCATTGCACTTTCTTGCATCATTTCCTCGAAACAGATACAGTCACTAAAGGTCTTCAAATTCATGTGAAACCGCAAATTATTGGCAAGAGTTCAAACAGATTCAACAAAAGATGGAATAAAATAACTCGCGACGCTTCCATGAAACTCACAGCCCTACTTAGTAAAAACGTAAATCATCGATATCTAGCCAAATCAGCAACCATTGAAGAACTAAAACAACGGCTCAATTCCGTCTCAACAGAAGAACAATTTAAAACGTTTTACTCCAAATTAAATAAAGATGAAAAAAGACTCTCTTCGAAACTATACAAAGTCAGAGATAGAAAACTTAGAAGTCATGATCTACAACCAAAGGACTGTTGTGACGAAACTTCAATTGACGAAATTTCTTCTAAAAACAACCGTAAGAAGAAAAATCGCCGCAAAATGAAGAATCGCAAGCACTCTGTAACAAACACTAATGCAACTGTTACTAACACAGTAGTCAACATCTCCAATTTAGAACTTATTGATGTAGAAATAAAACTTTTATCGAAAGGTTTGAGTTTCTGTCCCCGTCCAAAAACATACGACAGAGGGAAGCTTAAGAATGACACCGAAGAGTTCATCCGCTAACTAAGACTCAAAGCCCATTTTGCCTTGCAACCAACAAACAAATCAAAGGAAAATATAAGCTGCGACCAACCCACATTTAGAAAGAAAAGTAACTGGACCCCACCAAAAAATTCAATTCCAAATCTGGAAGCCTTTATCAACTCTGTTGAAAACGATACTTCCAGACATATCAACCATACTAACAAATATTCTAACTTGACAAAAGAAGAAACAGATGCCCTGCACTCACTGAAAATCAGAACAGACATTATAATTAAGCCTGCAGATAAGGGTTCCGCTGTTGTCGTTATGAATAGGGAAGACTACATTAGTGAAGCAAGTAGACAACTAAGTGACGCTAGGTTCTACCAAAAACTGGACCATGATCCAACGCTGGAATATGCAAAAATCATCACTAATATTATTGACGAGGCGTACAAAAGCGGACACAAAGACCAGCAAACGAAAAACTACTTAAGCCCTGAAAACCCAAGAGCAGGTAGATTTTATCTTCTACACAAAATCCACAAACAAGGAAACCCTGGCAGACCTATAATCTCAGGTAACGGGCACCCCACAGAAAGGATATCAGAATATTTAGATCATTTTATGAGACCACATGTCCATAAATTACCATCATATCTTCAAGACACGACAGATTATCTCATAAAAAGCAAAGCTAGTGAACCATTACTGCCAGATACATTACTTGCTTCCTTAGACGTCACATCTTTGTACACCAACATACCGCACAACGAAGGGTTACAGGCATGTAGCGAAGCATGGGAAACAAGAACTGTAAACAAGCCACCCACACACTTCTTAGTCCAACTCCTGAAGCTTGTCCTAAAACTTAACAACTTTGAATTTAATGAAGAAAACTACCTACAAATCAATGGAACTGCAATGGGTACTAAAATGGCCCCTACGTATGCTAACATTTTCATGGGAAAACTTGAGGGTCAGCTCTTAGCATCGGTTGAGCGTACACCATACCAGTGGGTGCGCTTTATCAATGATATAGAAATGAAATGGCAGTATGGAAGAGAAAGTCTGGATGACTTCATATCAAAGGCAAACAACTTCCATCCTTCAATACAATTCACGGCAGAAATTTCCAACTCAGACCATGTTTTCCTGGACACAACAACCAGACTGGTGGAAAACAAATTACACACAGACATCTACTCGAAACCAACCGACAAACACCAGTATCTCCTCCCAACCAGCTGTCATCCAAAACACTGCATTAAGAACATTCCATATAGCCAGGCACTGAGGATACGCAGAATTTGCTCCGACGATGAAAGATTCCTAGAAAGGTCTGAAGAGCTGGCTAAACATTTAATTTACCGAGGCTACGACAAACACCTGATTGCGGAGGCAATCTAAAGAGCCAGACAAACAGTGATGAGCTACTCAGATATGGACAGAAAGAAAACGTTAATAGGATACCATTTATTCTGACCTATCACGCAGACAATCCCAAAGTAGGTAAAATCATCGCAAACCATTGGCCAACCGTGCAATCGTCAGACATACTAAACCTAATACTTCCGAACAAACCTGTAGTAGCTTACCAGAGACCAAAAAAACCTAAAGGACATCCTAGTCAGGGCAAAGCTAACGCCAATCGCTAGTCAAAACCAACCTACTCAATCTGGACCCTGTGGCGATAAAAGATGCAAAACCTGTCAACATATGATAGAGACCAAGACATTCACTAGCACAGTGACTAAAGAAAAACTAAACATACATGGTCCAAACAAAACGTGCAAAACAGAGAATGTGATTTATCTCATCACATATAAGATCTGTGGCCTTCAGTACGTCGGAGAAACTGAAAAGCTACACAAAAGGATAAACCTTCATAGATCTGATTGGATGACAAAAAAGCTGTACAGAAGTCCGGTCGCAGAACACTTCTCTTCCCTTGGCCACACTTTCAGTGATATAATACTTATCGCTATTGCTAACAACCACAGCTGGAGTTCCGAAACCTGGAAGGAAAAGGAATCATACTGGATACGCCGCCTTAGAACATTGAAACCAAGCGGTCTAAACCAAGAAGACTAGAAAATGAAAACTATGCACTAGTAAAATTTAACATTTTCTAAATCTTCTTATTATCCTTCAATTTTTACTATAAGAATAACCGGTATAGAATCAAATATCCGGGATATAATCTACGTTACATATGTACAAAAAGTAATAATAGATGTCGCTTTGGCTTGTAGACTTTTAGCGAATTATACAACGTTTTCAGTTTCCGCATCTAGTCTATACAAGCTGGTTGTATTTATAGTTTTAGCACATGTGAAGACAGCCATGTAGAGGTTTACAAACACAACGTTTTTGTGTTTATTTGTTTATCGTATATATGTTTTGTATTTGCCTTTGAAAAAGACTCATTAAGAGTCGAAAGCGCTTAGGCTAGTTAGTTACTAGTTTCGTACTGTTCGTCGTCAGTTTATTGCATATATATATATATATATATATATATATATATATATATATATATATATATATATATATATATATATATATATATATATATATATTACAGTTTTTGGACAAAGATGATCGTCAAATGTAAATTAGTACAGGCGTAATCGATGATTTTTTTAAATGAAAAGCTCTCAGAAAACAAGAACGCAAAATCGCCAGAAATTTAAATATTCATCAGGAAGATGCTTCATGTAATTGTATGATAATTATACCGGTAAAAACGGATAATTTGCCAGAAGTACGTGTTGCACCTGAACGTGATGAGTTCGGGCATGATCTGCCAGTCGTTCAAATGTATCACTTGCTTGCAATATCAATAGCAGAGGTATCATTGATCCACAGTGGTACCAATGCAAAAAAAAAAAACCATTAATCGAGGCAGGGCAAAGGCTACGAGAGAGGAAATCATCGAGAGAAATATTGCATTACAAAAGTGCGTCTGTAGTCTTAGATACTATCTGCTTTCTTGCTGTGGCAACAATTATTGGTTTTGGTGTGGTTGGAATTACATCAGAGCAACCAACGTAGTTGCACCACTTGGAATTACTGAGTTATATAGATTGTTACTGGTGTCTATGATGGTGCTATCAAATTAATTCGATACCACTACATTCACAAGCTTGCATCGATGCAGAACTGATTGCAGCGTCACAAAACAGTCTTAGCACAATTAGCAAACTGTATTCTTTGGCTATCGAGGATACCATAATTGTTGACATAAATAGAAAACAACAGACTATTCGGAATGCAAAAATAATTAACGGTGTGGTTGTGGATTTAAATACAATAAAAGTTGAGTAAAATAATGTTAACTTTTGTGTATCATTAGTAATGCTAATCGTCAACTAGCTTTACATTGTAAGTAGCTTGCTTGCCACGTCACGAGTGTGAGTAGGCGCTGTGGCTTTGGGTCAGGACCCAAAAAGGAAGAAAGGCAAAACACCAGCTCGGAAACTACTGATAATACCAACAATTGTTATAATGTTGGCGCATTGAAAGCGCCAGAAGGAATATATATATATATATATATATATATATATATATATATATATATATATATATATATATATATATATATATATATATATATATAAAACATCTTACAATGTAACACTACGATGGAGTGACAATTATCATTACTGTTCTTACAATGTTAAAAAGCTTCTATTTATACGTGGATTTCACAATGTCAAGCGCAGGCATCGGATTAATGATGAACATATTTTTCTTTGAAATGGTTTACTTATGGATGAAAAGATAGTTTTAGGAACCAAACAGCATGTAGAGATTGAACCAATGGAAATGCTGTGTTTCTTTGGGTAAATATGGATATTATTTGCTTACAAAAATTCAGAAATAATGCAAGAATAAATTAAATATGTGTTTAAACGAGAAACTGTGTCATGTTAATATCGAAAATGAACTTTATGTTATTGTTACATGTCCGTTATATGTAGAATTGCAAAGATACTATTTACCCTCTGTCTTTTATAAACATTCAACATTAGGAAAATATATGGCATTTATAAAATGATTTTAAAAGTTCTGATTAATAATACATCCATGTTTTATTTGCATTCCTTACAAATTAGATAAACTGTTTTATGATTAGCCACGGTTACATTATATAAATAACGTTAATGTCACAAAACGTATGTTTGCTTGATACAAATCCTGGGTTCTCTGAAAATGTTACTTGTGTTTTTACTGTATAGATGGAAATTATCCCAAATATAATTGTATTTCACCTAATTAGAAAAATACATTAATGATTTTTTGGATGTATACCATTTCAGACAGATATTAAGTTGCATAATGTTAAACCACCTTTTGGTATAGCATGTTGTATAGATATGTATCATTGGTCAGTGGCCTATATTGCAATCAATTATCATTTTTATTATTATTATTATTATTATTATTATTATTATTATTATTATTATTATTATTATTATTATTATTGTTGTTGTTGTCATTTAAAACTATAAATGATGGTTTCTTTACTATTATATATATATATATATATATATATATATATATATATATATATATATAAAGAAAGAGAGAGAAAAAATGCAAATAATATGGTGAATAATGGTCTTTCATACATCTTAATGATCTGAATGTTGTTGACTCATACTGAATTCCAATTAATTGAAAGGAAACATCTTGAGAGAATACAGTGTACATCAGGTTTTGTCGCTTCATGTAGAGGAAATCTGTCATTGTTTTTCTCCAGATATTCTTTTTGAACTTGTGCGTGTCCCAATATTTTATTATTGGTATTCACATATTCATGATCAGAAAGAAACCTGCTAAGCGATCGTCCGCTTCTATAAATCCGATGTCTATGATCTTTTTAAGTTATTTGTTTCCACCCCTGAATTGGCTATTTGCTCACATGAATGTTGCTTGGGTTTCAGAGACTCCTGCTTCTCTTTTTGTATCCCAGTCATCAAGAGGATAATAAAATCTCTCATGTTTTTCTGAATTTGTGCAAATTACTAGTTCTTATTTAGCAACATTTGGAAATAGGTGCCCAGTGGGTGGTAAACATTTACGAATTTTGCTCTCCAATCTTTAAGCGCCAAGTCGTTCCCTAGCTTGTAGTCCATATAGTTTTTCGTGTTATCTTTTTGCTTTCTTCCTTTTAAATATGTTTCTATGTTTTTTTTTTTGGTTATCTCCTCCAAACACTATTTTGTTAAAATTCTAAAATTGGCATTTGTTTGATTTGAAAGCAATTCCATCAAGCCAAGCAAAAGGCAGCAATGGTTGCCTCCCTTGATAAAGTAGTCTCTAGCGGTGGACCGAGACGACCTGAAAGTGACGACCAGAGATAAGAAAACTTAAGATTAGCAAAATGTCAAGATTTCTCTGTCGCATTACTGAGAACTTAGAATCAAAACAATTGCCTGTTCGTGTAAAATCAAGGCGTGCACTTACGTTTACAAAATACAAGAACGTATTAAAACTTGTCGATGAGAAAAAGGCTTGTGGTTTCGGACATTAATTATAGTTTCAACAACTATTAATATTTGGTTTAATATCCTTACGTTGGTTTTTAAGACATTGTCACATATAATTGTTTTTTTTTTAATGTTCTGTATTGTGATACAATTATATAATAATTCAGTTAATTATGTAACTCTAAATAATAAATGTATTAGAAATATAACTGATTATGTTTATGATGGAAACAATTTCATCGTACATTATATAACAATATTATCTCTTACGCAAAATAAGTTACGGATTTATTTTTTTTAAAAAAGAAACAAACCAAAAGCGTTATAAGAAACATATTCCGTTCTGGAAATTTTATAAAGTAATAATGGACTGGCACTCGACGCTCTGGACTGAACTGCATATGGTGTAAGTGTTTTTCTTTCCCCAGCATAGGAGCAGCGCATGACGGAGAAGAGGACGCCGTAGATTGTAAGGCAGAAGACGAATTTATTATGAATCCCTATGTGCCAACTTTCGACCCAAACAAAATGTATTCCAGGAATCCATGGCAGTTTTCTAACTGTACTGTGAGAAATTTCAAGACGTCACTAAAAGCCAAGTATGTACAATGTATATCGTGTCATATTTCATTCGTTTTTAATTCGTTTGATACATTTGCCGGAATAACCTTATCCTGAGGAACACAGATTTGCACTCTACTTTCAGGCGCAGAGTCTGTCAGAAACCTCAGCAAATGAAAGGCAATTTTTGAATAATCAACAGAATTATGCCATGACATTTTAAAATCAACACACACACACACACACACACATATATATATATATATATATATATATATATATATATATATATATATATATATATATAAATTATATATATATATATATATATATATATATATATATATATATATATAATTTTATCCAGCATGAAAATGCGCGCCTGTCTTCTTGTCTCTGTGCAAATATTCACGCGTATGTATGTATGTATGTATGTATGTATGTATGTATGTATGTATGTATGTATGTATGTATGTATGTATGTATGTATGGATGGATGTATGGATGGATGGATGGATGGATGGATGGATGGAGTATGTATGTATGTATGTATGTATGTATGTATGTATGTATGTATGTATGTATGTATGTATGTATGTATGTATGTATGTATGTATGTATGTATGTATGTAATCGACATATATATATATATATATATATATATATATATATATATATATATATATATATATATATATATGTGTGTGTGTGTGTGTGTGTGTGTGTGTAGGTAGGTAGGTAGGTATGTGTATACATGTATGTAGTTTGACCTGGTACGCGTGTATGTAAGTAGGAAGGTGAGTGAGTAGAAAAGAAGCCGGAAACCCTATTCGTCCGTCTGTCTGTCTATCTATCTGTCTGTCTGTGTATCTATCTATCTCGTGTTTCAGAGTGTGTGTAACCAGGAAGCCTGATTACGCCGTTGGTGAATTGGATGAATGGAACAAGTTTATGAAGAAACTGCCAGGAGTGAAGTACACCCCCACCATGCAGTGTCACGCCATTATTGGACCTGGATCTAGATTCTGTGGGGTATATAGAAAGTGAATGTTTCTCTGTATGTATGCGCGTTCTCGTCTCCCGTAAGAAGTATCCAATATTGTATATTATGTCCGCTCTTGGATGTTCTTGTTATCATGTTTCGCTTAACAATCCCTTATGTGGCACTGAGTAAACAGCATGAATGAAGTCTTTACGATGATAAATCCTTCCAAATATAAGTAAACGTGTAGTCCCGAGATTCACAGTCAATAAAAAAAGTTCCAAATAGGCCATACAAAGTAAAGGATAAAAGGAAAAGGTTAGTCATTATAATATAATATAATATAATATAATATAATATAATATAATATAATATAATATAATATAATATAATATAATGTAATGTAATGTAATGTAATGTAATGTAATGTAATGTAATGTAATGTAATGTAGTGTAGTGTAGTGTAGTGTAGTGTAGTGTAGTGTAGTGTAGTGTAGTGTAGTGTAGTGTAGTGTCATATCATATCATATCATATCATATCATATCATATCATATCATATCATATCATATCATATCATATCATATCATATCATATCAATCATATCATATTTTACTAGCGATAAATTTACTTAAAATATATTAAAGAATCACGAGCGTATTATCTTTTAGTAACAAATTATTTGATTTAAACTTTGATATTTTTCTATTAGAAAGTGGCATATTTATCTGGTAGCATTATCAGTTATGCTGGACATAACTAATATTTGCTTCAAGTATTTGTTGCAGATTTTGCAATATAAAAACAATGAGACACAACTTATCCATTGATGCATTGCGGACAAAATTTCAAAAACAAAAACAACAGAATCCAAATAATAACAATATAATGAATCCTGCAAAAGGGAGCAAAGTCATTCAATTACTGAACTGAATGATCACGAGAGCATACATAATTTATATTATTATTAAAATCACCTTGATCCTGATTTAGAGAAATTGAATTTGTTTTGATTGCGTTATATAACGTTATATTAAAACAATACAAATTCAAATGTTATTTATCCATATTATTGCGTTATATAACTGCTTCCATGACATAGTGGTTAGAGCGTCCGCCTCGGATGCGTGAGTTCATGGGTTCGATTCCAGGTTGAGTCATACCAAAGACTTACAAAATTGGTACTAACAGCCGCTTGACGCTCAGCATTAAGAGGTTAATGTTAGGACTGGTCGGCCTGGTGTCAAGATAATGTGACTGGGTGGGACATAATGCTACATGTTTGCGGCATGATGCCCCATTGCTAGACATCACTATAAACTGCCACACTGCAGACATCGTAGCGATATGACTGAAAAATTGTTAAAGCTATAAAGCTACGTTAAACATCATAAACACCACACTTTAATTGCGTTATAATCATGATTGGTATTTTGGTATTGGGTAGTTGTGATGAGAGAGAGAGAGAGAGAGAGAGAGAGAGAGAGAGAGAGAGAGAGAGAGAGAGAGAGAGAGAGAGAGAGAGAGAGAGAGAGAGAGAGAGAGAGAGAGTTCTGAAAATGAGAAGATTAAAAAGTTATCAATGCCAACATAATTAGCCACAAAGAGGTAGAAAAATCACATGATAGATAAATTCAACGCATGGCTGTATTACAGGTACACACCACATACACGCCAGATCTAAAATGATAACAAATGCTTCAAGTAGTAATACCTACATTAGATCCAAATGATTTGATTCTACATGTTATTATCTTTGTATTAATAAATAAAGCTTATAAGAGATGCTAGTAATGCGATTGTAAACATTTTGGAACGAATGTTTACTAGATGCATAATTATTTCTCACAAAAGTGTTGACTTTTTTAGCTGAATTATTACAACATTTGCATGGCACTTAAAGATTTGAGACTATCGGTTCCAATGAGAACAAACTAAACAGCACAAAATAAGTGATGGCAAACTAAGATAGGATCAGAAGCGTCTAATGTAAATAGCACTGGTATAGAAGCTTTTCAGTACATTATAAAACAAAAAATTTAGAATACCAATATTTCATTACGAATTGTACCATTTTGTTCTCCCTTGTGATTTTAGATTACCAGTAAAACCTAAATAGCATATGGATCAAAAGAAGCACAAAGTAAGAATATGAATTCAAACGCATGTACCTACAGTACAAGGAACTTATTTACAAATGGCTAAGATTATTTATTAAAGCGTATGTACCTACAGTACAAGGAAATTATTTACAAATGACTAAAATTATTAATTAAAACACATGTACCTAGTGTACAAGGAAATTATTTACAAATGGCTTAGATTATTAATTATACGCATGTACCTACAGTACAAGGAAATTATTTACAAAGGACTAAGATTATTAATCAAAGCACATATACCTACAGTACAAGGAAATTATTTACAAATGGCTAACATTTTTAATTAAAACGCATGTACCTACAGTACAAGGAAATTATTTACAAATTGCTTAGATTATTAATTATACGCATGTACCTACAGTACAAGGAAATTATTTACAAAGGTTGGTTGGCTGGTTGTTGTGGGGTTTAACGCCATTTTTCAGCACAAGATAGGCTATACATGGCGGCCAGTATTAATGGTGGAGGAAGAAACCGGGAAATCACCGGAAAGAACCACCGACCCACGAGAAGCTACTGGCAAGCTTTCTCACATATCCACATTTGCCGAATCCTAGACTCGAACCCACGCCGACAGAGGTGAGATGGCAGTGATCCGTAACGGACAGCGCTTTAGACCACTCGGCCACTCGAGGCCCCTTATTTACAAAGGGCTAAAATCATTAATTAAAACACAGGTACCTACAGTACAAGGAAATTATTTACAAATGGCTATGGTTATTAATTTAAACACATGTACCTAGTGTACAAGGAAATTATTTACAAATGGCTATTGTTATTAATTTAAACACATGTACCTAGTGAACAAGGAAATTATTTACAAATGGCTAAGATGATGAATTAAAACACATGTACAGGGAAATTATTTGCAAATGGCTAAAATTATTAATTAAAACACATGTACCTAGTGTACAAGGAAATTATTTACAAATGGCTATTGTTATTAATTTAAACACATGTACCTAGTGAACAAGGAAATTATTTACAAATGGCTAAGATGATGAATTAAAACACATGTACAGGGAAATTATTTGCAAATGGCTAAAATTATTAATTAAAACACATGTACCTAGTGTACAAGGAAATTATTTACAAATATCTAAAAATATGAATTAAAACGTATTTACCTACAGTACGATGAAGTCACTTAAAGCAACCTCGACGATGAATTAGAAAGTTTTTGTTCTATACGATGATATCACTTACAATGGCTAAGAGTATCAATTAAAACGCACTTACCTACAGTACGATGAAGTCACTTAAAACAACCTTGACGATGAATTAGAAAGTTTTTGTTCTATACGATGATATCACTTACAATGGCTAAGAGTATCAATTAAAACGCACTTACCTAAAGTACGATGAAGTCACTTAAAACAACCTTGACGATGAATTAGAAAGTTTTTGTTCTATACGATGATATCACTTACAATGGCTAAGAGTATCAATTAAAACGCACTTACCTACAGTACGATGAAGTCACTTAAAACAACCTTGACGATGAATTAGAAAGTTTTTGTTCTATACGATGATATCACTTACAATGGCTAAGAGTATCAATTAAAACGCACTTACCTACAGTACGATAAAGTCACTTAAAACAACCTTGACGATGAATTAGAAAGTTTTTGTTCTATACGATGATATCACTTACAATGGCTAAGAGTATCAATTAAAACGCACTTACCTACAGTACGATGAAGTCACTTAAAACAACCTTGACGATGAATTAGAAAGTTTTTGTTTTATACGAGATATCACTTACAATGGCTAAGAGTATCAATTAAAACGCACTTACCTACAGTACGATGAAGTCACTTAAAACAACCTTGACGATGAATTAGAAAGTTTTTGTTCTATACGATGATATCACTTACAATGGCTAAGAGTATCAATTAAAACGCACTTACCTACAGTACGATGAAGTCACTTAAAACAACCTTGACGATGAATTAGAAAGTTTTTGTTCTATACGATGATATCACTTACAATGGCTAAGAGTATCAATTAAAACGCACTTACCTACAGTACGATGAAGTCACTTAAAACAACCTTGACGATGAATTAGAAAGTTTTTGTTCTATACGATGATATCACTTACAATGGCTAAGAGTATCAATTAAAACGCACTTACCTACAGTACGATGAAGTCACTTAAAACAACCTCGACGATGAATTAGAAAGTTTTTGTTCTATACGATGTTATCACTTACAATGGCTAAGAGTATCAATTAAAACGCACTTACCTACAGTACGATGAAGTCACTTAAAACAACCTTGACGATGAATTAGAAAGTTTTTGTTCTATACGATGATATCACTTACAATGGCTAAGAGTATCAATTAAAACGCACTTACCTACAGTACGATGAAGTCACTTAAAACAACCTTGACGATGAATTAGAAAGTTTTTGTTCTATTCGATGATATCACTTACAATGGCTAAGAGTATCAATTAAAACGCACTTACCTAAAGTACGATGAAGTCACTTAAAACAACCTTGACGATGAATTAGAAAGTTTTTGTTCTATACGATGATATCACTTACAATGGCTAAGAGTATCAATTAAAACGCACTTACCTACAGTACGATGAAGTCACTTAAAACAACCTTGACGATGAATTAGAAAGTTTTTGTTCTATACGATGATATCACTTACAATGGCTAAGAGTATCAATTAAAACGCACTTACCTACAGTACGATGAAGTCACTTAAAACAACCTTGACGATGAATTAGAAAGTTTTTGTTCTATTCGATGATATCACTTACAATGGCTAAGAGTATCAATTAAAACGCACTTACCTAAAGTACGATGAAGTCACTTAAAACAACCTTGACGATGAATTAGAAAGTTTTTGTTCTATACGATGATATCACTTACAATGGCTAAGAGTATCAATTAAAACGCACTTACCTACAGTACGATGAAGTCACTTAAAACAACCTTGACGATGAATTAGAAAGTTTTTGTTCTATACGATGATATCACTTACAATGGCTAAGAGTATCAATTAAAACGCACTTACCTACAGTACGATGAAGTCACTTAAAACAACCTTGACGATGAATTAGAAAGTTTTTGTTCTATACGATGATATTACTTACAATGGCTAAGAGTATCAATTAAAACGCACTTACCTACAGTACGAGGATGACAATTAAAGTAACTAACACTATTAATTAAAAGGAATTTATGCTGCACGATATCATTTAGAGTGATCAAGACTATGAATTGGAAAGTATTTTTTTCTGTACGATAAGCAAGTACAATAACTAAGATTATGAATTAGAGTTCATTTGCCTACAGTAAGATGAAATTACTACCAATGGTTACTTTGGTTAACGAATGGGAGAGAACAAAAACCATTAAACTGTATTGTTTGCATCGTACAATACGAGTACAATTTACAATAGTTCATGGCATCGTTAACACATTGAAGATTCGTGCCCAATGTCCCTGATCTACGAGTGCTTAAAAAACCCACTTTTCTACAGGAGGCTATTTAGTTTCATCAAATTGTTCAAATGAATCCATGTGTCCGTATCTCTTTATTTCCACGCCAAATACAGAAATTTATTTCTTAGAGTTGGACTACATTACTGTATAGATGGTGCCTAATAATCAACATTTAATGAATTCACTTACGGAACACTTTTTAAATCAGTACTGTATCCTATGACTAAACCGTTGGAAATTTGAGTTTGGAGACATCACTAGTTATTGCTTCATACGTATTTATAACTGATCTTTCTTATTGAGTATATTGTAAAACGTTTCTTCGCTTCTATTTCTTAACGAAACAGAAAACACTCTTCCAGACCTAGTTAAGATAATTGTATAGTTTAAATATATAATTTATATGGTTTAAATCTAGTTTCACTGTGTTCCGATGGAGTAAAGCTACGTTACATACTTTTATTACTTTTCCGTCATGAAAAACATAATTTTTTGCAAATTCAACTTAGATTACTGCGTGGTTCTCTTTGTTGTCAACAGTTGCCTTTCACAAAGCTTGGTTTGATGGTTTTGCTGACGCAATTGTGAATGATTTCTTTAGTTCATTCCTTGGAAAGTTCTTTATTGATGCTGTATCTAGAAATATAGTACATATTCACAGAGGTGAATTTGTTGGTGGCATAGTTACTCTCGTATCTGAAATTTTACTACGGTGCATGATGGATAAATTTGATTAGATGTTCTTCAATTCTGTTCCCTCTGGAGTTACGAAAGTTTTGCTTCATGTTTTTTTTTTTATTTAATAAAATTTTTACTGAATTAATTCCTTCAGGAAAAAATACTTGATGCAAGGTCCTTGATAAAAGTGATCAAGGATATAAGTGAGTTTCACCTGTTTATGGACAGTGTCATATCGATTAGTAAGTAGTACGAATGTTGAATAATTATACTCACATTAATGTTGATTATCATTAGACAGAATAAAAATCAAATTATGTCAGTGCATCCTTGTTATTAGTTCTAAAAATAGTTTTCAAAACGTTGAGTAAAATCCACAAATGTAATTTCAGTAAAACGAGTGGCAATAGAGATATGACCACAATGTAATAGCTCTTCTTCAGAATTGAGTTATGCGATATCCTGTCAACACAAGATTTGTCCTAGCGAGACAATCACATGTCATTAATACCAAGAGATTAAGGATAGAGATATTGGTTAATTAAATATCCTCTTTCACCTCAAGCTATATACCTTTGCTTTTAAGCGTATGACTGAAGACATTTGTCGGTTCATGCTTTGTACGGATCCAAAAACGAATGCTTGCTTGCGAAAATTTATAAGTGCAGCTCCCGGAACCAAGTGCGGAAACAATATGGTAATCTCTCTCTCTCTCTCTCTCTCTCTCTCTCTCTCTCTCTCTCTCTCTCTCTCTCTCTCTCTCTCTCTCTCTCTCACCTTTATTGCTTGTTTTCAAGGTTGTAACAAGGTCAATCATCATATGGTATTTTCAAATCAATATCTATCGCAGAAGCAATGTAATTTTTAATCTTTGATAACAAAAATTATTAGCAGGTGTAATAAAAAGCAAACATTTGATGTCTTGTACAATAATTCGCAATTAGACTTAGCCACTTATTATGCTATATGCAATAGCTTTTTCGTAAATCCAATTAACAACAAAAGAGTGGCTACTGCTGCAAGAAAGGAAATTATTTCCCTTTAATTTTTCTTAAAACATCATCTGTTTATATTTTTCTCTCTTTTGTGCAGTGGTGCAAAGAAGGATTGTGTGTTCGCGGAGATCAGAAATAGGTAAGTGCATTTCTTAGGTTTGTAGCCATCTAGGCACAGTAATCTGCCTGCCCTACCCTCGATGATATAGATGTAGATTGTAATCCAGCTCAGATAACGAAAGGTCGGTCGTCACGATGTTTTGATTTTAAAGGCAGTCCAGTCTCCTCTGTACGATGAGCACAACAAAATAATGCTAGTATTTACACAAAAATAGTATTTCTTTTACTGAAAAGTAATAAAAAGTTACTAAAATGTTTGTAAATTGGATGAGTAATTGCAAGCAATTTGAAGTAAGTTACGTAAATATTTTAAGTACTGCTAATTAGGCTTTCTGCTAAGTGAAATAGTATTACTTAGTAGTTATTGTTTAAGTAAAATATTATTACCTAGTGATTATTTGCTAAGTAAAATATTATTACTTAGTGATTATTTACTAAGTAAAATATTAGTACAGAGAGATTATTTACTAATATATTATTACTTAGCAATTATTTACTTAGGGAAATATTAGCACATGGTACTTATTTACTAAGTAAAATATTATTACTTAGTAATTATTTACTTAGTTTAATATTACTATATAGTCATCATCATCATCATCATCATCATCAAAATAATAATAATAATAATAATAATAATAATAATAATAATAATAATAATAATAATAATAATAATAATAATAATAATAATAATAATAATAATAATAAAAATAAGGATATTTCTTCACACAATTACACAATTTACAAGATTGCTTAAGGTAATTCTAACATGGGCCTGCCTGATGATAAGAAGCAAACGTTTCAGAATAATTTAAATTTTAAATAATGGCTTTAGAAATGCATGTGGTCGTGTGCAAATATACAAAGGGAAGCAACTGCAAGAAATGATCATGCTACTATATTATTCATGTATTTATTATTGCCACTTTGCATGTATTGATAGTGATATAAATAGCACACTGCATACCTATTGATCCCATTCATACCTGCAGCAGCCTATAATAGATTGAATAATACTTTGCTTCATCGTAATATGTTAATAGGCTTGGTAGAAATTTGTAGGGCCAAAGTTGACATGCAATCTCCGCGGATGGAAGAGAATACATCACATATGATGTTTGCAAATTGAAAACCACAAAGAAAACCATCTGATCATGATCAATATATTACAGCCAAGTCTAAGCTAATTGTTTCATTCTTGCAAGTAATTTAATTATTGAGATGCTATATTCATAACAGAAAATTAAATAATATGATTACTTATTAGTCTTTAGCCACTTTATAGACTTAACTGCGTTCATTTAGAGTGGCTGTTTTAAAAATCAGTAATTGTTGTGTGAGATTAATTGCTAGTACAAAAGTTTAGCATCACGTAAAATATACCAAATAATTCCTTTTTATTTTTAACTAATCTATCTTTTTTATGTAAAACATTTATGTAATTCGTTTTTTTAAGTTTAGTAATTTCATTACCTAGTAATAGCCTTGAGGAATGTATTTTATTAAAACAAGAAATATTGTCTACAGTAACTAATACCATTAATAATAATTAATTGTAAGTAATGACAACTAATCAGGTGGAAAACGTTTGACTAAATCAAGTAAAATCAATTACGAAGCAATATTTTAGCCCATCTGTTGATGGTCCATTAAACACCAGCTAAATAAAAAAGCCTCAGAATTATTAATTAATAAAACTTTAGATACTAATCAGGGAAACATTAATATTTTAAAATACGTCTAATTTCTCAAAATAACTAACATTGGAAAGCAACAAGCTTAGTAAAATTCAAAAAAATTATTTTTTTCCCTTGAATACAAAGTAAAAATGAAAAAAGAAGAAGAACTTAACGGTATTGCGCATTAAATCCCAAAATAATCTTAGAATTACAGACAAAAGCCGTCCAAAATATAAAAGTTCTGAATAAACTTTAATGAAAATCCATCGATGAATAGTAAAAATCCAACGATGAAAGTGATAACCTGCATAATGCTGATGTGCGAGTATATCCATTTGTGTTTCACTTTAAATCTAAGTCTCTATTTCCAAAAATGTTATCAGAACACTTTGTATTTCCAGAAAAAAAAGACTTAAATAATTTGAAGAAATAAATTACAACCCAAATAAATAACAATATTACAAATTATTTCTGCAAGATCAATGTTTTGCAATTACAAGGTTATTTATTCTTCTACTTTAATTCAGGTCACAATTTGCATTTTCTAAAAAAAAAATCATTACCAAATAGAAAATGACCTTTTACAAGACTCCCAATGCTTACAAGATAACATTTTACTTAAAATTAGAAATATATTACTAAAAGCATACTACACAACATGGACTACGTCAGGTACAGTTGGTAAATTGCATTGAAATTCTAATACCCTGCTCCAGGCCAAAGTAATCATATTTACTTTTATCAATAATGTTAAACCGATGCACATAGATTATATTTTAGCTATGTATTAGTTGTTTACAGAATAAAAATTTTAAAAAATCAATAATTCAGGTAAAGTCGAAAATGAACTTGAGTTTGAACAAGGTTAAATCCAAAATACAATGTTACTTTACAATTTCATATAATGAAATAAAACAATAAAACAAAACTAAAAAACAATGCAAATGGAATATACGTAAAACATTTGAAGTCTATATGCTTATGATGGCATCATGATAATTATAATGGTGATAGCGATGATAATCTTAATGATAACGACAGTGATAATAATTATTATATACACGTTATTATCTAATATTTGGGAAAACTAAATCACTTAAATGATTCTAGAAATTAGAGTGACAGTAAATGAAATCAATCCTTTGTATTTTACAGGTCCACACCATAGTGCGCCAAATATGAAATTACAAAGTAGCAGGAATTCGGATCTGTAGGAGAGGATTCTAACACTGTCCTTGCATATTTGTCACTGACCATTCATGTCATATCACTTTTATCAATTGATATTTATCCTATCTTACAATATTCATGCGTTTATAAATGTCATGAATTGCAGCCAACAAACAATTCGCATATACTCCAGAAATCAAAGTTTCTGCAAGGGTAATACATCTGTAAAAGGTTCATCCATCTTCATGTATATTATACCCATCTCAGCTTGGTTAAGATATGTTTTTTATAAGGCCATTTTATCAGACTCTTACTGCTAAAGTCATTTTCTCTAGTGCAATGGGTCGAGCATGGTAATTACCTGGCTGATAAGGCAATGCTTTCTAAGGTACAAGATTCAACATGGTCATTATTTTACTGAAAGGTAACGTTGTCTCGTGTACTGAATAAAAACATGGTGATTTCTTTACTGATAACGCCTAGTTGGTTAGTTTAATGGGTTCGGCATGGTGATTACGGATAAAGATAGTTTGTCAAGTTTAATGGATCCAATACGGTGATATACGAAAGTATGTAGCTTAACTTTTGTTATATCAGGTCTGGAACCATAAGACCAGGAGTAAGAGGCACTTATGTGCTAAAGAGACTCATTTATATGCGGAATATGTGATAATGGTAAGAAGTCAGATTTCATTTGAAATACAATAGGCCTAACATATATCATTTTAATAATATTTGTTTTTGAAGTGCTCTTGAAGACTTTCATTTCATATTTATCAGGATATAAATTTTGAGTAAAAATAATAACATTGAAATTCGCTTTAAACTATAGTACAGCTAATGTTTCATGGACAGATGTTCAGTAAATTATATAGGGAGTCGTTTCCACCAAAAGATATCAAGATTAACTTTTGATTTATTTTTGATAAAAATGGTGGCCTTATAATTAATGAAAATTGCTATCCCGTGTTGTGCATGATTGTGCTGACTCGTTAAGGCAATGTCCCGAACCAACATTTCAATCTTCATAATTGGATTCATCATATATTTTATCTTGATAGGTGACTGTTTTCAATTGCGAATTCGACCTCCTAGAGTTTTCAGATGTCTCTCTGATTTGATAGAGCTAAGATACAATCTTCACAATTTGATTCACCACATGTTCAGTCTTAATGAGAGATTGCCTCCCTCATAAATAATTAAGAATCTAATATACTAAAACTTCCAAATGACCTTCTGCCTTAATAAGCAAGGGTTTAATTATGATATTAATGAAATATTTGGCAGATTGGGATGTAATAAGCACATTAGCTTTAATCGGGTTAGAACTCTCCTGATCTAAAATAGAGTGCACGTTGTGCCGCATGATATTAGCGTCATACACTTGTATCAATAACGCCGAAGATACGTGCATCTCGTTTCGTCAGTTCCAGAGTTGAGGAGAGTCTTATCTTGTTACAGCGTTTCCTGCTACTTCTTGCATCACCAGAGCTTCCCCAAAAAATGTAGCCGTATCTATACCATTATGCGTTACATCTTTTTTTAAGAGAGCTAAATTCTCTCTCTCTCTCTCTCTCTCTCTCTCTCTCTCTCTCTCTCTCTCTCTCTCTCTCTCTCTCTCTCTCTCTCTCTCTCTCTCTCTCAGGACCGAGACGAGACAGTTATTAAGACATGTATAATTTCTTCTCATAGCATGGAATGAGAAGAAGATTTTGATCAAATTCCTTATCATAATATATTTACCAAAGTGTGTTACATTCAGAAAAGATCGATGCATATAGTACATCTAAAGTTATGAGGTCTTGCATCCAGTCAGATCTATTTTTTGTTTCATTATACTTTATATGTCATGATAAATCTTTTCTTCGAAAAATGAATGTCGTCACTGCTATGTCAAATTCTTCCCAAGTGAAAACTAACTCAAGTCAAAACGTATGCAAGTCTAGTTACACCATCCAAAAGTATTTTTGAATGACAATCACTAAAACACATGGTACAGAACAAACGTGCCTATTAAAGAACTTTTGGTTACACTTGTACGTAGTAAGATATTTTCCCTTTGATACAAACTGAACACATGCAGGTGTAAGTGTAGTAAAATGGTAAGTTCATTATAAGGATTTGTGATTTTTAAAAATCGACCAAGTTAGAGATAGAACTAATGACTGAAAAATTGTTAAATATGATTGTTAATTGCTAAAAATCATATATATATATATATATATATATATATATATATATATATATATATATATATATATATATATATATATATATATATATATATGTATAGTAGGATGGTTGTATCAATGATAAACCATGAGATGTATAAATGTTTCATTAAAATGAGACGAAGCTTGCTGAGTTTCCTTTTAATGAAAAATTTAGACAAGGAGTGATATATATATATATATATATATATATATATATATATATATATATATATATATATATATATATATATATATATATATATATATATATATATATATATATATATATATATATATATTTCGTCTGAACGGAGTTGGATATACTACAGGCGGCCTTGTATTGACCTAGTGAATGAACCCCTCACATCCCCAAGTCTGTAGGCTACAAATATTAGTTCTCTGGCGTAGTGATATTTGCAATCACCTCTGCATATAGTAGTATAGATAGTTGATGGACCTCTCTCAGAGACCCCTCCCCACAAAAAAAAAACGTTGCACGTTAACATTTTTGTCAGCAACCTTTGTTGGCTCAAAATAATCACTCATTTTCTGACAAAAATATGTTTTGGGGCCGAGGTGTCTCTGAGGTAGGAAGCATCAACTGTCTCTACTACTTATTAGTCGAAAATGTTATATTAAACAAATAAAATATTATATATAATGTCATACTCAATCAGACATGTCAGATTTGATCTAACAAATAGATTTTGTAAAAGATTTAATTCGATCAAAGTAGCGTCAGCATATACTGGTATAAAATCTAATATAATAAGCGATTGTATTAAAAAAGTGGGTTATCATATATAGCCGAAAATGGATCAGTGTAGTTATTCGCAGTTGAAAGCAATATGAGAATAGCGAGATGGGCAGATGATGTGATGACATTTATTGACAATATGGTTGATAAGCTATAACTAATAATATTTTTACAATATATATATATATATATATATATATATATATATATATATATATAATGAAGATGATTATGATATAATTATGAAAAGCCTCTTCTATTTGTGAATATAAACTAGCACACACACCCCTCCAAATATCAAATCCGTAGGGAGTAACACAAAACTGTTACCTACATCGTATTGACGTTGTAGGTAGGTATATTAATTTATAGTCACAAATAGAGGGCTGGCCAAGGGCCCCCAGCTAAATCGATATTTTTTTCATGGGCATAAAATCTCCCCTCCCATAGACAAATTTTGCCTTTCATAGGATTCGAACGCCAATCGCAATTACCGCAGCTTTTACGTCTAACCAACTGAGCTACCGACGCATTATGTAAATATATTGAATTAGTTAATATATACTTAACAAAAGCAGCATTATACATTTTCTGACTATGAAAACATGTAATTCTGAATTATATGTTCTGTTTTTAAAAACGATATATTATAGAGAAAAAGGATTCTTTTGATTTCACATTGCAATGTAATTCTATACTCTCGCTAAGGCTAAGGTCTATTTGAAAACATTATATATGATTTTAATACGATCTATAAACAGACCAGGCGTAATTATAGTTGTGCTGGACTTTCTTCTGTAGAACGTATTTCACACTGCAGCTGTTTCTATACGCAGTTATATCAACAGGCATAATGCACTGTGTTTTTATTACAGTATTTTGTAGCAGAGAAATCAATAAGTTGTATAAAGGCAGTATAAAGGCATTTGTGTGTTCTCAAAGGTTAATATATATATATATATATATATATATATATATATATATATATATATATATATATATATATATATATATATATATATATATATATATATATATATAGACAAACAGATACAAACGTGAAAATAGCAGATCACAGATTTTTTTGTTTGCTTCACTAATTAATTAATAACACAGATGCATAAATTAAAATCCATGGCACGATATATATAATCAGATTCAGTCAGGCAATTTATTAAGTTACGTACGGCTTTGAGTTTAGTTTACGTAAAGGGCATTTTTAGTCATTTTTTTAAACAAATACAGAACTGCCTTATTTTTTTAAAAATGCTGTTATATATTCATATTTCACTAATAAACAGTAAACAACTAATTAAAAACAGATATAAACAGCAAATACGTTAATATTACCAACCTTTTAACTGATTCATTTCCAAGTTTAGACATATGTTCGACAACTCGCGAATGATTTTAAACTAAACCCTAACGTAATTATTTCTCTTATTTAGTACAGAATTATATGATAGTTTGACCTAAATCTCTAATCCTATTGAAATGATATCAACATTTGCAATTAAGTACCGCAAGTTTTCATGATTGTATAACAGAAACTTAATTCTGCCAGATACCTTGCGGCGACTTTCGAATAGTTCTTTCATGGCTAATTTGCTTAATAAATATTTGCTACCTTTTGCAAAAACTTTGGACCTGTAAAAATCTATTATGGTTTTAGTGTACATACGCTTGCTAATTGGATTGTGTAGATTTTCATATTTTTGATATGGGAAATACTTGCTATCGTCTGTTCTAATAAGAGAAAGTTTTATTCTATTAAATTTACTAAAACAAATGCATGAAAATTCGTCATCAAACTCAAAAGACAATTTTTGGTTACCGATCATAAGTTTTTAATTTTATTACTAACTCCATCTACTAATGTTAAATTTACAAACGTTATTTCTAATGCTTAGACAATATTACTTAAATAATGTCCAAGAGCGAGAGTATTAATTCCGTCTTTGCAATACCTTTTATCATCAAAATTACTTAGTCCACGTTTTATAATTGTATTCGTTTCAAGCTTGTGATAGTTGGTCCGACGTACATTGGTTTTAATAAAGCCGACGCTATTGTTAAGAACAGCTGTGAATTCCTCAAAATGCATCATCTTTTTCACATATCCTCTAGGGATACCTTTAGCTTTCTTTGTCATTTTATTATCGTCTAATATGACAGAATATATTTTGCTTCTTAGTCCAAAAACTCTCTCACCGGCACAAACATAAACTCGTTTTTCATTTTTCCTATAACTTTCTTGTTAGAATTATCATAAAATCCACTACAAGTTGGATAATCTGATAAAACGAACAGATCTTTATTATCGTAAATATCTTGATAAACATTTTCACAATTTATATTGTATACCAGAGAATCTGTATCAGTAAATAGCAACTCCGAATCTTGCCACATATTTTGGGGGTAAAATTATAATGAAAATCGTACATCAACCACATTGATATATCAAGTACAGCTGCACCAACATATATTGGCTTATTTAACTTTAAATTTGTCTTTCGTCCTTGTATTGCGGCAAGATTTTCATTAAATATCTTCATGCTAACAAAACCATCGTCTCTAATTAATTTATTAATCTATTAATGATCAATATCATTAACAATTTCAATCGAAATTCTTTTTCTGATATTTTCCCTAGTCTTTCCAAACACTAAGTTGTTCATTAACTTGAAAAAGTTTTTCTCAAATTCGGTCTTAACTACGGCACGACGTTTCGTATTTAGGTTAATATAATCCGCCATCCACTGCGATCGATTAAACTTTAGCACGATGGACTTTTCTCAGAATTAATCCAGCATCTACTGCTTGTTTAGGTTTTTGTAATGCATGACATAATTTCTTTCATCTAACAAATTTGGAACTAACTTGTTAACGATAGAGCATTTTGCTGTTGTCATAGCTCGTTGTTCAGGTGATAAACTGTAATCAATCGTCATTGATTCTGCGCAAAAATGGATAGTTGTTATGTAGATCGTGTAACGAACTGGGGTAGTCTAAATCACCTTCAACAAAATATGAAATATCTTTCGGAAGAATTTGTCAGTTTCTTTGAGAAATTGGTTTGGAGTTATCCAATGAAAACCCCCGCAAGGCATTGGCTTCCCGTAGACCAACCGTACAAATTCACTTTATCTATACAAATAATGTAACTCTGCTGAAGATTATTTTCATAACTTTTTAATATTTATTATTAGCTGTTGCATTTTTTTTTGGTATGACGCTAATTCCGCCTCTGATGCCTTTTTCAATAAAGTAAACATATCGATATATGTTAAGAGTTCTAATTCTATCTCGCTAGTTTTAAGTAAAGCGTCCCAAGACAACCCTGGAGCAGAATAACACAAACAGGGGTACAATCCGTAATTTACATGACTAACATGACAAAAATTTTCGAAAACGTCTGCTAGCAATAACAAATCAGTTTTCAGATATAAGTCGTGATAATCGCCAAATGTTTTACAGGCGAATTTAGTCCATATATCTTGTGCATATTCTTAAGTTGCGAGTAAAATTTATCTTTGTCAGGTAGAGAAGTTTCACTAAATCTGCTCCAATCGTCAAGATATTAATAAAGAAAGATACCTTTTTTGTCAGATGGACATAGTTTTCACCGAAACAGCTGCGCAGATTATTAAAATTACTGCAGCCTTTAACAAGCTCGTCTAATGATCCCGCCATAAATTTCAAGCTGTCGACAAAGCGCAATTTGTCGAGGGTCACCGACATATTCTTTTCAAAATTATTTAGAATACAATTTATCACGTAATTTAATTTTAGTTTATCTTTAATGTCTTTATCACCAAAAGCTTCCACAATGATATGACTGTCGTAGCCGCGAAAGTTATGTAAAATTGCTGGAATAAAATCTAAAGCATGAAATTTCAAATTGCAACTGTTATGAGCTGCTCCGCGATACTGACCGGTCAAATGACAGTGATCTCGCACCTTGGAATCCCCCAGAAGTTTTTTTTTACAAAAGTGACAATTAATCGCCTCATCAAAGTCGAGTTGTTGTTTAGACGTTATTCTAATCGGAGCTGTCCTAAGTAATCTGTTAGAAATTGTGTTTAAATTATTTTTTAGCAACCACAAAGCAGTATTTTCACCTCTATATAACCTTATCGAAGACGAAAATCTATCGCTGGCGCAACAAACTACTTTGTAGATTACACCGCAAGGAACATGCTGTTGTATCTTTCTTGTACTTGATTTATTTTGATAATTTTCTGCTCCGGCTACGGGAACGAGTAGACACTCGATATCGGCATAAATAACAAACGGAATACTCAGCTTATGATTATAATTTTTAAATTTTAATATTTTTGTGTTTTTCGCTAGGCATAATTATTTTTTTAACATTAACGCAGTGTTTGAGATGGTCCTGCAGTCTGTCCTCGCTAGAAAAACCGTGCAAACATCTATAACAGAAGTATTTCTTGTTTTTGTTTTTACTGTGCTGTCCGCCAACTAAGCCGATAAAGTTCTTTATCCAACAGTAATGTCCCTGAAAAAATAATAAATATATTGTCTTTTGCGAAGCACTTTCTGATATGTATCTAGGGTAATCATTTTCTCGCTCGTCTAGTCCGAAAATATTTACTGAGATACCGTTTTGTTTTTCGAACTTTCGTATATGACTTTCTGCTACTGGAAAGGTAATGCCATCAAAATTGAGTTCGTTCCTGTGCGGAAAATACTTGTTGATGCGATCGGAATTCTGCTCTTTTGGAAACATTGCGGAAAGAATAGACCACTAGAAACATTTGTTATCGTTGTTTTTGACGTTTATACAGCACTTTGTGTTCTTAATTTTTTTAGGAAGGTCGACGTACAAATTACCTCGAAGTACGTTATATTTTGATGTGTGAAATAAAACTGTTTTTATCATTTCGAATTTCCAACCTGACCCTGACGAGGTAAATTCATCTAGTTTTTTTTTGTTGTTTATTTCCTGATGTAATTCATCTCCGACCATAGCAATGTTTGTTCCAGTTAATATTTTTCTCGATTTAGCTGTTAAATAGGGTTCCGAGATTTCGCTTTCAAAAGTTTTTCTTTCGTTGACTGCGTGTACCTTTGATAAAATCTTATTGGACTATGAGTTTGATACTTTTATGAACTGCAAGTTCTCTAGCTATAACGGGTTGTAAAAGATGATGTAAATTTATAGAGCTAAAATGAGCTAATAGGGTCTGATCATCAAATTTGTAACTGTTGTCATAACCTGAAAATGCCGAAGCAATTTTTTCGGATTTGATAATGCCCTTTTTAGCAATGTCGCACAATTTCAGTATTATATGTATATGGCAAGATTGCTTATTTGATTGAATTTTTTAAAAACAATTAGAGATATAAAAAATTGTATATATATATATATATATAATGACTGAAACATTGAGATATCTACCATTGACAGCGGTATAGCAAGAAACGTATCATGCTCACCCAGAATACAACCTATACGCTGGAAATCCAATAGGTTCTGTTGTCAACATAACAACCCAAAAAGCTATTGGCGTACCAACTGCGGCTGGTATGTTAATTTCAGTAAAGAGTGATAACGCAGGAAAAATCAAAATGTTTAAATAAGATTTTATTTATATTTTGTTTGTTGGAGATATTCCAGAGGGACAGCGAGAATATATAGCAAATGGTGCAGTTGCTGATGATAATATTGAAAATTTAGGATTACAAAACGAATATCAACCCAATCCAGTATTTGATTTATACGAAGTAAATGATAAGGGTATTATCGAAATATAAAAACAAAAATGTTATTGGAATTTGGAATAAAAATAGCTACTTACAAGTAGTTGTACGTGGGGTAATTACAGAGTTTGTTTTTTTATAAAGCTCATCGTTTTGTTTATGAAGTTTTTAACGACAGTATTCCTAATAGTTTAGTTATCGACCACATTAACAAAATCAAAATGGACAATCGTCTTGAAAATTTAGATCTAATTACTCAACAAGAAAATAGTAGAATAGGAGATGCTGGTGGTGTTAGATATTCTAAATCAGTTGTTTCAATAAATCTTGAAACTTGTGAAGAAATGAACTTTAAAATCAATTTATTCTGCGGTAAAATATCACAAAATTCATCCTGAGATAAGAAAAGATGTAGCTAATGGTAAAACAAGATCAGCAACGTCGATGATAACATTTGATCAGTTTAGTTTTAAGTACGGTAACTAATAATATTTTCTATATCATTACGAGAAAGACAATTATGACCAAATTCCATTACGTCGTCGCGATTTAATTGTATTGTCATTATTTTATTTGTATCAAGTTCTATTTTATCCGCCGCCGTTAACAAAAATTTATCAAATTCGCCTGATGCTATCATGAAGTCAACGAAATAAAAATTATGTCTCAGCAACCAATTTCGAACTGCTTCGGCTAATTCTTTTTTGTTTAGAATATTAACTCGACAATGATATTTTATTTCCATATTATATATTAATTAGATAAAATATTATTATAATAATGAGCTTAATCGAGAGGCTGGCTCAGGTATATTCGGAAGATTTTGTTCTAGTTACTAATGTCAAATCTGATAGATTTGCTGATTTCAGCGACCTTAATGAAAATGATATTTTGTATAACTATGACGATGACGAAGACGATGTTGTCGTTAGCAAGAAATATTTAAGTAGACCAACAAATGGGCGATATGATGTTAAGTACGACATTGCCCAAAAAAATATTAGAATTTAATTTTAGCGTCGCCGAGCACCAAATATTTTGGCAGCTAATAAGACCGTTTCTAAACGTAAAAGTACCAGGACATCAACGAAACATAAAACACTATTTCATTTTTGTTAAAAAATTTAATTTATTGTCAGTCGATGATGCGAAAAAATTGCACTTAATTTCCTTATGTAAACCAGCAAAATCTAAGGCAGTACTAATGAAATACGAGCAAATTTGTAATAATATTATTCGCTCGATGCAATAGCGGTTGATGAAATCGACTTAGTTGGTACCGAACTATTAAATTTATCGCTATATCCGCGCCATTTAACTAAACTTTTGTTACCGCGCTTTCTAATAACTTTTACGATAACAAATATATCTTGTTCTGTTTTTTTTTTTGAAATTCCTGTTCGTAGAAACTGCCAGTTGTAAGTTCACCTAATAAGTCTTTCAGCAAATAGGTAACTGGTATTGTTAAAAGTACTTTATCAACAACAAAATACTTCTTCGCTCCAGTTCGGAGTAAATCCCTTTTTCAAATGTTTTCTTGGTCAATGAAGTTTTAACTTTATCGCCAACTCTAAATTTGTGTCTGCGGTACATGTTTTCGTTTGCTAATATTGGATTTGCAAGCGCGTCATTTGGTGACATTTTCCTTTGGCCAGAAAGGGTTCGGTGTTTCGTGTTATTATATTCGTCAACGATATTTTGTAGGTTGTAGATGTATTTATTCGTGTTTTTGTAGTCAAATACTTATGATTTTTTCGTTAAGCGTGTGATTAAATCGTTCAACAATGACGACTTTTCCTTCATTTCCAGTTACGTATTTTTTATGCTATTTTGTTTCAAAAACTGCTCGAACTTTTTGTTAAAAAACTCTGCTCCTTGATCGGTCCAGATTTTGTTTGGCTTTCTTTCTGTTGTTGTTATGCGCTTTAGCGCGTCAATCATTGAGTTTCCCGTTTTATCCGAAACTGGTATAATAAATGCATATTTACTAAAAACATCGACAACATTTAAAAGATATCTCTGCGGAGCGCCATCAGCGCCACCGTTAAATTGAGCTAGATTTGACATATCAACTAAATCTATCGCCCAAATATCATCAACGGCATTTGCTACAACTTTACGCTTTTTTTAGGTCTATGTAGTTCGACTGAAAGCGACGTTGTCGCTGGGTCATCATATAAGTCTTGTCCGAGTCCGAGTTTATATTTTGCTCAAATAAAACCCCGTACCAACCGTCTGTGAATACGCTCTGGCATATTTTCTGGTTTCATTTCGTTAAGTTCGTCTAACATTATCTTGTCGCAGCTGTGTTTTATTTCGCCACTAAGAAGATCAATATCTCTAGCAGACATTATGACGCATCGCTATTGCATCAACTTGATTGTAGGGTTCTTGTCCTGGCAGAGGATTATCATTTTCATCAAGTTGCTGATCAAGCAGATTCCACGGACCAGTATATTTATGGCCTGGCAATGTCCATCCGCCATTCGGTTTCGGTACTTTGCCAATCAATTTATGTATATCTATACCAGTTCCAATTATTTCTCTGTTGTTGCATTTCTGGCAATATGTAACAATTTTATTTTTCTGTAGACATAAATCTCTATCAGCGTCGCAGTTGCACTTCATTATCCATTTATAACTGACAAATTTTATGAAATTTGTTGATTTTTTATGAAATTTGTTGATTTTTATGGTGTTTTGTCGATTTCTGCAATGAAATTAGCTCATTTTGCTAGTTTTCGTTAGGTCAAATCCCCAGGGAGTTTAACGGGAAATAACATTACGTTTTTCATTTATCGATCAAAATCCATTTTTCTCTAGTTTTTTTTGCTTGTATTTTATGATCATTTTGCGATAAAAACTAGAAACAAAACTAGACTTTAATCGATAAATAAAAAACATAATGCTAATTCCCGTTAACCTTCCTGGGGTTTTGATCCTCAAATAATAAGAAATACCGATTGTTTCAATCGTCTGCAACAATAACGTCCCTAATAACATCAGGGAGACAGCCCGCCCCGGACTTTGCTGCTAGCAAGAACATACTTTTTCTTTTTTCACAAATTGCGCAAATGCTTTTCAGCATTATTATATTATATATTTTTTGTCTTTTCAGTGTTTTCATCTTTATTGTCTGTTTTAATTTTACACTTGAGACAATATGTTGACATTGTTATTCCAAGGATATTAGATAAAATTAATTGCGATATCATCATTAGCGTGAGAGGGTTGTTTATCAAATTGCAAAGTAAACTTTAAAAATTCTGGATTTTTGGTCATCTGTTTAATGAATATCACGCAATAATAACCGCAAGCGGAAGTTCCAACTGGCTGAATCTGATTAGAAGAATAATTAATTATTTTGTATTTACTTATATATCGTTTTACCGCGTCACTTGGTGGAATTCCGAACGAGTCAAATTAATTGTTATCGAAAACAGCTAACCAATGTGTACCAGATCCGTTATTAAAGTCCTTTATATTTATAACGCAAGAACCCGGCAATGCTGGAGATGTAAGTTCATCTTTTGAATAAACTCCGTGAAAATTTTTAACTTTTTGTAATTTATCAAGTATGTCAAAATTACTTAACGCCTTGTTTCCGGCAGCATTAATCCTCGCCCTCGTCCTAACAAACCCGGCAGTAGACTTCCCACTAATCCTGCCAGTAATGGGGCTATTGGAAGAAATCCACCTTGTGTCTTTGTTTTTCGTTGATTTTTCTTTTCGGTGCTGTCTTTTTTCTAACAGTTTTTCGTTTAGGTATTATATTTAATCTTTAGACAAAAATTTTCTTTATTACACTACCTTTACTGCCTTTTCTGATGCGCCAGATACTGCTCCTGACGCCGATGATAGCACTAATGTTCCCAACACTGGTACGATTTTAGGCCGTAATGTTTTAGCTATAACTGATAGTGCCGGACCGAAGAAACCGCCGTCCACCGCAATGCGGTGGGACATCGCAGTTATTTGTGCAGCGCTCAAGTTTAAAACGAACAGTTTTTTTGTGATCGTATTTACTTGCTTGATTTTTTATTACAATAATTTTGTTAAAATCCCCAAAGCAGTCGGGTTGATCTTTAATGAAGCCGATCTCCGCTTCGCAACAGCAGTTGCTAATTTTTTAACTTGGCCACCGGTTAAATATATTTTTTATGATATATTTTGTCATCTTATATAACAATCACAGATTAAACTTGTATTGTCATTTTACCTCCGACATAGTCAATTGTCACAGATCTGTCGCTTATCACTAATGCATATACATTTAACGCTGCTGCTGAAACGGCTCAGAGCGTCCAAGTAACTTCAATATCAACTGTTCTATCTACAGCTTGTTCGCTATGTTTACTACAATCAAAGTAAAATATCGGATAAAGTGTACGAAATTCTTTAACTGATATCTGAGATCGGTCTCCAGTATCTTGATATTTCTGCATTGAATCAAGCAGGTACATGTACAGTCTAGTATAGATTTTATTGGCGTCATCAGCAAAATTGCACTCGATCGCTCTTTCAGGATATTGCTTTGAATTTATTCTAGCATGAATTCGTCTAACATCAGCGTTGCCAAATATTCCACTATTTTGTTGTTGGTTTCCACGTCGATCTTGTCTCTGGAATACAACGAATAGATGACACGGCAGCTGTTCACTCGATGTTGTTGTAACTCTCCATGTGTAGTCGGTGGTATTTGGAAATGCTGTTTGATATATTTTATGTTGTTGAAAATTAATTTTATTCGTGCGTTTTTCCAGCATAATATCTAATTCTAATGCTTTAGTGACCGACGGAGTTATACGTGGCATCCACAGCGGAAGTTTTTTTATGACAAATTGAACATCAGCACCACCAAATTGAAATAGGCAATCATTTTGTTCTGCTAGATCTAAAATAAGCGTATGTTTAACTCCGCTAAATACTTTATCATAGTCTCTGCAAAAGCCAAATATTGTACTGAGCGGCAGCGTCATTGTAATTTGACGTAATACTGCTGCAAGGTCTCTTCTCCTAGCAAAACATTCATTGTAACGTGAATTTCTTAAGCCAATAATTGTGTTAAGAATTAAATCTAACATTGCGACAGCGTCTGCACCTGCATTTGGTGGTGTTATATAAAGATTATTGCAAGCTGCAGTAATTGAAACTCTTACATCGTCTGCATTAGCCTCTGCAGCTGGTGCTGCTATACATAACGCTGCAGCATTAGCAATAAGAAAATTTCACACAAGTACAAGATCTGCAGCAGCATCAGCTCCGCGTGTCAAGATACCTCTATATAAAAATTCAGTTGATTCAGCTAAGCCATTTCCAGTATCTTTAAACCACATCATATTAGTTGCAGTTGATTTGGAGTAATCATCGGAAAACAAACTAATATTTAAGGCTGTACTTGCAACTTGTAAGTGATTTGAAATATCTTCCACAGTTCCATTGGCCAGCTGATATCTAGCACTTCTAAATAAACACCAACCATTATTTAGAAGAGCTACTACTGCACCAACTGCAATTGCAGCAGGCGGATTAGCTATTGTAATAATTTGACGACGTACTTCCAGCATTGCCTTGTGAGGCAGTAAAAATACGTCCTCGTCTCGTGTATTAAATGTTCTAACGCCAGCCTTATTAGGTTCGTTAGAATTTTCATCGAGATATTCAACATACTCAAATTCCGTTACTGCGTCGTCTTTGTCAGAAATTTCTGTAAAATCGAGGTAATTTTTAACAGACATTTTTTAGTTTTTTAGGTTACATACAATTATTGAGGCGTTGTAACTTTAGATATTAAATTTTTATAATCTGCTCGCCCTTTGGTGATAAAACTTTTTTCGTTGTTGGTATCATCGCGCGTTGGGTTTCTTTTGTTGGTGTGATTTCTGAAATAACTTGTTTGATTGACGGTGTTGCTTTAGGTTCGTCTTTTATTTTATCAGATATATTTTGTCCCACTGCAGTTCCAGAAGCAGATGCAGCTCCAGTTGCAAAAGCTTTACCAGCGTCAAGTACAATTGGCGCAACTTTACAAGCTAATCCTGGAATATTTTTAACAATTTTAGTAAATATATTTCTGAAAAATCCTCCAAATATTTTTCTTCGATAAACTTTTCTTTTGCTTCATTATTTATTTGAGGTTGTATAATTTTGTTGTCAATCACGAAATGATTGTGCGTAAGTGCACGTAATAAGTAACACCTTCATTATTCAGATCCAACTGGTCCGTCAGTTGCATATTTGCTTCTGTTATTTGATTTTCAACATTTAGCGGATAATAAATAATATGACGCGGACTAATTTGCATGAGAGACCCTGGTGGAACTTCTGGTGAAAAACTGTATATTGTCTGACCTTTGCTGCCTTTAACTGAATAAGAACCAGATGCTATTGAGCAATTTACCAATATTGTGTTTACGTCAGTTATATTTACTGGAAATTCACCATCATACGTGATAGTAGTATCAAAAATACCGGGATAATTTTCATGACGAAATCCTATCAATGATGCGATGCAATTTGGTAATAGAAAACTAGCTATAAAACCATTTTTTATTTTTATTCTAGCTCGCAAAGTATCATAATTCGGTGCTAGCTCAAAATCATCTGCATTTTCTTTATTTGCTGTTATAAGTTATTTTATTGTTTTATTCAAATCAGTTATGTTATAGGCACCTTGCGGAATTTTAAATGATGTCCAAGTGTTGTCGAGGGCATTTACAAATGAAAACTCATCATTTACTCCAGTTTTAACATTGCCATCGCATTCCAACAAGTGCAGGAAATTAATCAAATTTCGTACTGTTTTTCACGATCTAGTTCTATTGACGGAATATACTTTACTGAAAAGTTCGCGCTATCTTTATCAGATTGGCTGGAGTCAAGTAATAATGCTGCTGAAATTTATTATTATATTTTTATAAAATTAAGTCGCGGTGAAGCATCGTATTCGTCCGATGATAATAAATTTTATCGATCTCAAATTATCAAGAATGTCGATGATTTCATTGTCGATTTCAGCACCAACATTCCCTGCTTTTTTGATGATATCAATAGCATTAATCTCCCTATCATTTTAGTAACTGATGCGAATATTCTGACTCCAGTTCCAGTTTTTTCTCCTATATATTTTTCTGCGCGAGTTTTATCAATTGCAAAATATCTCCTTTTAAATTACCATCCCTTCGCACAAGGTTTTAGTCTGCTTTTTTCTGCTGTCATTCCAAATATGAGAGCAATAACACCTTGTCTTATTCTGACATAAAGTGGAAGCATATCATCAGTTTTATGGCATTGTATAACTCATCTTTAGCACCAGCTCCGTCTCTTATTATTGCGTTTAATCTATCGAGTAATGTGTTATATTCTGCATCGGTCCAATTATTTATATCATCAATATCTTTTTTTTTTCTTTCTCTAAAAATTCATTATACTCAAAATCTTTTATCCCATCATTTGCTCTTTTGACAAACCATTGTCTTTTCTCTCCAACCTCCATAAACCTAACAGTAAGCTCGCCAACTCTTTTTGTTTGCTCCTCTTTAATATCTTTTATATATCCAGATAAATTTGCTAAATATCTTTAACTTCTTGTGTTGTTAATGTTGCTAATCTTTGTTCAAATTTCAGCGGATTATTTATAAGCCTATCTATTTCAGCTTGCCTCGCAGCAGGATCAGATATATTTGCTACAAGTGCCTCAGCTAGTCTTCTTTTCTCTGCATAAGATCTCTCAACAATTCTTCCAGCAGCCGCCTCTTGTTGTTCTTTAACTAACCCGAGTAAACTTTTCTCTTGTAATTGTTTAGCTTCTTCTTCTGAAAATGGTTTAGTTTCGGGTTGTTTTCCAAATAAAGCTTCAGTAACTGGTTTGAGAATTGTACCTGCTGTTTCTGCTGCAACAACTTGACCGCGTAGAGCTTACAGTACTAGCTGTTTAAATTTTGCCTGCGATTGCTCATTTTGTTTTTAGATCTTTAATATGTTTTCTGTACTTTGTTTGTTTTTCCATTAATTATATACTTTTTTCTATAAAAATTATTGTAGATAGTTTTCAATACAACATCGAAACATTTTATTCTTATCATTTGTTAACTTATCGAACAAGAAAAAGTCGTATCTATTTGCCGTTGCTTGACGATATAGTTCAATAAATTTATCTTTTGTTACGTCGCCGCATTGTTTGTTCGCGATATTTCTGACGTCAATATTGTCAAGTCCAGAAAACAATATAAAACAACCAGTATTTCGCCTAATCAATCTGTCGACATTATAATATCCTTGAGATATAAATAAAATTACATTTCTTATTTCGCGATAGTGAAAAATATGGTTTGATTTTATTCATTTCCTCGTTGTTTAGCGGAATATCATCAAAAACAACTATTTTATGTCCGGACGAATCGAGCGGATTAACTGGAATAAGTTCTTCTGGTTGTTTGATAATAAAGAAATTCTCGCCAGATTGAAGATCATCACGAAGTTTGTCATTATAATTGTTAAGTAGATCGTACTTATCTTGTTGCGGATTAATTGTATAAATATAAACTCGATCATAGTTAAAATTATCTCCGAGAAGTAAATTCATTAGCAAATTTGTTTTGCCAGATCCAGTTCTACCAACAATAAGATAATGACAATCGAAGCTTATTGTTATGTTTATGTTTCACCAAACGTTCTGTATCAAAGTTTAATATCGACGATTTTGTTATTATTATTATTATTATTATTATTATTATTATTATTATTATTATTATTATTATTATTATTATGGTATATACTTTTGTCAAGCAGTAAATAAATAAGGAGTTTTTATTCAAAATTTGGAACAACAGTAGGAGATTCAGCTCCTGCTCAGCAAGGTGACTTATCTAAATACGCAACTCTTGATCTGCTCAAAAATGAAATTACTAATTTATTAAATATCACAAGTGTCGATCAAAACGAAGTTGTTATTTTTCAAGATAAAGAAGGACGATTAAAAACGAGCAATATACAAATATCAGATGTACTTTACGAATTCTCACCTCAGTTGTTAATAATATAGTTACTTTTGCTGATCAAGGTAAAATTCAGGATTCGGGCAAGTCTGTTAACGATTGTGTAAAGAAAGCTGGCGACGTATTTACTGGCGACATAATAATGTCAGGGGAAAAATACAAATCTTGGAAACCCAACCGCAGATACAGATGCAACAACGAAAAAATACATCGACGGTGGTATTATGCTTGCATTTCTGAATATGAACTACAATGGTATTAATAATCTTAGATCACCAGAGTCTGATTTTGATGCTGCTACGAAAAAATACGTTGATGATAAGGTAATTCCAATAACGACTTCGATAACGACAATCAATGATGGAGTTGCCGCATTTAGAACTGAGTATTCTAATCACATACAAACAGTTCTAAATTTTCGGAGAAACATAAACAGAACTATTAACGAATTTTTTGGAACTCCACCAACTGTTGTTCTAAATCTTGCTGACATTAACTCAAGGCTTAAAGATATCACTAGTGGCATTCCTGATATTGTTAAAAAAAACTGATCTTATAAAAATTCATCACAAACAAATTAAACATATTGTGTACACGGTAACATCAGAAAAAGCAACTTGGTCGCAGGAAAATAACACTCTTAAACATATCGCAGAGGTCACTGGTATAAATAGATTGTCTTTGTTTAGTAGTGCAAAGTTTAGTATATTTACATCATTTCCATGGCGTTATTCAACCGATGATTGTTCTGGAACTGTGTCTATTGTGTTAAACAAAGATGTTGAGGAAACGTTTATGCTGATAGCGGATAATAAAAAGTTAACCGCAGCTACTTATTGGTGGTGTATTGAATTTGTAGCTGAAACTCCAGAATTAGTTACTGAAAAATATGTAAACAAATCTTATATAATGAAAAAATATAGTCGATTTCAATCATATTTCAGAAAACATTCCGAAACAAGATGTTGACGCTCTAATTCAGTATTACATATACTATCATAAAAATCTTTGGTGCGTCAAAAAATGTTACAAATACTATACCAAAATACTGCGAGTAATATCTTATCTACCGCTGCTAATGACAGGCTCTGGTATAATTTCAAGTGGCGCATCATTAAATCCGTTTTTGTTAATAATATCTGGTGTTGGCGTTTCTCTTGCAACAGCGTTTAAAAAAGTTGAACCTCGACTTACGACTAAAAGAAATGCTTGCAAAACAGCGAGTATAACTTATAAAAAATTACTTGATCAAATTCGATCTTACTTGCGTGGCATAAAATATGATATGGATGATTTCATACGCGAGTTTCGCATTATTTATAGTATGTTAACTGATATTCTACCAATGATAGTTAGCAAATAGTGAATTTGTAGAACATTATGGTATGTTTAAGGAAAAAAAAAACCCCAAAACATAGCATTAAATAATCACAGTATGTGTACCATGTAACCAAGGAATTTACTGGTTTGCAAAATTGTATCGCTGATAAACACTTGATAAATTCCAAGGAAAGTGCACACGTATCGTTTATAATAAACCATATTCTTGTACCTTATTTGAAAAAATTTCTATTTCAAGGTTTTAGTCCAGACCAAATTCCATTTCTCACTCCTTCCACATTTTTATGCTTGAGAGGGGAGGGGAAAACAGAAAGCAGAAAGAATTGTATTGAAAATATGTACGATATTAACTTAATTTAGAAAACATGGATTATTGATACTTTCATCATTAATGTTCATACGTCACTAGTGAATAATTTGTGGAAATTGATGATTGATCTAGAATCAACTACTGACGCTAGCGAGAACGTTTACATATGCGTATTATTGCGTGATGGATGGGTGGATATATATATATATATATATATATATATATATATATATATATATATATATATATATATATATATATATATATATATATATATATATATATATATATATATATGCGTGTGTGTGTGTGTGTGTGTACACCAATGGTGTTTGTACGTATGTATGTACGTTTATTTATGCCAAGAGCTTATCTATGTATGAATTTATATATGTAGGCATGTATGCATCAAGTGCAGAACCATTTTTTACTAGACTTTACAGCCATAAAACACGGTTAGAATAGCTGTCTTTGAGAACACTTGTCAGTTGTAAGCGCAGATAGAATAACAATCTTTGACCACACTTCTAATCATAGAATACTCATAGAACAACTATCATTTGTCGCATCTCACAAACATATGTGCATTTGGAATAAGAGAATAACTCAAAAATATAGGCTTTACTGGAATAACAATATTATACCAGACTTGCTATAAATGCACTTCAAAATTTTCATTGCTATTAAGGGAGATGAAATAAATCCCGCTTGCCCATGCTGCTAAATCAATGCGCACTGTTCACATAGATATTGCTGAACACGTTTTACATTAATATGCAATTTTTGAACAGCAAATGTTGGCCACACGTTTCAATCGTAAAGCACTGCCTGAATAATTATGATTGTCTCCACCTCACAAAGAATATCAACAACATCATCATCATCAACAACAACAACAACAACAACAATAATAATAATAATAATAATAATAATAATAATAATAATAATAATAATAATAATAATAATAATATCATTGACAAATTGAAAACACCCCATTATATACGGATGTATGCATGTTCGTATGTATATTTATTTACACAAACAGTTCCTTATTACGTATGTATTTATATATGTAGGCATGTATGCGACGAGTGTAGGACAGAAATAATTTCTGACTACACTACTCAAAAACACGGTGAGATCACCAATCTGACGTTCAAAAGTGCAGTTGGAATAACAATGATTGACCACACTTCTCAAACATAAAGCGTTGCTGGAAAAACTATTGTTGGACACACAACATAAACATAATGTCACAATCGTTTTGAAAATTAAAGAAATTTTTAATTATTTACCAGATTTTGTTGCAATTCTTGAGTGCAAATAGACATTTAGAAAAAATAATATATGGACAATATAACCATTTATATTTTAACAAAATTGGAATCAACCTTCAGTTTTTTACACTGATTTCAGTATAAGAGTATATGTGCCATAGTTGTGCGTCTTGCTGGTGTTTAGCAGGACCTTGCAAATTGTAAGTGGACCAGCGATAATAGGAGTAGGTGTCTGACGAAAGCACATATGTAAAACTCATTGAATTAATTGAATAATTTCTAAGCATTGCAGTTTCATTAGGTTCCAGTGATAAATGAATGCAAAATATGCATTTTAATGGGTCATGTTAAAAATTTTTTAAATCCATCACTCTTTATCAGTTTTATTATCATGTACATCTATATTTTATTGCATTTGTTACTTGATTGTGTGTGTGTGTGTGTGTGTGTGTATATATATATATATATATATATATATATATATATATATATATATATATATATATATATAGAGAGAGAGAGAGAGAGAGAGAGAGAGAGAGAGAGAGAGAGATGCAATAAACTGACGACGAACAGTACGAAACTAGTAACTAACTAGCCTAAGCGCTTTCGACTCTTAATGAGTTTTTTTTCAAAGGCAAATACAAAACATATATACGATAAACAAATAAACACAAAAACGTTGTGTTCGTAAACCTCTACATGGCTGTCTTCACATGTGCTAAAACTATAAATACAACCAGCTTGTATAGACTAGTTGCGGAAACTGAAAACGTTGTATAATTCCCTAAAAGTCTACAAGCCACAGCGACATCTATTTTTACTTTTTGTACATATGTAACGCAGACTATATCCCGGATATTTGATTCTATACCGGTTATTCTTATAGTAAAAATTGAAAGATAATAAGATTTAGAAAATGTTAAATTCTACTAGTGCATAGTTTTCATTTTCTAGTATTCTTGGTTTAGACCGCTTGGTTTCAATGTTCTAAGGCGGCGTATCCAGTATGATTCCTTTTCCTTCCTGGTTTCGGAACTCCAGCTGTGGTTGTTAGCAATAGCGATAAGTATTATATCACTGAAAGTGTGGCCATAGGAGGAGAAGTGTTCTGCGACCGGGCTTCTGTACAGCTTTTTTGTCATCCAATCAGATATATGAAGGTTTATCCTTTTGTGTAGCTTTTCAGTTTCTCCGACGTACTGAAGGCCACAGATCTTACATGTGATGAGATAAATCAAATTCTCTGTTTTGCACGTTTTGTTTGGACCATGTATGTTTAGTTTTTCTTTAGTCACTGTGCTAGTGAATGTCTTGGTCTCTATCATATGTTGACAGGTTTTGCATCTTTTATCGCCACATGGTCCAGATTGACTAGGTTGGTTTTGACTAGCGATTGGCGTTAGCTTTGCCCTGACTAGGATGTCCTTTAGGTTTTTTGGTCTCCGGTAAGCTACTACAGGTTTGTTCGGAAGTATTAGGTTTAGTATGTCTGACGATTGCACGGTTGGCCAGTGGTTTGCGATGATTTTACCTACTTTGGGATTGTCTGGGTGATAGGTCTTTTCATTCAAAGTAGCGTGGATTCATCAAGTTAATAAAAGCGACTTTAATTATAATTAACTTACGACATCTTTCTTCAGCGACTTAACTTGGTGTTGGTGTCTTCTTTAATTGCAGACATCAACGAATAACCGTGTGATTAGTGGGACCGGTCAATGTGCTGATTTTTGTTTTAAAAATGCGTTAACTGGGGTCGTATTGTTCCATGGCTGGGTTGAAATGTCTTAGGAATTTTGTTAAGGTCGAAATGTCTTAGGGTCGAAATGTCTCGCTCCCGAACGTTTGTAGTGACCTTTGAACTTCGTTAAGTCGACACTAAGAGGTTAGCTCAAGGATGATAAGAAATTTTGGGATTATTTGCATTATACTGACGCCGATGACGCGTTCAAATAAAAATGGATACCAAATGCAAAATTACAGATACAGAATTAGATGATGTGACACACCTGGTTCACAAAGCACATGTGAACAAGGTTTTTCTATCTTTGGAACTATTTTCACGGCCCATACAAAGAAAATGGCTATAAAAAAAACAGTATGGAAAATTACTCCGATTACATGGATACCATGTAAGGCTTTCATGATTCCAGCACCATATGGAATAAAACAAAATTCGTTGTCCCGGAGATACACTCTGCGAATCAGGCCATGACATGTCTAGCAATATTTTTTCTAGTGTATCACAAACTACAAATATTATCATGTTCGCATCAGGAGTTTTTGTTTTAAATTTTTTAGACCCATTAAATTAAATTCATGTTTGGTATGATTTATCCTTTGTGAATTTATTTTTTATAACATTCTACTCTAACTAAATCTATGGCTCGATCTATCAAGTGACAGAAGAATGAAAAGGCTTTTTATAAAGATTAACAAACTATACTGTTATAAAGGGATATTTACTGACAGTTAATTTCAGCATCATTATAAAACAAGTATTCAACAATGTAACATACCAACCCCATCTACATTGCTACACCTTTGTCAATTTCCATGCCTAATATTTGCAGGGTTTTTCTCTATAGGTTTCTCTGAAACTCATTTGGTCTGTGTTTTAGGACTCCGTTGTGCGTGTTTTAATGATCACTGTAGATGCACAAGAATGCCTACACGATACAGCTATAGTTTTTCTCTTGAAAAAACAAATGAGTTGAAATGCTAACGGACTTACTTATTGCCTAAATGGATGTATATGTGGTAAAAGTCTACAGGGTTAATACAAAATTATGCCACTAGCAATCTTAGTATGTATGCTTGTGTACTTCATTAGACTTTTACTTAGACAAAGCCCTTCAACCCATGCTTCACACTTAAAAAATGATGTCCTCCAATGCTCGTTCAGATTTTCAATCTTAATAAACATTAGTAAACAACCTTCAAACTTAATTAGTTTTAATAAAGCGTGCGTTTTCAGTAACACATATTTGCTCACATTCCTGAGATTTACGAACTTAGGAAAGTCAACTTGCCTGTGGCAAACTAACCGGAAAAATGAACTTGCTTTGGAAAATATAAGCTTTCCCGAAACCTAATATCTCAACGTTACCTACATTAGTATTAGAAAAGCACAACATAAAATATGTGATATTTAAATAAACAATGTTATATCTAACTTTTCTTTTCTTTCTTGTTTTCTCCTTGAAACAAGATGTCTATAATTTATTTATAAAAAAAATGTCTGTGCAATGAATTAAATGTAGAGAAATATGTAGTCTGAGAAAGAGTTAAGGCATAGTTAGATGTACATTAACAGACATGTATATGTATATAGAAATGGATCAGTTGAAAAGGGATTGGAAAGATACAGATTTTAAAAACAAAAAAGAGAGATTTTGGTAAAATATCTTGATTAAAAAAATTAAACAACCAATAACAAAACTGTGTTAATTTAATTTTAATTATGGTTTAATACATAACATTTTTAAAATCTGCTTTTCCATTTAATATCAAATGATCACACAAATGATCACACATTACTAAATAATACCAAGAAAAAAAAATGAGCATATAATATGTTATATTATTATATGCTAATAATATGTTATATTATTATATGCTCATTTTTTTTCTCGGTTAACTTTACATTGTCAGAATCGTTCAATATCCAGCGATATTGAACACCTTCATATTGCACCCCCACGTTTTTGAACTATAATTTTCTTGATTTCTTGTATAGTTAAAGATTTTGCTTCAGATAGTTTATACTTTTTAGCAAGTTCAAGCAATTCATCCTTCCTAAAACTCTCCAGCTTCTTTGGTTGGAGTAGAAAGAAAACTCCACTCTTGACATTTTAAGAAAGCCTGTCATTTTCACTAAAATTTCAAATAAAGTGAACTAGGGGAATTTAAATTTCAAATTTTAGCCAATTTAAATTATCCCGGACGAGCCCCCAATTTGTTTTATGTTACGTATCGGCTCGTTCAAAGTAGCTATATATAGTCCTCTGCTAAGGGTTATCACGGCACACTAAACTACTGCCCTGGAGTTTGTCAACTCTTTTAAACAACTTAAGAATGTTCAGTTCGTCTCGTGTCTCAAATTGAGGGAGATAATATAAATAGTCAACTTTGAATTTTATGACAAACAATCCCAATGATAAAATTATAAACATTGCCCAAAGAGGATGATGCTTTATCTTTTTAGCCCAGTTACTTTAAGCAGGAGTTGACAAATGAAATTTAGACACAGCTACAGGAAATACATATCATAATAACATCTTGATTGCTGAAAATTCCTGACTAACAAGAAGATAATGATCTAGTACTAACCTGCAGTACTTCTCAAAAGCTAATATAGATGAGAGCTCGCGAGAAACCCACATGTGAAGATGTTTTCAATGGCCTGATAAATCAGCCCCCCCCCCGAAAAAAGATGTGTTGTGTCACGTATCGGCTCGTTTAAAGTAACATAAAAGAGTGAGACAAGCTTTGTAAATTTTAACAAAAATAATTTGTTTTCCTAGAAAACATTGAAAATATGTAAATATGCTAAACAAGACTTATGGTTTACAGAAATGATCCAAATTATTTGTTCAAAATAGAAACAAGTCCTGTAAAAAGTTCTAAACATAGTCTTTAGTTCAATTCCGGTCCAAAATGGCGGACGAAGGCTAACAGAAAATTCCAGAATTTACACAAAAGCACAGTTTGTGTTGTTCCGTTCCAATTTATAATATTTTCGGGAAAATGTCTTTGTCCAAATCAGTAATGTTGTTATCCATGAAAACAATTATTTAAAAAAACAAACCGAAGTAATATTAGCTTCTCTAACAAAACATGTTCTACGTAGACAAACGAACGGACAAATTATAGCACACAAATAACTTTTTACGGTAATAGAAATCATATATCTCTAAGATCTTACTGTCTTTACGACTGTATATGACTCTCGACTACGACTGTCAGTCTTACAAAATACTTCAACATATAAATTAAGCTAATACGTTGTTTGACTTACACGCACACGAGGACGCATGCAATTTCTTAATACTTCTGGAAATTAGGAAAGCCTGACCAAGTATCAGCCAATCGTTTTCACAGCTATTCCTGAATGTTTACTTGTAATAAATTTGTTATCATACACAGCACGTGCTCACATAAGTCACATTTACCACTCAAATAAATACGATGTTTTTTCAACAACGTATTAGACTGATATTAATATAGTTGTATAAATAATTACATTTAATGAAATAAAAAAATGAAATAAAAAGATTTATATAGAATTCCTTAACACACACAATTAAACTACAGGGTCGTAACAGGTGATACTGATGGACAATATGTCGGTATGATATCACCTGTGTATTAAAATGTGAAACGACTGCATGCCAATCTTTCCAGAAAATACCTGTGTTTAGTTTATACTCTTGCCAATGTTTGTTAACAGCCATATCTAGCACGAAATTCAAAATGACCACAACATTTGACGTGGTAACCAAACATAGGATTTGATCCAGAAATAGTATGTGCATGTTACCAAAAAGAACCCTTCAGCTGACTGTAGTTCAACAGCTGCCAGAAATACGGGTAATTGAATAAAATATGCACAACGATGTATGCAGACAAGAGTTGCTTTGTGGGTTTTTATAAATAGGCGATTTAAGATTCGAAATTGCCAGTTAATTATTATTTAAGGTGTGGGAATGATTTTTCGGCCTACATTTTCCTATGCGTTGATAGGTCTATCCGAAAACCCTAGATACTTTGCATTAGTTGGTGGAATAAATAGTGGATACTTAGTATATATGGGCAGTAAACACTATATTGCAAGCCATCTTGGGATTGATGAATCTGAATCTATAATTTTATTTATTTTAAGCTGTGTAGGCAGAATAAACCTCAATGGTTTGATCAGTTATTTTTGCATATTTATCTTTGCTCTGACCTTGACTGTGGCAAACAGAATATTCAGACATATTTTCAGTTTATCAATTAAGGAATCAAACATTTCTTGACCGAAATAATAAATTTATTGTGGTTGCTAAGTTTCTTAACATAAATATGATAAATGTTCATAATTCCAGAACTAAAAATCAAACTGTTTTGATCACAAATCTGCTTCATCTACATTCCTTGATTGGCATATTTGAGGTATTATTAACAATGGTGTTGGCAGCATCAACAGTGCTATTATTTGGTCTTAAATATTTTATCTTTAATTATTGCTTAACAAATAAATCCTAGGTGAGCTGATTAACTGTTTGTAAGACATATTAATCCACTGATCTATTATGAAAATGTATTGTTTTATCATTTCAGCATTGGTGCTAATGCTGCTAACACAGTTATAAAATTTGCAGATAGAAAATTTTCATGAGTTGGAGGCCTCTCAAGAGACACTAGTGGCACAGAAATAGATTTATGCTCACATTCAAGCCACACCCAAATTTTCCAAGAAAAAGAAATTGCTCAAACAGGTTCTATGCATAATAATAAAAATTGTATGTGCTTGAAAAGATTTCAAAGAGATGTTGTTTTGGTGTTTGATGACATTTCTCTGCACAAAATAGGCTTTTACATGGCAGACAGTATAAATAGTAAATGAAAAACCCAGTAAAACTCTGGTAAAGAACCATCTTCCCACAGATCTCACATTTTCTCTGCCAGAGACTTGAATCTACAAGGACAGAAGTGAGAGGGCAGTGATCTATAAATGTGAGCTGTTTAGACTACTCGGCCACTCAGGGTCTTTCAATGTCAATCTTGGAATAAAGGAAATGTTTGCTTTGCTGCTATCTTTTTTTGAGAATCTATTCAAGTGTGTACAACACACAATTTAGTGTCAAAATATCAAGAAAAATAAAATTGAATTAGTTGGCACAGCATAGTTATAGTGAAAAAATGCACCATATAGACTTGGGTGTATTGTACGAAAGAAGCCAAATGGATGACCAAATTTATTCAATAAGTTTCAATAGCTATAAGCAATAATTAAAACTGCATTAATTTTGGGAATATAGTAAAGGTTGAACACAATATTGGCATCATCACACTTTAAAATAAGATGTTAAATTGGCAGATAACATCAGAATGTTGCAAAATATGAAATTGAATGCTTATTGATAAAATGGAAGGACACACAATACTACAATAAGTGAGTGAGACCAGCAGTTCTTTCCATAAATGTCAAATTTTTAAAACTAATTTTTTTACTTACATTTCAGTTTAACAGAGGAAATGTAAATTCTGCTAGCAATGGAAAGTACTACAGAAGCTGTTCATTTGGAGATTATTTAAAGGTCAAAGCAATTGATCCTCGAGTTACCTTGTTACATGATATATGTCATGTCATCATAATGGCCTGAGTAAAACAGATGATTCATTTAGTCATATCACTATGGAAACAAAATAAAAAATAACATAAAATAAATCTTTTGACAAAATAATTAAAGATATCACTTACATTATGAGTACATCTTATAGTATTTCAATATGGAACCTTAATTAAAAATGTGTTTCAATGTGCTTATGTGCTTTTTGTAAGGAGAAGATAACATGAAACCCAATTAATATATACACACAGAAACATGCATGTGTGCCTGTACAAAAACAAAAACACACACATTAGGAGTTTCCATGGAGACAAAGCATCAAAAGCCAAACTAGTCTTGACTGATGATCAGTAAATCTTCAGTGATGAAAACCATTGTCAAGTGCAAGGCATGAAACATGTTAAGCCAAAATCTTTACAAACCAATGCATTTTGTATTTTCCATAAACATTTATCACTGCTGAACAAACAGAAAGACCACAATGCCTCTGATGAGTAAGTGGAATCATGTGATGCAGGTTTCTGCTGAAACATTAAAAAGGTATGTTTTTAATTAAAGCTGATCTTTCCATGCCCCATGGCATCATCCACAGCCATTTCACTTGTGCTATTTTGTTGACATTAAAAGAGAAAAAAAATATCACACTGGAAACATGAACAAGAACAATAAATATGTCAAATATAAATTTATTGAGTCTTTCGATCATGACTAGTGATGCTGTCCTCATGTTTACTAAATTTAAATTTGTCATATTTCAAAATTATTATTATAGTGTCATGCTAACTGAACTTGCAAGAGGATAGATTCAGCTTTTTAAAATTAGTGTACACCCCTCATTTGGGTAAGATTTGATGTATTTAGTAGTACTTGAAAATTAAAACTTTTAATTTTTAAAATGTCTTGAGCATTCTAATAAATGTCTGTACATACTTAAAAAAAGTAATTACACAATTGATAACAAAACATTATATGCATTCTGTAGGAAGGACAATCAATATTATATAAATTTTGCAATCAAAAGAAAGTACAAATACGAAATTCAACACATTGAACTAGTAGATAGTCATTAATACAGACACATTGAACTAGTAGATAGTCATTAACACAGACACATTGAACTAGTAGATAGTCATTAATACAACACATTGAAGTAGTAGATAGTCATTAATACAAAACATTGAACTATAGTAGATAGTCATTAATACAACACACTGAACTAGTAAATAATCATTACTAGAAAACATTTAACTAGTAGATAGTCATTAATACAACACATTCAACTAGTAGATAGTCATTAATACAGACTAGTAGATAGTCATAAATACAGACACATTGAACTAGTAGTCATTAATACAACACATTGAACTAGAAGATAATCATTAATACAGATTAATACAGTCATAAATACAACACATTCAACTAGTAGATAGTCATTAATACAGACACATTGAACTAGTAGATAGTCATTAATACAACACAATGAACTAGTAGATAGTCATTAATACATTGAACTAGTTGATATTCATTCATACAGACACATTTAACTAGTAGATAGTCATTAATACAACACAATGAACTAGTAGATAGTCATTAATACATTGAACTAGTTGATAGTCATTCATACAGACAAATTGAACTAGTAGATAGTCATTAACACAACAAATTGAACTAGTAGTCATTAATACAACACATTGAACTAGTAGATAGTCATTAACACAACAAATTGAACTAGTAGATAGTCATTAACACAGACACATTGAACTAGTAGTCATTAATACAACACATTGAAATAGTAGATAATCATTTATACAGATACATTGAACTAGTAGATAGTCATTAATACAGACACATTGAACTAGTAGATAGTCATTAATACAACACAATGAACTAGTAGATAGTCATTAATACATTGAACTAGTTGATAGTCATTCATACAGACAAATTGAACTAGTAGATAGTCATTAACACAACAAATTGAACTAGTAGTCATTAATACAACACATTGAACTAGTAGATAGTCATTAACACAACAAATTGAACTAGTAGATAGTCATTAACTCAGACACATTGAACTAGTAGTCATTAATACAACACATTGAACTAGTAGTCATTAATACAACACATTGAAATAGTAGACAATCATTTATACAGATACATTGAACTAGTAGATAGTCATTAATACAACACATTGAACTATTAGATAGTCATTGATACAGACACATTGAACTAGTAGATAGTCATTTATACAGACTGAAAACAGTAGTCAATAATAAAAGACAATGCAAACAGTATATAGAGAGTTATCAATACAACACATTGAAAACAGTACTAAATAATATCACACACAGCAAACTGTTATAGGTATTAATACAAAATACTGAAAACAGTAGTCAATAATACAACATACTGAAAACAGTAGTTAATAATATCACACACAGCAAACAGTTATAGGTATTAATACAACATACTGCAAACAGTAGTCATGGATACAACACACTGCAAACAGTAGATAGTCATTAATACAACATACTAAAAACAGTAGTCATTAATACAACATACTGAAAACAATAGTTAATAATACAACACAGCAAACTGTTATAGGTATTAATAAAAGATACTGCAAACAGTAGTCATTAATACAACATACTGAAAACAGTAGTCATGGATATAACACAATGCAAACAGTAATAGTTATTAATACTACATACTGAAAACATTAGTCATGGATACAACATACTGCAAACAGTAATCATTAATACAACATACTGCAAACATTAGTCATTAATACAGCATACTGACAACAGTAGTCATGGATACAATATACTGCAAACAGTAGTCTTTAATACAACAAACTGAAAACAGTAGTCATGGATGCAACACACTGCAACCAGTAGTCATTAATACAACATACTGAAAACAGTAGTTAATAATACCACACACAGCAAACTGTTATAAGTATTAATACAACATACTGCAAACAGTAGTCATTAATACAACATACTGAAAACAGTAGTTAATAATATCACACACAGCAATATATAGGTATTAATAAAACATACTGTAAACAGTAATCATTAATACAACATACTGAAAACAGTAGTCATGGATACAACACACTGCAAACAGTTATAGTTATTAATACAACATACTGAAAACAGTAGTCATTAATACAACATACTGAAAACAATAGTTATTAATACAACATAATGAAAACAGTAGTCATTAATACAACATACTACAAACAGTAGTCATGGATACAACATACTGCAAACAGTAGTTATTAATACAACATACTGCAAACAGTAGTCATTAACACAACATACTGAAAACAGTAGTCATGGATACAACATACTGCAAACAGTAGTCATTAATACAACATACTACAAACAGTAGTCATGGATACAACATACTGCAAACAGTAGTTATTAATACAACATACTGCAAACAGTAGTCATTAACACAACATACTGAAAACAGTAGTTAATAATACCACAAACAGCAAACTGTTATAGGTATAAATACAACACACTGCAAACAGTAGTATTAATAGAACATACTGAAAACAGTAGTCATGGATACAACACACTGCAAAGAGTTATAGTCATTAATATAACATACTGAAAACAGTAGTTAATAATATCACACACAGCAAACTGTTATAGGTATTAATACAACATGCTGCAAACAGTAGTTATTAATACAACATAGTGAAAACAGAAGTCATTGATACAACACACCGCAAACAGTTAAAGTCATTAATACAACATACTGAAACCAGTAGTCATTAATACAACATACTGAAAACAGTAGTCATGGATAAAACATACTGCAGACAGTAGTTATTAATACAACATATTGAAAACAGTAGTCATGGATGCAACACACTGCAAATAGTAGTTATTAATACAACATACTGCAAACAGTAGTATTAATACAACATACTGAAAACAGTAGTCATTGATACAACACACTGCAAACAGTCGATAGTCATTAATATAACATACTGAAAACAGTAGTTAATAATATCACACACAGCAAACTGTTATAGGTATTAATACAACATACTACAAACAGTAGTTATTAATACAACATAGTGAAAACAGTAATCATGGATTTGACACACTGCAAACAGTTATAGTCATTAATACAACATTCTGAAAACAGTAGTCATTAAAACAACATAATGAAAACAGTAGTCATGGATACAACATACTGCAAACAGTAGTCATTAATACCACATACTGAAAACAATAGTCATGGATACAACACACTGCAAACAGTAGTCATTAATACAGCATACTGCAAACAGTAGTCATTAACACAACATACTGAAAACAGTAGTTAATAATACCACACACAGCAAACAGTTATAGGTATTAATACAACATACTGCAAACAGTAGTCATTAATACAACATACTGAAAACAGTGGATAGTCATTAATACAATATACTGAAAACAGTATTCATTAATACAACATACTGAAAACAGAAGTTAATAATAAAACACACAGCAAACTGTTATAGGTATTATTACAACATACTGCAAACAGTAGTAATTAATACAACATACTGAAAACAGTAGTCATGGATACAACATACTGCAAACAGTGGATAGTCATTAATAGAACATACTGAAAACAGTAGTCATTAATACAACATACTGAAAACAGTAGTCATTAATACAACATACTGAAAACAGTAGTTAATAATACCACACATAGCAAACTGATATAGGTATTCATACAACATACTGCAAACAGTAGTCATTAATACAACATACTGAAAACATTGGTCAGTCATAAATAAAACATACTGAAAACAGTAGTCATTGATACAACATACTGCAAACAGTAGATAATCATTAATACAATATACTGAAAACAGTAGTCATTAATACAATATACTGAAAACAGTAGTCATGGTACAACAGACTGTAAACAGTAGATAGTCATTAATATAACATACTGCAAACAGTAGTCATTAATACAACATAGTGAAAACAGTAGTCATGGATACAACACACTGCAAACAGTTACAGTTTTTAATACAACATACTGTAAACAGTAGTCATTAACACAATATACTGAAAATAGTAGTCATGGATACAACACACTGCAAACAGTTTCAGTTATTAATACAACATACTGAAAACAGTCGTCATTAATACAACATACTGAAAACAGTAGTCATGGATACAACACACTGCAAACAGTTATAATTATTAATACAACATACTGTAAACAGTAGTCATTAATACAACATACTGAAAACAGTTGTCATGGATACAACACACTGCAAACAGTTGATAGTCATTAATACAATATGCTGAAAACAGTAGATAGTAAAAAAAACCACTGCAAACAGTGGTCATTAATACAACAGACTGCAAACAGTAGATAGTCATTAATACAACACACTGACGACAGTAGTCATAAATGAAACTCACTGCAATCAGTAGCTATTAATACAAAACATTGCATTATTGGCAACAGAGCTGTACTTCCTGAGCTTGAGATGATAATGTAAAAATGATCCATTATGATGTACTACAGCTTGCAGGAGCCTGATATGATAATGTTGTTAATTATAAAAATGATCCATTATGAAGTACCACAAAAGCCACCTTTAGTCCAATTATATGATAAAGTCAAAATGGTCCACTATGATGTAAAACAGATCCCAGAGTCTAATATGATAATGTCAAAATGGTCCATTGTGATGTACCACTAATTCCAGGAGCCTGATATGATAAAAGTCAAAATGGTCCATTATGATGTAAAACAGAACCCAGAGTCTAATATGATAATGTCAAAATGGTCCATTGTGATGTACCACAATGCCCAGGAGCCTGATATTATAATGTCACAATTGCCCATTATGATAAACCACAGCTCCCAGGATCCTGATAAGATAATGTCAAAATGGTCTATGGTGATATACCACAGTTACCAGGAGCCTGATAAGATGTCAAAATGGTTCATTGTGATATAACACTGCTCCCAGGAGCCTGATAAGATATTAAAATGGTCCACTGTGATGTACCACAGCTCCCAGGAGCCTGATAAAATAATGTCAAAATGGTCTATGGTGATATACCACAGTTACCAGGAGCCTGATAAGATGTCAAAATGGTTCATTGTGATATAACACTGCTCCCAGGAGCCTGATAAGATATTAAAATGGTCCACTGTGATGTACCACAGCTACCAGGAGCCTGATAAGATGCCAAAATGGTCCATTATGATATAACACAGCTCCCAGGAGCTTGATAAGATAATGTTTAAATGATCCACAGTGATGTACCACAGCTCCCAGGAGCCCGATATTATAACGTTAAAATGGTCCACTGTGATGTACCACAGCTCCCAGGAGCCCGATAAGATAATGTCAAAATGGTCCACTGTGATGTACCACAGCTCCCAGGAGCCCGATAAGATAATGTCAAAATGGTCCACTGTGATGTACCACAGCTCCCATTAGCCCAATAAGATAATGTCAAAATGGTCCATACGTAGAAGATCAATGATTTCCATCTCACATCTATACTTTTATTTGTAGACAATCAATTTTGATCAAAACAGCTCATGTCTACCAATGTTAAATCTATAGAAAGGATCATTGGAGAAATTGTGGTAAAAAATGCAAGTACTGAGTTTCTAAATCAAGCATTTTTTAAAGTGCTCATTCGTTAGGACACATCAGATAAAATCTGTTTAGGATTTGTAACAATTGTTCACTTGTATCCTTTAGCATTTTCTATCTTATTTCAAGTATGGAAAGATATTACAATTGTATGTTTTCATTTCCTTTGCATACAAACTTGGAACATGAATGAAAATTACTCTAAATCTTGATAAGTGTCCAATCTTTTGTATAAATTGAATCATCAAGCCTGATTTCTCATATCATTCATTTTTCAAGACATTTTTATCCTAACAAGGAAAAAAAAATGAACACTAGCAGAAGTACATGGATTATTGTTTTCATACAGTGTTCCCATACCAGTGTAATATAGACATACTGTGTTCAGAAAGAAAGAAAGAAAGAATGAATGAATAAATGAACGATAAATAGATAGGTACTGCTTATCTATGGTATAGGCTTGGAAGTGGGGATTATCTATGCACTTTGCTAGACTGCCATGGAATATTTAATTTTATTTAAGATTCAAAGGATTAGATATAGTGGTGTGTTAATTGCAAATTTGATTAAATTTATTTGAACTAGTTCTGGTATTGAAGGAATAATGATGAAAATTATAAAGCATATAGTCATACCGACTGCTGCATAACACTTTTGTAATTTATGATGAAACATTTTCTATTCCATTACAGACTGACAGTCGATTTCATTAATTAGAAGCCATTAAAACAGACTCCCTAAAGTACCAAATACAAATAATGTGACTTGGCAAGCCAAGATGCAACAATATGAAAAAGACAAAGACTACCACAAGTGCTCCAATGTCCAGTGAGAAGGAACCAGATCATATTTTCGAAGTTGTTCAAAAAAAAGAATCTCGCATAACGGAAAACATGGATGTTTTATCTTCAATCATGCAATCCATTAAAATGGCTCCAAAATCAACACAGGTAGATTAAACTAATTTATAAATCCTTGTAACCTTTTGTCTGTTCAGTGTTTACTTCCAGCCCCTTGTTTGCACAAAATCTTTAATCATATTGGTTATTTATGTATCTCTAGTTGGTGCAAAAATACTTAAAATGCATCATTTATGGTTTATAATCACTCAATAATAATCTGTACTAGGCTTCAAATTTTTGGAAATTCCCATTCTAAAACTAGAATCTTCCAAAAGTCACCACAGCTTTATTATTTGATTTGCTGCTAATATATTAAAACTTTCCTTTGCTGTTGGGACTAGTCATCATGGACTATTGATCGTGTACTTGTGAACATGGATATGAGATTTAAGAAAACATGCTATGTCATATTGTCATGTTATGATAAAAAAAGAAATTCAATGCAAAATGTTGACATTCTTACCTCATAGAAGACTAATTCATGGTTATTTAGTAACTAATTTGAAGTTAATAAGTTGTTACTTTAACTAGGTATTCAAAAGATCCTAGTTAGGACTGCTTGGCAAATATGGATAATAACACTGGTAGGAGTTTGCATGGAGACAATGCATCTCAGAAATGGCCGATTCCCATTATTCCTTTATAGTATTAACTTGATTTGTCATGTATGCATTAGACAGAATACACAACTTGATTTGACATGTATGCATTAGACAGAATACACAACTTGTATTGTCATGTATGCATTAGACAGAATACACAACTAGTATTGTCATGTATGCATTAGACAGAATACACAACTTGACATGTCATGGATGCGTTAGATAGAATACACATCTTGTATTGTCATGTATGCATTAGACAGAATACACAACTTGATTTGTCATGTATGCATTAGACAGAATACACAACTTGATTTGTCATGTATGCATTAGACAGAATACACAACTTGATTTGTCATGTATGCATTAGATAGAATACACAACTTGTATTGTCATGTATGCATTAGACAGAATACACAACTTGATTTGTCATGTATGCATTAGACAGAATACACAACTTGTATTGTCATGCATGCATTAGACAGAATACACAACTTGTATTGTCATGTATGCATTAGACAGAATACACAATTTGTATTGTCATGTATGCATTAGACAGAATACACAACTTGATTTGTCATGTATGCATTAAACAGAATACACAACTTGTATTGTCATGTATGCATTAGACAAAATACACAACTTGATTTGTCATGTATGCATTAGACAGAATACACAATTTGATTTGTCATGTATGCATTAGACAGAACACACAGCTTGATTTGACATGCATGCATTAGACAGAATACACAATTTGTATTGTCATGTATGCATTAGACAGAATACACAACTTGATTTGTCATGTATGCATTAGACAGAATACACAACTTGATTTGTCATGTATGCATTAGACAGAATACACAACTTGATTTGTCATGTATGCATTAGACAGAATACACAACTTGATTTGTCATGTATGCATTATACAGAATACACAAATTGATTTGTCATGTATACATTAGACAGAATAAACAACTTGATTTGTCATATATGCATTAGACAGAATACACAATTTGTAATGTCATGTATGCATTAGACAGAATACACAACTTGATTTGTCATGTATGCATTAGACAGAATACACAACTTTTATTGTCATGTATGAATTAGACAGAATACACAACTTGATTTGTCATGTATGCATTAGACAGAAAACACAACTTGTATTGTCAGGTATGCATTAGACAGAATACACAACTTGTATTGTCATGTATGCATTAGACAGAACACACAGCTTGATTTGTCATGTATGCATTAGACAGAATACACAACTTGTATTGTCATATATGCATTAGACAGAATACACAACTTGTATTGTCATGTATGCATTAGACAGAATACACAAATTGATTTGTCATGTATACATTAGACAGAATAAACAACTTGATTTGTCATGTATGCATTAGACAGAATACACAATTTGTAATGTCATCTATGCATTAGACAGAATACACAACTTGATTTGTCATGTATGCATTAGACAGAATACACAACTTGATTTGTCATGTATGCATTAGACAGAATACACAACTTGTATTGTCATATATGCATTAGACAGACACAACTTGTACTGTCATGTATGCATTAGACAGAATACACAATTTGATTGTCATGTATGCATTAGACAGAATACACAACTTGTATTGTCAGGTATGCATTAGACAGAATACACAACTTGTATTGTCATGTATGCATTAGACAGAATACACAACTTGATTTGTCATGTATGCATTAGACAGAATACACAACTTGTATTGTCATATATGCATTAGACAGAATACACAACTTGTATTGTCATGTATGCATTAGACAGAATACACAATTTGATTGTCATGTATGCATTAGACAGAATACACAACTTATATTGTCATGTATGCATTAGACAGAATACACAACTTGTATTGTCATGTATGCATTAGACAGAATACACAACTTGTATTGTCATGTATGCATTAGACAGAATACACAACTTGTATTGTCATGTATGCATTAGACAGAATACACAACTTGTATATTAGACAGAATACACAACTTGTATTGTCATGTATGCATTAGACAGAATACACAACTTGATTTGTCATGTATGTATTAGTCAGAATACACAACTTGATTTGTCATGTATGCATTAGACGGAATGCACAACTTGTATTGTCATGGTTTAGCAAGAAAGTGTTGTCCTATCTTTACTACATTTACCAACAGATGGCCCACTTTTTGAAAGGTCATGGCCATCTGAACCACTCATAGGCAAACTTAGATCAACTTTTCCATTCATGTAGAAAAGATGTTCTGCATGACTAACAAATACATACACTTACAGACATAATTGATTTGGATTTTTAAGGTAACAATGAGTGCAGTGTGGCAGCTTGTAGTGATGTCTAGCTTTTGGGTATCAGGCTGTATACATGGGGCATCATGTCTCACTCAGTCCTATAATCCAGGCCACCAGACCTAACACTAACCTATTAATGCTGAGCACCCAAGTGAGAAATATTTTATAATTCTTCAGTATAACTTGGCTAGGGTTAGAACCTGCAACCTACTACATCTGAGGAGGATATTCTAACCACTTAAGCCAATCGAGTGGTCATACATAAATGATAGGGCACATATAGCCATTATTTGTACAACATGAATTTGGGGTTTACATTGAAGAAAACTTGAATTTCAAAAAGGATGAGTTTGTCCTTAAGAGCTTGCTGAATCTGTAGAAAAATCATTGAATTTTTCCTAATACTCCTAAAACATCTGAAAGACTAAAATCGTCAAAATAGATAAATATTTTTTGCTGTTTTAAGCTAGGGTATTTGCTGATTATGAATTGTATTCTCATCATTTATCAAAATTGTATTATCATCAAAAATAAAAGTGATATTGTACACTGTTAATGAATTAATTCAATCATTATATTATTTCATTATGATTATATCGAGAAGAAATAAGGCTTAAACATGAAAAAGCGAAAGAATAAACAGGAAAACCAAGTGTAAAAACCACCAGGTGTCAAAAAGAAGTAGAAGGAAGTGGTTACGTCGTCAAATTAGCCGTATCAGTGCACCGTGACAACAACCAGACTCACATGATAAACCATCTGAAGGAGCAACCAGAAGTGGCCATGCCACTCACGATCAACGTTGTAGGTAACAAGGTGGTAATATGATCTCTGAATCCCTGTTGATTCAAGATAAACTTTGTCCAAATAATATCCTTGTTGGAGGAAGATGACCCGGCAACAATTCTCATGAAATCATTAATGAAACAACTGATATTTGCCAGAGTTTATTTATCGTGGCATCATGGACAGAGGTTTTCTATCGAGCTGCTTTGAGTGATCAATTATATAACAAAATAACATGATTATACACAATGCCCAACGCAGACCTGAAGGCATTAATGTGATAAGTTCAATTTTTCCGGTTTATATAATGATCTACGGAGATGGACTTGTTATTCAAGGTTTATTTAGAAGGATAGCCCCAAAAGCTATTTCAATTGCAAAACATTTATTTATGAAAGCCATTGAAATTATTTGTGATGAAGCGTTTGGCGCCGTTGGTAATCTTGCTGGCAAAGCTTACTCAGCGGTCAAAGACAGACTCACACGTTTAATAACACGAAAACTAGAACCAGGAAAATTGCCAAGCACTAAAGTAGGCATTCCAGTAAAAATACTGAGCACCGAAGTGATTCAAGCAAGTGTCATCAAAATAAAAAATAAAACTGCAAATTAGCGGTTGAAAGAATTAGCTGTATTGTCAATACTGGCAAAACAAGCCTCCAACGAATTAGGAAGAAAAAAAACGAATAGCGGGTAGTGGTCTTGCCCGTCGTAATCGCTGATCAACTACTTACTGATTAATGCTGAAATGTCGTTTTAGACAGCAGCAAATATAATAAAAATGTTCCAACATGTATCTGATCCAGCATTTGCCATGGACACACCAGTACTCAAGGATGAGTCCGTGCGTGATAATCATATTATTCTAATGAAGCACGAGAACCGAACCAACGTTGACAAAAATAACTACAAGTCCAAGACACATCCAGTAATATCATCCCCCGAGGGATTTACTGAAGTACAGGGTAGATTTTTGAGAGATAACAATCCATTCGCTGATATTAGAGTGGTACAGCAGCAATTAAAAAGCTCAGCTGCAGTAGGTGTCACACGAGCTGTAGCGGAGATATCGTTTTTACCACATGACTTTCATAAAAGGTGAACATGCATATATGCGTTGAATATCGTAAATGTTGCAAGAATATACAAGAGGCAAACCCGCAATAGTCTAAAACAGCAACTGAAGTCGCAGCAGCGTTTGAACGAATTTATCAACGTGGACCCCGGTCGCATGTAAGCCTACGATAGACGCGATAGCTACATGTTGATCCTCGCAAAGAATTTATTTGTGTAGTAACGACGCTAATGCAAGAACAGCGCGTTAAGATCAGACGTAGATTCACCTCAATACATTGCGATCAGGCAATCATTGAACGATTTAATCAAACACATCAATATATTCAAGAATTACTGCACGTTCAGGACTGGTCTCGTCAATGGGTTGCCCTAGACTATACCATGTAGTGGCCTCGTTAACAGCCAGGTCACCAGTGGAATTAACATGGAACCTGCGAAAAATACACATACCACAACGAGAATCGCCAGATCAAATGAAACAACCAGGCTTGGGTAGTTAAGTAACTGTGATGTTTTTATATGAACCCGGTGAACTTCAGAGTGGGGCAGAAAGAGCAACCAAACTCGTGAAGAATATAACAACACATAACATTTTCAGCGTGGTCAGAACTACTACGCAGCCAACTATATATAAATTAGGTTCAATAGGTCTTCAACTTGGATTTGTACGTCAACAATTACTAGTAATTCCTGAGGGTAAAAATATTTACCACCAGAATGGATACGACGTAGTAGACGCTAGCGGGGGCCTCCCCCAATCACCGTAAAGAAACGCTAACAAGAATCACACGTGTTGAGGAACGAAGCTCCTCTACGTCTGTTACATTCAAGACACGTCAGAGACATTTTCGCGTGTGTTGACGGGACTACTATCCATTTTGTCCATTGTAAATTATCATTGGGAAAATATTATCACACTCATGACAATTCCACATCCAGCTCAAGCTGGCGTGATTTGCATTTGTCATCCCGTGCATAACCAGCTAAGTGTTTCTTCACTGTGTTGATAATTCCTGGTGACGTTGTTGATCGTTGTGGCGTTGTCGGCAACTCCAACATGTAGACTACTCTGTGCAACTGAGATAATTTTGTTACTACAGACACAGCCAGGTAAATTATTATTTTTTTTGACCATTCTATGCGATCATCGACAATCCAGATATTAGTATCTCTTACTTTAATCCTTGAGACGAATGAATTGTTGTCGAAAATCACAGAGTCCAGCACATTAGGCTTAACGACAACTCCTTTGATACAGCCTTAATTGGAACCTCGACGATATCATTAAAAACGAGTTTTTGTTTCTGGAGGACAACTCCGGTGTCCACCGCTGATATATAATCAAGTATATTTTGGAGGCATGTATCTTTTGGTCGATAACATAATGGAATTAGCTGATCAGGAAATTTTTCCTTGTGAAGCTCAAATAATTATCGCCGTCAGTGAATCTCTGATATTTTTGCTAGATACAACTATTACATCATTGGGATGCAATACATTCTAGAAATCTGATATTGGCATCTCAGAAATTACTGCAGGCAGTATTTCACACATGATAAATACCGTAGATTATCTTAATAACCAATCAAGAAGCATTTTTAAAACATCTTTAGAGACTTACAAATCTCATCACAGAAAATTATTCTCGGTATATAACTTTCACCTATTCGTTCGGGGATCCATGCATCACCTCGCCATCTAAAGATACTGTGATATGTGAATGCGCTGACACTTCGTTGTGTCGTCTTTCTGTCAAGCAGATGACTTGGTTGTTGTTGTGGAGCTTAAAACCATTTTTCAGCACACGATAGGCTATACATGGCGGCCAGTATTAATGGTGTAGGAAGAAACCGGGAAATCTGCAAAAAGAACCACAGATCATGGGAAGCTACTGGCAAGCTTTCTCACACATCTACATTCGCCGAATCTTAGACTCGAACACAAGCAGACAGATGTGAGATAGCAGTGATCCGTAAAGGAGAGCGTTTTAGACCACTCAGCCACTCGGGGCTTCTGATAACTTGGCGTCAATACAATCATGTGAGAGATTTTAGATAATTCTGTCGCACGCGTTGTTTTATCAGAGCCATCTGGACCATTCAGATAGACCGTGCCATTTCTCGCGATTGATTGGATCGTGATTGGATCATTTCTGACGGTGATGATTATTTTTGTGATAAACTTACATTAAAGTAACTAGTATATGGTGTTTGTACGTCAGGGGATTCAGAATATCTATGTATTTGCTCATGTTTTCTGTGCCATGAACCCCAGTTGAAAACGCTAGTGTCTTCTTCGATAAATGGTTCACGAAGGTCCAATTTACAACAACTAAAAGAAACAGAATCCGTGGTGACTCTAACAGCCTTATTGAGAGATCTATTGATCATCAAAAATACGTTTATTGATGAGTAGGCGAACATTGATGACCTCAAATGAGTATATTGAGAGGATATGCCGTCTCAGTAGCAATTGGTCGTGCCAAGAATTATTCCATCTCGTGTTGCTTAATTTCTTCGTGACACCAATTTATCTGTTTGCCCCAGTGTTCTTGATGATACAGTCCAATTAATCTGGATCCATATAATCTTGCACAACGACGTGATGTCGCTGATGTGAATTTGCCATAATTTTTTTCTACAAATATCTTTGTCATCTTGTGGTAATAAAACTTGTTTCTGTTGTTTGTACGAAATTATCGCAGAGGTTACCGTTAACCAATTTAAAATTAGCTGTCAGTACCATTTTTTAAAGTCCTTGGTGTGACTCAGCTTGGGTTCGAACCCGAGACCTTCAGCATCCGAGGCTGGCGCTCTAAATACTAGGCCACCTCAGCGGTCGGGCAAAAGTGCGATGAATTTCAAACGTTCATATGGCCCTAAACTGGATGCCTTGAATAAAATCTGACAAGCATGCTTCGTGAAACATCAGTTGGTATATCGACAATCTAACTCCGATGAAATTCCAAATCAAACATACAATGAGATTTCAAGATATTTCGCATGTCGAAGGCTAAAGTTGTTTGATATGAATCGGCTTTTATTATTAAACGTCTGAATTTTTAACATTGTCTTGCTGTACAGGTTTACTGACAATTTAAGCATTAAAGCAAGGTGAGCCTCAGAATTGATACTGTTGTGAATCCCGATACAATGTCTTTTTTGTTTCGTGCCATTGGATACCCAATTTCTCTCTATCCGAATTTACATGATGTTCGATAACACCTTTAAATGATTGAAAAAGACAACATCGTTAATATGGATGATGTTATAATCACGAAATCAAATGACCGTGGTTTTCTTAAACAGCACCCAACTCTTCCCCCATTATCAACCTGAATGTGGAAACTGAAGTCAATTTTCTTAGAAACCGATATTAAAAATAAAGTTTCGATTAATACAATCGATGCACAGTTTTAAGAATATTTTTGATAAAATGTCCATTTAACAGAAAAGCTATCTGCTGCGTCAAGTTTGTATGCCGTCTTTTTACAACTCCATCCACCTCTTACATGCCAAATGACATCTTGCTGGTATAAAAAAATATTGCAACTTAATTATTTCTTTCCAATTGATATAGTTATTTATTTCATTCCAATGAATATAATTTTTTAATTTATTTCCAAGGGATATAATTACATTTGTTATTTCCAAGAAATATAATTATTTAATTATTTACAGAATTGTTTTCGTAACTGAGCTTGAAACACCTCATTAGTTGATACTCGGACTTGCAGTTCTTAATATTTTCCACAATAAGTTTGTGTTTTCGTTTTCAAATTTACTTGAAAGATGTACTGGAGTGTTATTACAGCCAAACTGAATTTAAAGCTTTTCTTTTTGTTTGAGGAGAAAGGTCAGGGACTTTATTAGGTACAAGAAATTTATTAAAACATCATGTGCCACTGGAAATTGGTCAAAACTTACCAAGCCAAAACGTACCTTGACTAAAACGTACCTTCGTCAAAAAGCGCTCAAGTCAAAACATATCCATGTCAAAAGTACATACGAGCGCCGACACATACCCAATTCAAAACCGACCCATAGTCAAATAGGTAAAAAATAAATAAATAACAAATTTCTACGATTTATTACAAATAAATCATAATGGTTTTTCAGTTAATCTACAAAATTATTAAAAAAAATAATCTTATGTTAACAAAGGCATGATTAACGATAATCTGGGTCAATTAGTTGTTGAGCGATGATCTATGTTGCTAATCAGCTTGAATCATGGGTGATAAATTCTGCTGCATATCTTTTAGTTAATAATGGCGATTTGAAGAAGCAATACAAAATATTTAGCTGCATTAAAACACACACACATACATACACACACACATATATATATATATATATATATATATATATATATATATATATATATATATATATATATATATATATATATATATATATATATATATATATATATATATATGCATGCAATAAACTGACAACAAACAGTGCAAAACTAGTAACTACCCTGAGCGCTTTCTTTCGACACTTAGTGAGTCGTTGTCAAAGGCATATACAAAACAAACAAATAAACATAAAAAATGTTGTGTTTCTAAAACTCTACATGGCTGTCTCTACACAAGTTAAACCTATAAATACATTGTCTCAACCAGCCTGTATAGACTTGTTGCGAATACTAAAAAATGTGTTAATTCCCTAAGAGTCTATGAGCCAAAGCGACATCTATTACTTTGTGTACATTTATGTAACGCAGTTATATCCTTGATATTTGATTCTATACCGGATATTTTATTCTAATAGTAGTAATTTAAGGATACTAGGAAGATTTAGAAAAGTTTGAAAAGAAACTGTGTCCTTCCTGGTTTCCGAACTCCAGCTGTGGTTGTTAGAAGTTGCGATAAGTGTTATATCACTGAAGGTGTGTCCAGAGGAGGAGACGTATTCTGCGACCGGGCTTCTGTACAGCTTCTTTATTCTTTGTCATCCAATCAGATCTATGTAGGTTTATCCTTTTGTGTAGTATTTCAGTTTCTCCGACGTACTGAAGGCTACAGATCATACATGTGATGTGATGAGAATTTGCTCCGACGATGAAAGATTTCTATGAATCTTTCATCGTCGGAGCAAATTCTGCGTATCCTCAGTGCCTGGCTATATGGAATATTCCTAATGAAATGTTCTGGATGACAGCTGGTTGGGAGGAGATAATGGTATTTGTCGGTTGGTTTCGAGTAGATGTCTGTAATTTGTTTTTAACCAGTCTGGTTATGTTCAAAAAGACATATTTTGAGTTAGAAATTTCTGCCGTGAATTTTATTGAAGGATGGAAGTTGTTTGTCCTTGATATGCAGTCATCCTGACATTCTCTTCCTTGTTGCCACTTCATTTCTATATCATAGATAAAGCGTACCCACTGGTATGGTATATGCTCAACCGATGCTAATAGCTAACCCTCCAGTTTTCCCATAAAAATATTAGCATATGAGGGGGCTATTTTAATCTTCCTAGTATCCTTTAATTACTACTATAAGAATAAAATATCCGGTATAGAACCAAATATCCAGGATATAATCTGTGTTATATAAATGTACACAAAGTAATAGATGTCGCTTTGACTCATAGACTTTTAGAGAATTATAAACATTTTTTAAAGCTGTTGTGTTTTCACATGAACCAGCTAATTATGCATTTGAACTTTATTAACCAAGCGGTTTAAATCAAGAAACAAAATTAGCAGAATATTCGAAGTTTTAATATGTGGGTTTGAAGATGTTGTCTAACGCTGTTTTGTTTTCTCATGAACCAGCTAATGTTTATGTATATTCAAAGTATTTAGGGTTATTTAGAGCATACAAAATTAAAAAAGAAGTATAGAAATGGCCTCAACATTAGACCCAAATAACTAAAAGCAAAACACAGATTTGTCCAGCTCTAAGGTTAAAGGTTACCATAATGGAGTTTAAATAGCTAAAATAATTGTATAAACTGATATTAATGAGAAAAACTGAAACAAAATCATTGAGAATTTTCAAAATAATGTGAGGATACATCTGCAGCTCATTTACTAATACTGAAAATGCGTGAAAAGCCCAATTCAAAGGATTGCCTAGATTTCACCTACCATCTATGTTTACAAATAAGTCAAACAGCAAACAACAAAGATCCTAATCTGCTGTAGCATGATGCTCCTACAGCTCAGGGTCTATGTTAATTACTCCTAACAAACTGCACAGACCCAGAAAACCCCACACAGAATGCGCTGGCAGATCTGAGTGCTAACATTTCACTGTATCACACCATTTATAAAATTAATAATAATAATAATAATAATAATAATAATAATAATAATAATAATAATAATAATAATAATAATAATAATAATCATTTCAGATATCAGAATGGAGAAGTTATTCAGAAAAACTGGTAATTTGGCCCGACAGCGACTCCTGAAGGAATGGATGAACCAGGGCGCTGATGTTCGTCTAGATGATGGATTATTTTCTCCACATGACTGTGCTAATGTGTTGAAGGGTTGTATAAGTGAACTTCCTGAGCCACTTCTGACAGTGAAGCATTTTGAAACCTACTGCCAGATTGTTCGTAAGTTCCTCACAGGTTTCAATGGAAATGATAATACATTGTTTAAGATAAAAAGTGTTATAAATTTAGGTGTGTATATTTAAAATTGTTGCCAAATAGGCAAAACAAAAACAAACTATATGAATATGAATAAATTTGTATTTAATTAAAGAATCTAGATTTATGAATACATCCAGAACTGACAAACAATTGGCATTTACTATTTTGTTTAAATTATAAGCGACAGGCCAAAAATATTTTTTAACAGCCTTCATGGCATTTAAACAGATCACAAAGCACATAAATTGCTTTGATGGCTTCTAGTTTTTATCTCACCTGCAAAAACATGGTGAGGACATATGTATGACATGTTTTCAATTTTATTAGTAATAGCATGTGTGTTCAAGTTTTGTGTTGTTAATCAGAAAGGTGGAATGCATGAGCACAAATATACAGAGTAGACAACTCTTTTGGCGGCAGTCTTAGTACTCTTACATTATCTCTCTTATTTAAATTGTCAGTGTTTGAAGTTGTGTGCTTTACTTGTAATTAATTAGGACAGGTGAAATTATTTGTGTGCTTGAATCATAATTAACTGGGACAGGTGAAAGTTATGTGCTTAAATTTTAATTAATTAGGAAAGGTAAAAGTTGTATGCTTGAATCATAATTAACTGGGACAGGAAAATAAAATATATAAATCATGACAATAAAGGTAGATCCAAAATATATATAATAGGTAGGTAATATATATAAAATAAATATATCATATGGCGAAAACATCCCTCTCAAGCGCGTACTGGATCCACCAAGGGATCACGTTTGTCAGGGATTAATTAAAATAGATGCAATAAACTGACGACGAACAGTACGAAACTAGTAACTAACTAGCCTAAGCGCTTTCGACTCTTAATGAGTCTTTTTCAAAGGCAAATACAAAACATAGTTACGACAAACAAATAAACACAAAAAAAAACGTTGCGTTTGTAAACCTCTACATTTCTATCTTCACATGTGCTTAAAAAATAAATACAACCAGCTTGTATAGACTAGTTGCGGAAACTGAAAACGTTGTATAATTCCCTAAAAGTCTACAAGCCAAAGCGACATCTATTTTTACTTTGTGTACATATGTAACGCAGATTATATCCCGGATATTTGGTTCTATACCGGTTATTCTTATAGTAAAAATTGAAGGATAATAAGAAGATTTAGAAAATGTTAAATTCTACTAGTGCATAGTTTTCATTTTCTAGTCTTCTTGGTTTAGACCGCTTGGTTTCAATGTTCTAAGGCGGCGTATCCAGTATGATTCCTTTTCCTTCCTGGTTTCGGAACTCCAGCTGTGGTTGTTTAGCAATAGCGATAAGTATTATATCACTGAAAGTGTGGCCAGGGGAGGAGAAGTGTTCTGCGACCGGGCTTTCTGTACAGCTTTTTTGTCATCCAATCAGATCTATGAAGGTTTCCTTTATCCTTTTGTGTAGCTTTTCAGTTTCTCCCACGTACTGAAGGCCACAGATCTTACATGTGATGAGATAAATCACATTCTCTGTTTTGCACGTTTTGTTTGGACCATGTATGTTTAGTTTTTTCTTTAGTCACTGTGCTAGTGAATGTCTTGGTCTCTATCATATGTTGACAGGTTTTGCATCTTTTATCGCCACAGGGTCCAGATTGACTAGGTTGGTTTTGACTAGCGATTGTTGTTAGCTTGGCCCTGACTAGGATGTCCTTTAGGTTTTTTGGTCTCCGGTAAGCTACTACAGGTTTGTTCGGAAGTATTAGGTTTAGTATGTCTGACGATTGCACGGTTGGCCAGTGGTTTGCGATGATTTTACCTACTTTTGGGATTGTCTGGGTGATAGGTCAGAATAAATGGTATCCTATCAACCTTTTCTTTCTGTCCATATCTGAGTAGGTCATCACGGTTTGTTTGTTTGGCCCTTTGGATTGCCTCCGCAATCAGGTCTTTGTCGTAGCCTCGGTAAATTAAATGTTTAGCCAGCTCTTCAGACCTTTCTAGGAATCTTTCATCGTCGGAGCAAATTCTGCGTATCCTCAGTGCCTGGCTATATGGAATGTTCTTAATGCAGTGTTTTGGATGACAGCTGGTTGGGAGAAGATACTGGTGTTTGTCGGTTGGTTTCGAGTAGATGTCTGTGTGTAATTTGTTTTCTACCAGTCTGGTTGTTGTGTCCAGGAAAACATGGTTTGAGTTGGAAATTTCTGCCCTGAATTTTTTGAAGGATGGAAGTTGTTTGCCTTTGATACTGCCACTTCAATTCTATATCATCGATAAAGCGTACCCACTGGTATGGTTTACGCTCAACCGATGCTAAGAGCTTTCCCTCAAGTTTTCCATGATGAAAATGTTAGCATACGAAGGGGCCATTTTAGTACCCATTGCAGTTCCATTGATTTGTAGGTAGTTTTCTTCATTAAATTCAAAGTTGTTGAGTTTTAGGACAAGCTCCAGGAGTTGGATTAAGAAGTGTGTGGGTGGATTGTTTACAGTTCTTGTTTCCCATGCTTCGCTACATGCCTGTAACCCTTCGTTGTTGTGCGGTATGTTGGTGTACAAAGATGTGACGTCTAAGGAAGCAAGTAATGTATCTGGCAGTAATGGTTCACTAGCTTTGCTTTTTATGAGATAATCTGTCGTGTCTTGAAGATATGATGGTAATTTGTGGACATGTGGTCTCATAAAATGATCTAAATATTCTGATATCCTTTCTGTGGGGTGCCCGTTACCTGAGATTATTTCTGCCAGGGTTTCCTTGTTTGTGGATTTTGGGTAGAAGATAAAATCTACTGCTCTTGGGTTTTCTGGGCTTAGTTTTAGTAGTTTTTGGTTTGCTGGTCTATGTGTCCGCTTTGGTACGCCTCGTCAATAACATTAGTGATGATTTTTGCATATTCCAGCGTTGGATCATGGTCCAGTTTTTTGGTAGAACCTAGCGTCACTTAGTTGTCTACTTGCTTCACTAATGTAGTCTACAACGCCATCATGAACACCTATTAATATCCACCCCAAAACGACGCGAATGCAAACACACCACACACCCAAAACCCAGAAAAAAAGTGAATGTTTATATCCAGACCCTACATTTACGCAATTGGCACTAAATAGTCTCTCTTATCTGTTTTTGGCTAGCCCTGAAAAGGGCTGTGTTTCATGGAACTCTAATTGAAAGTGGCAAATGGTTGGCCCTAAGGGGGTTCCTTATCCCCCCGCCCATCGTTCCCCAAATGGAAAGTTTTTAGTTTAAAAGAAGGAGCTTTTTTGATTCAAAATCCCAGTTTTCAGTGGAATAATAGTCAATTTTTTTCCCCTCTGTCTTTCCTTGCAGCCCTTGGGTGATTTTGTAAAATGTGGCCCCCACTTTTGCCGTGACTCTCAAATTCCTGCAAAAATCTCTTGCTCCATTTTCTGTCTGGAGACAGGGCTCTTGGACAGGTTGTGGTTGGGGTTTGGGATGTGGTTGAGGAGGCCGTATGGTTGTGCAGTTGCCCTCCCCCAGGTTTGACTCTAAAGAGGCGGGGCGGCCCTTTTTTTTTTTCTTGCCTTCCTCCTATTTTTTCTTTTTCTTTTTTTTCCCCTGGGCTTCCTCCGTGCCGCCTCCATCCAGATCATCCATGAGACGTTTAGATGACCAGGTGTATCTGGAGTTCCAAAACCTTTGGAGTCTTTTCATCTTTTTTTCTTGCCCATCACAATGGGACCCAGACTTGAGCTTTTTATTCCTGGACCCTTTTGCAAGGGGAATAAACTTTATTTTGACGTGAAGGGAAACCCATCTTTTTTTGCTGTTTTTTTTTTCCCTTTCCCATACATTTTAAGTCATTTTTTCTTCACTTTATTTCAAAAATCTTTGTTTTTTAGAGATATTTTTCCCTTCTAATATAAATACATGCATCAATGGACAGGATAATTGGCTTATCATCCTTTTGGGTTCACTCTCTTAATTTTTTATTCAACAAACCCCAAATTCCTAGTACCTTTTTACCTTTTCAAATGTATGTCAAAAAAATCGAAGAGGAAATATTTTGGTTTTTCAAACGGAGAAATAATGGAAGTTTCGTATTTGATGCGGCAAGGGAAAATTTTACGGTACACGAACTGGTTGTAAATTAAAAACCCGTCAGTCTCCTAAATGATAAAATGCAAAAGCCAAAACAAGCGGCGTCGTTTGAAAAAATGTAGGGTTTCCCCATTTTTAACACTTTGCTTTAAACTTTTTCAGTGCATTTTTTCCAGTGACAAGATTTGACGTGTTTATTTGCCTGACCCCTACCTTCCGCCTTGAATTTAGAACCCAAAAAATGCGTCCCAAATTTTTTGGTAACCGAAAATTTTTCACCGCCTTGGGTTTTCCCAAAGGCTTTTTGTTGTTATCGCAAGCGGAAGAAATACATTTTTTTTTTTTCCTTTGTCTTATAAAACAATAAAACTAATGCCCCAAAAACGTACCATTGGGTTACTCTTGGAAATTTTAGTCTTGCTGAGAATACCTTTCGGCGTGGTAATGCAATATTTTGTAAAATTTAATCGAGTTTCTAAGAAGATTTTAGCAACTTTGTCCCCTAAATTTACTCTTGCGTTATTTTTTCAAAGTGAGGGATTGTTTTTTATGGGAATAATTATATTTGAAATGCGTGTTTTTGAATTTAGTTATAAATATATAATAATATAAATTATATAATATATTTAAAAGTATATATATATATATATTTATATTTAAGTGGAAGGGGGGGCGTATAGAGTCCATGGGGTTATCATTAAAAAACCCCTGGGGGATATAGCGTCAAATTTTTGGCGAAAAATGGAACAGCGTGGGGTAATATGCGCAAGGGGAAAAATTTTATTGCCACCCGGGACGTTTAGCTAAGAGAAAAAGCCCAGGGGGCGACGTCACGGTTAAAAATTTAAAGCTTTCGATAGAATTGAACATAACTATATAAAGTATTAGAGAAATTCGGATTCGGAGAAAATTTCCGAAACTGGACTAAAATCCTGTATAATGATATAACTGCCAGAATACAGGTAAACGGATCGATCACGGAAAAATTTGAAATACAAAGATCAGAGAAGCAAGGATGCCCACTATCTATGTTATTATATGTAATAACAATAGAAATCCTAAGTATTAAGATAAGGAGTAATAATAGAATAGAAGGAATACATATACCTAATTTTAAAGGTGAATTTAAAATGCTACAACATGCGGATGAGTGCACAAACTTTATAAGAAACCCTAATTCCTTTAAATTCTTGATGGAGGAATACGAGAATTTTGGTAAAGCATCCAGATCAAAAATTAAACATGATAAAACGGAAATGTTCAAAATAGGTAACTTGAGGGGGAATCACCCTAGATTGCCTCCACAATGCATAAAGAAAACGGTAAAAGCCCTAGGGATTTTCTTTGGTCAAAATGAAGAAACTGAAAACTATAAACAAATAATAAGTAAAATAAAAAAAATCACTTAAAATCTGGGCACCAATACCAATAAGTTTAATGGAAAGAGTGCAAATAGCAAAAACGTGCCTATAGTCTAATATAAATTACGTTTTCAAATCATTTGATATTAACAATAAGATTTTAGAAAAATTAGATAATGAAATAATTATATACAGAACGAAACAATGTATAGAGTATGGAAAAGGGGGGACTAAATCTACCATGTCCGATTTTAATAAAAATTGCAAATATCATAGAACTTTTTAAAATTATTAAACCTAAAACCATGAAACCTTGGAAAGGAATTTACTTATATTGGTTTGGCTATAATTTAAAAAATAAACAAGAAATATACAGAAATAATGCTTTTTGCAAAATAATTGAAATTCCTAAAAGATCACAATATATAAAGGATATAATATTAAAATATAGAGACATTGAAATTGTATGGGAGGGGAAAATATTACCTATAAAACTATAAGAGAACTTTTTTTATAAAATATAAAAGATGTAAAATTGAAAATGAAGTGTGGGGGTAAATTGGTCAAACATTTGGAAATTGTGGGCTAAAATAAATTCTCTAAAAATACAAAGTATAATTTTGGAAGTCTTACATAATGCATGGTTGACTGGAGATGTGGCAAAGAGGAGAAAAATGATTAAAAATATACCAGTGTCCTTTATGTAAAAAAATTGAATACACAAAAAACATGTTATATTATATTGTTAAACGATTAGAAACGATAGAGAAGAAATAATTAATATCTTTAAAAAATATGGGGTGTATAGGACAGAAAAATTACTATATCTGGGCACAAACTGCAACCAACTTGAATATATAAAATTAATAAGTTTTATTCTGAGTACAATAAGTAAATGCGGTCAAATTATAAGTAAAAGAAGTAAAAATTATTTTTGTTTTTATTTGTATCTTACGTTAATATAATTTTCAACTATATTTCTTTATTACAGGTAACTCAACTCATGGAGGAAGTAAGGGACAAAGATGAAGTATGGCTATATCACATGGCGGCACGCGAAGTGAGCAGGCCTACGGAAGAGCCTCAGAAATCACCATGTGTGGACCTACTCCAAATTGTTTTTTTACGTCCCTTTATTTGATCTTTAGAAAAAAAAATGTGGGGAGGTAGGGTCCGAATTTAAAAACTTTTAGACCCTGGCTCCCTGACAACCAAATTTTCAAAATAATTAGATAGACGAATTACTAAGAATATTCACAAAAAACACTAGATTTAAAATTATAAGTAGACACAAAGATATTTCGCATGTCGAAGGCTAAAGTTGTTTGATATGAATCGGCTTTTATTATTAAACGTCTGAATTTTAAACATTGTTTTGCTGTACAGGTTTACTGACAATTTAAGTATTAAAGCAAGGTGAGCCTCAGAATTGATACTATTGTGAATCCCGATACAATGTCTTTTTTGTTTCGTGCCATTGGATACCCAATTTCTCTCTATCCGAATTTACATGATGTTCGATAACACCTTTAAATGATTTAAAAAGACAACATCGTTAATATGGATAATGTTATAATCACGAAATCAAATGACCGTGGTTTTCTTAAACAGCACCCAACTCTTCCCCCATTATCAACCTGAATGTGGAAACTGAAGTCAATTTTCTTAGAAACCGATATTAAAAACAAAGTTTCGATTAATACAATCGATGCACAGTTTTAAGAATATTTTTGATAAAATGTCCATTTAACAGAAAAGCTATCTGCTGCGTCAAGTTTGTATGCCGTCTTTTTACAACTCCATCCACCTCTTACATGCCAAATGACATCTTGCTGGTATAAAAAAATATTGCAACTTAATTATTTCTTTCCAATTGATATAGTTATTTATTTCATTCCAATGAATATAATTTTTTTAATTTATTTCCAAGGGATATAATTACATTTGTTATTTCCAAGAAATATAATTATTTAATTATTTACAGAATTGTTTTCGTAACTGAGCTTGAAACACCTCATTAGTTGATACACGGACTGGCAGTTCTTAATATTTTCCACAATATGTTTGTGTTTTCGTTTTCAAATTTACTTGAAAGATGTACTGGAGTGTTATTACTGCCAAACTGAATTTAAAGCTTTTCTTTTTGTTTGAGGAGAAAGGTCAGGGGCTTTATTAGGTACAAGAAATTTATTAAAATATCATGTGCCACTGGAAATTGGTCAAAACTTACCAAGCCAAAACGTACCTTGACTAAAACGTACCATCGTCAAAAAGCGCTCAAGTCAAAACATATCCACGTCAAAAGTACATACGAGCGCCGACACATACCCAATTCAATACCGACCCATAGTCAAATAGGTAAAAAAAAATAACAAATTTCTACGATTGATTACAAATAAATCATAATGGTTTTTCAGTTAATCCACAAAATTATAAAAAAATAATCTTATGTTAACAAAGGCATGATTAACGATAATCTGGGTCAATTAGTTGTTGAGCGATGATCTATGTTGCTAATCAGCTTGAATCATGGGTGATAAATTCTGCTGCATCTCTTTTATTTTATAATGGCGATTTGAAGAAGCAATACAAAATATTTAGCTGCATTAAACACACACACACACACACACACACACATATATATATATATATATATATATATATATATATATATATATATATATATATATATATATATATATATATATATATATATATATATATATATATATATATATATATATATATATATGCATGCAATAAACTGACAACAAACAGTGCAAAACTAGTAACTACCCTGAGCGCTTTCTTTCGACTCTTAGTGAGTCGTTGTCAAAGGCATATACAAAACAAACAAATAAACATAAAAAATGTTGTGTTTGTAAAACTCTACATGGCTGTCTCTACACAAGTTAAACCTATAAATACATTGTCTCAACCAGCCTGTATAGTCTTGTTGCGAATACTAAAAAATGTTTTAATTCCCTAAGAGTCTATGAGCCAAAGCGACATCTATTACTTTGTGTACATTTATGTAACGCAGTTTTATCCTTGATATTTGATTCTATACCGGATATTTTATTCTAATAGTAGTTATTTAAGGATACTAGGAAGATTTAGAAAAGTTTGAAAAGAAACTGTGTCCTTTCTGGTTTCCGAACTCCAGCTGTGGTTGTTAGAAGTTGCCATAAGTGTTATATCACTAAAGGTGTGCCCAGAGGAGGAGACGTATTCTGCGACCGGGCTTCTGTACAGCTTCTTTGTCATCCAATCAGATCTATGTAGGTTTATCCTTTTGTGTAGCATTTCAGTTTCTCCGACGTACTGAAGGCTACAGATCATACATGTGATGTGATGAGAATTTGCTCCGACGATGAAAGATTCCTAGATTATTTCTATGAATCTTTCATCGTCGGAGCAAATTCTGCGTATCCTCAGTGCCTGGCTATATGGAATATTCCTAATGAAATGTTCTGGATGACAGCTGGTTGGGAGGAGATAATGGTATTTGTCGGTTGGTTTCGAGTAGATGTCTGTAATTGGTTTTCAACCAGTCTGGTTGTTATGTTCGAAAAGACATATTTTGAGTTAGAAATTTCTGCCGTGAATTTTATTGAAGGATGGAAGTTGTTTGTCCTTGATATGCAGTCAGCCTGACTTTCTCTTCCTTGTTGCCACTTCATTTCTATATCATCGATAAAGCGTACCCACTGGTATGGTGTATGCTCAACCGATGCTAATAGCTAACCCTCCAGTTTTCCCATAAAAATATTAGCATATGAGGGGGCTATTTTAATCTTGCTAGTATCCTTTAATTACTACTATAAGATCAAAATATCCGGTATAGAACCAAATATCCAAAATATAATCTGTGTTATATAAATGTACACAAAGTAATAGATGTCGCTTTGACTCATAGACTTTTAGGGAATTATAAACATTTTTTAAAGCTGTTGTGTTTTCACATGAACCAGCTAATTATGCATTTGAACTTTATTAACCAAGCGGTTTAAATCAAGAAACAAAAGTAGCAGAATATTCGAAGTTTTTATATGTGGGTTTGAAGCTGTTATCTAACGCTGTTTTGTTTTTTCATGAACCAGCTAATGTTTATGTATATTCAAAGTATTTAGGGTTATTTAGAGCATACAAAATTAAAAAAGAAGTTTACAAATATAGAAATGGCCTCAACATTAGACCCAAATAACTAAAAGCAAAACACAGATTTGTCCAGCTCTAAGGTTAAAGGTTACCATAATGGAGTTTAAATAGCTAAAATAATTGCACAAACTGATATTAATGAGAAGAACTGGAACAAAATCATTGAGAATTTTCAAAATAATGTGAGAATACATCTGCAGCTCATTTACTAATACTGAAAATGCGTGAAAAGCCCAATTCAAAGGATTGCCTAGATTTCACCTACCATCTATGTTCACATATAAGTCAAACAGCAAACAACAAAGATCCTAATCTGCTGTAGCATGATGCTCCTACAGCTCAGGGTCTATGTTAATTACTCCTAACAAACTGCACAGACCCAGAAAACCCCACTCAGAATGCGCTGGCAGATCTGAGTGCTAACATTTCACTGTATCACACCATTTATAAAATTAATAATAATAATAATAATAATAATAATAATAATAATAATAATAATAATAATAATAATAATAATAATAATAATAATAATAATCATTTCAGATATCAGAATGGAGAAGTTATTCAGAAAAACTGGTAATTTTGCCCGACAGCGACTCCTGAAGGAATGGATGAACCAGGGCGCTGATGTTCGTCTAGATGATGGATTATTTTCTCCACATGACTGTGCTAAGGTGCTGAAGGGTTGTATAAGTGAACTTCCTGAGCCACTTCTGGAAGGGAAGCATTTTGAAACCTACTGCCAGATTGTTCGTAAGTTCCTCATAGGTTTCAATGGAAATGATAATACATTGTTTAAGATAAAAAGTGTTATAAATTTAGGTGTGTATATTTAAAATTGTTGCCAAATTGGCAAAACAAAAACAAACTATATGAATATGAATAAATTTGTATTTAATTAAACAATCTAGATTTATGAATACGTCTAGAACTGACAAATAATTGGCATTTACTATTTTGTTTAAATTATAAGCGACAGGCCAAAAATATTTTTAACAGCCTTCATGGCATTTAAACAGATCACAAAGCACATAAATTGCTTTGATGGCTTCTAGTTTTTATCTCACCTGCAAAAACATGGTGAGGACATATGTATGACATGTTTTCAATTTTATTAGTAATAGCATGTGTGTTCAAGTTTTGTGTTGTTAATCAGAAAGGTGGAATGCAAGAGCACAAATATACAGAGTAGACAACTCTTTTGGCGGCAGTCTTAGTACTCTTACATTATCTCTCTTATTTAAATTGTCAGTGTTTGAAGTTGTGTGCTTTACTTGTAATTAATTAGGACAGGTGAAATTATTTGTATGCTTGAATCATAATTAACTGGGACAGGTGAAAGTTATGTGCTTAAATTTTAATTAATTAGGAAAGGTAAAAGTTGTATGCTTGAATCATAATTAACTGGGACAGGTGAAAGTTATGTGCTTAGATTTTAATTAATTAGGAAAGGTAAAAGATGTATGCTTGAATCATAATTAACTGGGACATTTAGAAGATTTGCAAACTGAAATTTCCACATTGTAATTCAAAAATTAATATTTTGAAGAATAATAATTGATAAGATATAGTTCAGAGTATGTCTCTTTCACAAAAATAAATATTTTTATGAGCTATTTGTATCCAAAAGTATCAATCAGTTAATACAATTAAGTATTTTACAGGCATTTAATTGGTGCTGCCATTATCAAATGTCTAGAATTAAAATGATAAAGAAAGTCAAATACGTTTACCAAAAGAGCAAAGCTGATGGAAAACTAAATATTATGTTAGTCCATGATTTCTTTTTCCAGTTGACTTCCTTGGAGTTACATTCCATGTCAGAATTATTCACCAAAGCTGTTTCCTTCATGATAGAGAGCACACCATTTATATTCAAAAAATTTATTACAAATTTGTTACTAAACTGCCCTGACATAAATGGTCACGATTGTTTGGGATGTCATCAAAACTTAATTCAAGTTTCAAATTGCAATTCCAATTATTTCATGCCTTTTAAAAGTATGTTATAGTGGGTCGGTGATTCTTTCCGCAGATTTCCCGGTTTCTTCCACAACCATTAATAATGGCCGCCATGTATAGCCTATCGTGTGCTGAAAAATGGCATTAAGCCCCACAACAACAACAACAAAACCTGCAATGGTACAGGTATTAATTATCTTAATAAGGTAAGTGTTTAATTGAAATTGATCTTTCCATGCCTCTTGGCATCAAGCACAGCCATTTCAGTTGTGCAGTTGTGTTGATGTTATGAGAAAAGGAAAGATTTCCACTGGAAACATGGACTAAAACCATCATTAACTTTATAAAATAATTCACTGGGTCTTTCGATGATAACTAGTGCTGCTGTCCTCATGCATTTTGACTTTAAATTTCTTTCATATCAAATATTAGAAACTGTTATTATTATAGTTTTATGCTAACTGAATTTACAAGAGGATAGATGCAATATTTTAAAGTTAGTGTACTCCCCTCATGTGGATAAGATTAGATGTAACTAATAGTACTTGAGGATTCAAACATATTCCTTGAAAATGTCGTGAACATTCTAATGTGTGTGTGTGTGTGAGAGAGAGAGAGAGATTTCGATTTTTAATATATATTTTTTAAAAATTCAGTCATATCGCAAAGATGTCTGCAGTGTTGCAGTTTATAGTGATGCCTAGCACTGGGCATCATACCGCAGACATGTAGCATGATGTCCCACCCAGTCACAATATACTGACACCATGCCGACCAGTCCTAACACCAACATCTTAATGCTGAGCACCAAGAGAGGCAGCTGTTAGTACCAATTCTGTAAGTCTTTGGTATGACTCTGTCGTGGATTGAACCCATGACCTCCAGCAACCAAGGCGGACGCTCGAACCACTTGGCCACCGGAGTGGTCAAACATTCTAATGAAATGTCTCCAGTGCCTAAACAAAGAAAATGCAGTCGAAAACAATAACAATATATTATCTGTATTATGTAGGAAGACCAATGAATATTATATAAATTTTGCAATCGAAATAAAGTTCAAATGCATAATTGAATGTATAATGCAAATATAAAAAAATAATTTATCTGACAAATCAGAACATTGTCATTAGTTTGTTTACTTGCATATGAAGTTGGTACACATTACATTCCTTGTCTAGCTACATATAAGAAAGAATCACAAAGGTAGTCATATATACAGCACACTGAAAACAGTAGACAGTCATTAATACAACACACTGCAAACAGTAGTCATTAATACACTGCAAACAGTAGATAGTCATTAATACAACACACTGCAAACAGTAGTCATTAATACACTGCAAACAGTAGATAGTCATTAATACAACACACTGTAAACAGTTGACAATCATTTCCATACATTTTCATCAAAGCACATGAAATGTCTCACAAAACTATAGAATCTGATGAATTATTAAACAAAAATAACATGAAATGGTTTTGCACAAAAATAACCAAAAGCACAAAATGAGTTTACATTACAGCCCAATCGAAAGAATGATGACAATAGATGATATATACCAATATATTACTGATTTTGATAAATCAGTGCTTCCCTCCCTCTCTTTCATTCTCTCACAGTAAACCTCGCCTGTTCATACACAGCAAAAACCCATTTGAGAGAGAGAGCATGTCCACTCTGCTGTGGTTATCTAAAAAGAATCTGGAAGAAAATGTGGTGCACAGTACAATATTCCATGCCGTGAAAACTATGTCAGGACATGTTCATTAATGGTAGAGGGTTTTTCTTAATAGCAAATGATAAGCACTTTTCATTCTTCTGAGACATGAATTGAGAATGAAAGCTGAACAATACCTGACAGATTAATATTTAGAGAGCAACATACAGTGAAAGAATATATAAAAATAAGCAAAATGTAAACAAGCAAAAAAATAATTTCATAGAAGGTATTTCTGGAATGTTATATTATCAATATTTACTACAACTGTATTTTTAAAATTAAAAGTCTGACAGCCATTCAGTTTTAGGGATACATGTAATATGAAAGTGAATCAAGAGACCAGGTTAACTGGGCTAAGACCAATATGACAGCCCCCATTAAATGGTATCATGGATCATGGTGCTTGTAATGTGCATTATACAGAAGGCCTGGTCTATATAAAAATGTAATGCTCATTTCATCGTTTTAGTTTTCATGCAATATCATTTTGCCCATTTTAGCTAAATACATTTTCTACAAAACATAATGTCCCTGACTAATTAAACGACAGATATTTAAGCTACTAATTTAGAACTTGTACACAATATATCTTGCTACACAACACCCAGCCTCCATGAACAGCCTATACCTGTTACAAACAATCTAATTAAATAAGATTTTCCGCTCTCCTACTCGAAGATCTAACAACGACCACTTAGGGATCATGTTGTGGTTACCTTTGAATTAGCCAATGGAAATGCAGCTTTTGAAAAATCTGAAAGTGAATCAAATTGTTCTGTACACATTTATGTTGATCAGTCACACCACTCTGTCCCCATACATGATGATGTAAGGCTTCATCTGATTGGCTGATAAAATTAGCAATTATAGTGATACGATAGTTTACCAGAACATGATCCTGTCAGATCTTTAATGATATGATTTTAATCAGATTGTATTACAAACAGCTCCTAAACAGTAAATATTTGCATTAAGATATCTGCGTGAGAAAATGTGACTGACCATGACACAAAATGGAAATGCCATATTAAGCATAACATATGAAGCAATCTGTACAAGAATAATGCAGTGCATATAAACACTTAAGGTGATGATAAATATAATTGTATTAGCCCTGTCGACTTTTACCAAATATAGATCCAGTTAAGCAATAAATAAGTCTATTGGCTTTTCAGCACATTTATTTTTCAAAAGGAGGAAAACAATGGCATTATCATCTAAGCTTTCTTGTCCATATTCAATGATCATTAGCAGCATACAACAGGGTCCAGAATCATTGACCTCCTGATAAACAATGGTACAAGTTGGAGAGGAACCTATTTTTAAAAATCTAGGGATAGAAGGAGGCATAAATTGAGGGATGTGGCAGGTTACATTGTTGAATTCTGTTTATAACCGTGCTGAAGTTAACTGAATGAATGTTTTATTTGTACATATAGTTTATCTCGATAAATTGCCTTTAATTTCAGGATAAACTATACTGACGAGATTGTTAAACATATAGTGAACATGGTTCCTGTACTCTTAAAATATGTTCCACCAAACACATTGTAAATTACATCACTGCATTTTGTGTTGAATTGGATACAATCTACTTTTGCTTCATTTATAATCGTCGCTATGTTGCTAACTTCAGTACTATTGCTGGCCCATTGACTGTCCTGACTTGGAAAAAGGCTCCGACAAAAGTGATATGGACAGGCGCATGAGAACGAGCACTTAAGACGTTGAAGGGCAGACTGACGTCAAACGCAGAAGTGAAATTGGCTGACGTGACACAAGATTTTGTTTTAAGTACTAACACTTGTGATAGAGGTTTCAGGGCAGTGCTATTACAAGAGCATGTCGGAAAATTATTCCCAGTTGCATATAATAGCAGGAAGTTATCAACTGCAGACTGCATTTGTTCGGTCTCTGAGAAAGAATGTTTGGCAATTATCTTTGGGATATCTAAATTCCAACGTTACCTGTATGGATGAAAATTTATTTTAGGAACTGACCACCAGCCATTCGCCTATTTAGCTCAAGCTAAGTTGACAAATGGACAATTAATGAGATGGTCATTATTTCTACAGAAGTACCAAGTCCAAGTACTTTATATTAAGGGAAAACGAGAATATAGGTATTGACTGCTTACCTAGATTAGGGACGTCTGAGGTGAAGGGTTTAACTGAGAACGTGTAAGTGAATCAGATTACATCTCCAAAAAATTTAAGAATAATAATTCCAAATCAGATTCAGGTCAGGAGAAAGCCAAATTTTGGTTTAGAACGGAAAACAAGAAAACCTATTTGAGTGCTGTTAAATCCAGTTGAAGTTAATAAAAAATAAAACAACAATAACAATTGTGAAAAAGAAATATAACAAGGAAATATGTGGAAAGAAGTTATTGTGCCCAAAACGAACAATAAAAATTACATCTGTCAGAAACAAGAAATATAAATGTTGCTGAAAATCATTAAAATTGTACAAGAAACAAAAAACTTTTTATATCTTAATGATATTTTTTATTGAAATGTCAGTGATATTGCAATTACAAAATATCACTACATTTTTAGAATTTTTGACGAACTCTTTAGTGAAATTTCAATCACTAATTCTCACTGATATTTTCAGAAATGTTAGCAGTCAGTGGATATTTCAATCACATAATTTCAAAGATATTTTCAGAAATGTTATAAAATATTAAAATTTTAGTGAAAAAAGGACATTTGAGTGAATGTCAAAACTTTACACTGTGATTTTGCTGAAATTTCAATCAGATTTTCAACCCAAATATTGAGTATCAACATATAATTGGCGGTTTATTAAGTACATAAGAATTTGCATTTCCAATATAAATATTCTGATCATATTACATTTTCTCTATATCTCTGTTCATGTCTGTCTGTTTTTAAACATCTGTGGAAATAAAGAAAACGGAAATGCTTGTAGCAGCAGGGAGGGCGAACCCTACAAAATTTTGCGACAAAATCGATTAAAGCCTCAGAATGCCAAATGGAGCCTTCCTACGAAATCTCATATTTTAACCAAAAAAAAAATAAAGACCCCATTTGTAAAATGGAGCCTTAGCGATTTTGTCGTAAATATGTTGTCATAACCACCCTCAAAATTGCTGCCAATTGCTATCATCTACGTCGCAAATATGTTGTCATCTCGCCCTCCCTGCTGCTAATTAATACAAATGATTTAACCAAATATTTGATCAAGTCCAATACGATATCGTGACCGAGGGTCGTGTAAATTTATTGTTATAAATCCATATGGGACTGACTGAGCATGACTAAAGTAATTTTTAAATCCATTGAAGTCCATATCGGAACACCATGTCTGCCAAATATTTCGTAGCGTATGTGTATCAACGCCATTGAATACAGCAAGAATATTGCAGTTATCGCGAATCACTTTTGGAATCTGAGTGTAGCGTTGAGTGACATATATCACATCAGTGTTTTTATGCCTACCTCGGGAAAATATTCTAGCAGGGTTCTTTTGATTATCTAACATCACATCATCGTACACTACAAGATTGTTTATGTCTCCATCGAGATCTTCTACTGATGGTGCATCATTAATATCAGTGATAAAGTCAATTACACTTTCACCTTTAATTTCTGATGCATTTTCATTATAATCTTTTAGCACTTCATAGCACCGTTGATCATCTACGGATGGGGCAACTAAATATAATTTATCCCACTTCATAAATCGCATTATCAAGTTAAGTAGCAATTGTGTTTTACCCGATCCAGATGGTCCGATTATAATGGCACGGACAGAATTCGGAAGCGCTGCGTGGTGTTTCACCGGTTCTCTTCTTTTAGTCGCTGAAAAATCAATTATATTCATAACGCTATATATAAATTATGGATTTATATTGTGTTAAATGTAAACAGCGTACTGATACAACCGATCAGACAACCATTACAACTAAAAACAATAGACTAGCGCTTACTGGTAAGTGTGTAACATGTGGTACAAAAAAAATTTAGATTTTTAAAAAAAAGCAACTCGGAGGTGATATTGCCGCAAAACTTGGAAAACTCCCCGGAACCCCATGGGCAAAATACCCCGGAGAAAAACACCTTCCAGGATATAGCTACTGTGGTCCCGGAACGAGATTAGATCTCAGACTTGATGATCCAAATCAGCCCAGGCCTGTTGAGTATCCGATAAATGCTATTGATAAGGCATGTCATGCTCATGATGTTGCATATAAAAGTAATAATTTGCAACAAAGACATCTCGCGGATGTAAAATTAATTCATGCGTTAAATGCTATTCCCGATAAATCCTTCAAAGAAAAATTGGCTTCATGGTTGGTCAAATCAGCTATGAAAGGCAAATTGGTGTTAGGTGCTGGTAATTGAAAACACTAGTGTTTTTATAGTATGGAATCTATTTTCTATTCTCCGAAAGGATACTGGAAGGGTAAAGCAGCAATCAGTAAACTCGCTAACGTTGCAAAAGTGAAAAAGTCCACTGCGAAAGATTGGTTATCCAAACAAGCTATATGGCAAATTTATCTACCACCGCCTAAACAAATTAATTATTCTCATTTTGATGTTACCGTACCCAATGAAATTCATCAGGCTGATTTATTGTTTTTACCACATGACCATGGTTACAAATACGCGCTAACTGTAGTTGATATTGCGAGTCGATTTAAACAAGCAGAACCATTGTAAACAAAGTCAGCTTCTGAAGTCGCTTCTGCATTTGAAAGGATTTATCGACGAGGTCCTCTAAGATGGCCAAATCTATTACAAGTTTATCCTGGCAAAGAGTTTCAAGGTGTTGTTCTATCAACAATGAAAACTCATAATGTTACAATACGACGGGGACATACTGCGTTACATCGTGATCAGGCAATTGTAGAACGATTTAATCGAACTCTTGCAGAACGGTTATTTGGATATCAATATGCAAAAGAATTCATCCAAGAAAAACGATCTCGTGAATGGGTCCAAAGGTTACCGAGTGTAGTTGCAGCGTTAAATAACGAGATTACTCGAACTATTAATATGAAACCAAATATTGCAATAAAAAAATATATACCAGAAGAACCAAAGCGGGTTAGCACTCAGCCACTTCTCGGTGATGTTACTGTGAGATATTTATACGAACCAGGAGAACTTGAAGGTGGTAAAAGAAGAGCTACTGATCCTATATGGAGTGTTACTACGCATAAAATTTCAACCATAACGCGATCAACTGGTAGACCTCCAATCTACAGATTGGATTCAACTGCACCTCAGCGTGGTTTTACACGCGAACAACTACAAGTCATTCCGGACGATACTCAATTAGCGACATTTGGTCTTAACTAGCTCCGTTACGTCTATTACACTCAAGACAGGTCAACATCACATTGTTTCTGACATGACCAAGACTGTTATATTTTCTGTCTACGGTGAATTGTCGAGGGTCTTTATCCGAATACTGCCAGTGCATTATACAATTGCAACTGGCGCAGTGATTATTCTGTTGCTCTTTTAATGCGATTATTACTTCAGCATCAATATCAAATTCTCGTTGTTTTTTTTTGTCCTGCTGTTTGTAACCAGAGAGTTTTTTTATTAATGATGCTAATATCAGTGTTATCATCGTTTGCATTAAAATCATCATCGAAAACAATCCTTCGTAGTTGATTTATTCGTCGTACTCTGGACACTGCGAGATAGACTAAATTTGACCATTCAATGCGATTATCAACTATCCAAACAATTGTATCCGTGATGGTCAATCCTTGTGACGAGTGTATTGTTGTTACATAACCAAGCGTCCATGGTGATTTATAAGCGCATAATGCATCTTTTACAGCATTGATATCAACTAACACAATATCATTTAACACTAGAATCTGTTTCTCCGTCTGGCCTGGAATTTCAACTTCAATATTCTGCTTTCGTGTATCCAATGGTCTATAACACAACGGTACTGGAAACGTTGGGAATTTTTTCTTGTGTAGCTCAAACAACTTTTTCTGAAGTGTGTCTCTGACTCTCTTTCTACTTGCTACTACAAAATCATTTGGTCTCCATGTTTCCCAAAAATCATTCATAGGCGTTTCAGAAATTATTTCACGCACTACTTCACATTGAATTCTATCGGGTTGTAATCTAATTAGTTTTTTAATCTCACGTAACTGCTCATCGAGTGCTCTATAGTCAGTATCAATTTCTTCGTAATAATCAACAAATCCTTTTAACCAATTATGCGGATTTCTACCAACAAATGGTAGTGGTTGACCATGATCGCCGCACAATATAACTTTTGTATTATTTTGCAATAACCAATCAAGAAACATTTTTAATACATCTTCTGAAACAGTACATGCTTCATCCCAAATAATAACCGAAGGAATAAATTTCTCACCCATTCGCTCAGGAGTCCAAGCATCGCCCTTGTATCGAAAAAATCTATGATACGTGCAAGCTTCAACATTTCGTTGTTTTATCTCTCTCGCTAGTCTATGAGTTGGTGTGAGTACAATCATGGACGTTCTCTCTCGATATAATTCTATCACACGTGTTGTCTTTCCAGATCCACCACAACCGTTTAAATAAACTGTTTTATATCTACAAATTGGATCTGATATCGGTGGTGCTTTAGACATAGAAAATCCTTCGGATTTTTCACTGATAGAATTATCGTTTTTCAGGTAACTGCTTTTAATCTCAACGTCTGCTGATTCAGAATAATCACATTGTATTTCACGTTTAATTCGCCATGTTCCCCAAGTCTCTTCGCTATTAGTAAATTTAGTTACCTCTTTGATATATTTTTTATCGACATGCATTGAATCAATTGCAACTCTAACTGCTATACTAGGAAATCTATTTATCATTGCAAATAAATTGATAGATGCATAACCCAGCATAGAAGCCCTTAAATGTAGATATGCAGAGCTTTCTCCATCACTGTAAGTAACAATTCTACCTAACTTTGTTTTATTGGACAAGAAGGCTGTTTTACAATTTGCGTATCTATTTTTCTCTACTGCATCTTAAATAACGAAGTCGTATTCGGCATCATCTATAATCAATCGTGAGGATTGTCTTTTAAAGTTGAATTTTTTCCACCTTGTGTAAATTTACCGATTATTCTTTGGCTGAGATCCTTTGCTTCACTATTTCGTTGATTAAATATTTTTTTTGACCATTCAATGATATACTCTTCGTCAGCATCAATATGTTTTCTAGACTTATCGATTATACTATCAAGACATTCTGGTTCTGGTAACCAGACATTGGTTTGTTTTTGATATGAGATAATCGCTTCGCTGACAATCAACGAAACTAACATTTTACAATCAATCATATATCGCATATAACACTATTGGTAACCACATCCTTTCAGTCATGTGTCTACCAATCCAAACATAACAACACGGATGAAGTCCTTCAGCGAATTCAAATGATACTACGCGAGCAAAACCGGTCAAATCAAAATCAGGCAGTGGTCCATTAATAGCAACGCGAGTCATTTCATGTGTGGGATGTCCAAACCGTTTAAAATACTCACCAGCGAATCCATATCCTAGAAAACTTCCTGGATAACAGGCAACGATATCATCTGATATCATACTTTCACGATTGTACTTAACGTTCCATAGACCGCCATGATAATATTCCAAACAGCTGGATTGAACATCCTGTAAAAACTCTTTTCATGTTGGATTCCAATTATTTTTCTTTCTTGCAAAATGAGCTGCAACCGATGGAATTGTTAAACAATTTGTAAGTAACTGTTCGTAATCGTCGGATTTTCCATTAAAAACGCTAGCGTTTTCACTGAGACTTATTGCTAGATTTTTCATCCTATTATGTAGACTTTCAGTACGATATAATTCACCGTTAGGTCTCACAAATTGATTGAATTGACATTCTTCATCTTCAAAACTATGAAGTAGCCATACTGATACAGGGTCGTTTTACACAAACTAGCAATAGCATCGAATAATCTTTCTTCAGTGAGAATGCCATCCTTGGTAAATTCTCCTGGGATATACTTCACTATTCTGTCTCGCGGGAATATTGTAACCGCGGATGTCCATGCGTGTTTGTTATGATCAATAATTTTGATTGGAGCTCCGTTTTTATTGTATTTCGATTCGTATAATACTTTGCCAGTTATCGTTGAAACGGTTATCGGAAATCTCAACGACTTTTCCAATCTAGCTATATCGGAAATAGTTGCTCCGTTCTCTTTCACTGTTAGCTCCCATTGATCTATATTTTTACGTCTTAGATCGGTTAATTTATTCCCACGGAGTGCATTTGTAAAGTGTTCTATGACACGTTGTGCCACACAATTGAGTGGTTTTTCCACTGACGTTGACTGTTCCATTGGTGCTAGTTTTCCAATGTCAGGTATCTTATTTAACGGATACATCCCATAAACAATTGCTGTTTCTGGATACGCTTTTTCATAGTATAGTTTATCAATTCCAGTTAACAGCCCTGGCCTGGAATCACGGCTAACAATGACTGTAGTCCTATCTTTGAGAATTGATTCAAACTTTTCTCTTATAACCCAATCGCCCGACTCTAAACTGATAATGAATTTCACTCTGAGAAAATACCGTTTATTGTCAAGTTGTGATAGTATAATAGCTGCTGTTTCATCATTCATTCTAGCATCAACAACACCATCAATTTTAAATGTTGACCAGGTGTGTGATGCACCGTCCTGTTTAAACTCATTAACACAATCTCGTATTTTTCTAATCAGACTTCTATTATTTATTCTCTCTTTTGGTACATCTTCGAGGGTTCTATCAAGATTGAATTTAATATTTTTCCAAGGCTTGATTGCCGATAGTCTCTTGAATTCTTCATTCATATAAATAAGACAAGTATTTAAATAGAAAATTTTGTTTATATATAATGAATCATTGCAAATGGCTTATGATTGGATCAGTAACCTAATGCAATAAATCGTGTAGAGGTGAATTCTGTGGACATCACTTACAGAGCGTCAGAAATAATTCGACAGGCCCGTCCCCATGCATAAATTGTGGGGTGGGTGTGAGAGGAAAATCACAATTATGTATCAATTGTGGGGGTAAGCGGTTTAGAGAATTGAAACGTTATTATGATAAACGAATAAAAAACGCTATCATTAACCCTAACCATGACTCTGTCAAAGACAAAATCATAAAAACCCCTCAAGACTATATTAATAGATTTATAAATAAAGCAAATGATGAATTAGACAAATAGTATTATTATATATAAATGGAGCAAGAATTCAGACTTCACCTTAAACTTGTTAATTATGAAATATCTCGTAAAGGTTATGTTAGACACTGTAGACTAAAGAAACTTGTTGGATATGTTAATAATCAGGGATATTCGTGTTTTACTGCTGGAAGAAAGGTATATCTCTGTCATAGGGCAGTCTTTGAGTGTTATATGGGACCGATTAAAGATGGCTGTGTTATTGATCACATTGATTCTAATATTCAAAATAATTCTCTTCAAAATTTGCAATGCATTTCTCAAAGTGATAATACAAGAAAGGGAAAGACAGGGACTTGTAAGTCAGTTGGAAAGAGACCAGTACAGTCATTTGATACAGCGACAAATGAAAAAAGAATTTTTCAATCAATGAATGCTGCAGGGAAATATTTTGGAATATGTATGCCTTCAGTACCATACGTTGCTGAAGGGATTTGTCAAACAGCTATCTCAAAGAAAAATGGACATAGAATAAAGTTTTCCTATTTACAAGATAACTCTCAATAGTGAGTTATGCTATTTTAGTCATTTTTGCATGATTTTACAATTCAGACCAATTACCATAGGGAAAAACACTAAAAAAGTTTCGCGTTAATATCATTATGTACATATATTTTTTCAATACTTATTCGCAATATCCACGCATACATGTAAAAAAGTAAATTAAAAAAGTAAATGACAGTAGCTGGAACAGCTGGAACAGCCACATAAACAAATAGTAAATATGGTTATTGTACCGAAACGCGCATGTAACACAAGACACTAGGTCAAGGTTCTTTTAATAGATTTTTTTAAATATCCCAATTACGCAAGTTAACAGCTGTTTAGATTTTGTATGAAAATGAAATTTCTTTGTAATTACAAATTAAAATAGATTGTATGTGAGGTCAAAATAGTAAAGCACATTACATGTAATTTAGTTTTTTTAGTGTGGTAGCTACATGTAATAAAATTATCAATGACACAGAAAAATATCATTCTCGAACCATTCAAGAAATAGCAGGTCCTGAATTGACAGGGATCTCATGACAGAGTTATCTCGTCATGTAAATCCATTATTATTACGATTAAATAAACGTAATATTATAGAAATTAATAAAAAATTGCTATTATTTAACAGTTGTATTTCTTGTTTTAATGTTTTATTTAAATATTTAGTTTCTATTAAAATTACTACACAATTTTCACTATGAAATCCTAGGAAAATAAATACACACTCGCTTATCGATACTGGTCTTATTATCACCTTATATATAATATGAACTGCAAAAGTTTGGGGCTTTAAGCGAAGCCCAATATTGCCAATCAAAACTCCCACGCCATTGACATGGTGTGGTTGAATTTTTTCAACTGCAACCATGGTTAATTTCTTGGGTTGCTTTTGATTGGTAGATTGGGTGTAGTAAGTCCGCCCCGTCGTTTCATGTTTGTATCGTCCTGTACTGTCCCTATCATACCATCCTATCATCTCATTGTATATATAACCATCCTATATGTAATGTGCTGTCCCTAGTATATATAATCTCATTGTATATATATATATATATATATATATATATATATATATATATATATATATATATATATATATATATATATATATCATCCTATATAATCGCATTGTATATATCATCCTATATAATCGCATTGTATATATACCATCCTATCATCTCATTGTATATATATCATCCTATATAATCGCATTGTATATATAATCATCCTATATAATGGCATTGTATATATAATCATCCTATCATCTCATTGTATATATAATCATCCTATATGTAATGTACTGTCCCCCCACAACATATCTTCCGGAAGACCTAATGTAGCATTTGTTACTTTAGAGCTTCCAATTGGGAGATCTATGTTTGTGGCTTTTGGGCTTATTTAATGCGAAGGCACTCAATGAGTTCCAAGAATGTGCTGTCCCCTCTCTGGGCCTCTTTGACGTCGATTGGCGCGAAAGAGGTTTTCAAATTAGGCTTCATGTTATATGTTCAATGTTTGTAAAGAAATCACTTGGATTTCACGTCTAATGCCCATATAACCCGCCCTTGAACTCGATTGGGGGGTTAGGGTATTGTGTAAGTCTTTAATGTATGCGCTCCCTTGCCTCGGAACTTGAATGAGGAGGGGAAAGGCATTGTATATGTTTTTGGTTTTTTTTGTATGTTGGGAATCGATAAAAATATTTTAAAGATAAGAAAATACATTATTAATAATATTCAATAAATGGAATTTCAAGATATTACATCTGTCATCACAGAAATATCAAATTTAAGAAATCAAGGAATCGTACTTTCTGAATTTTTAAATGAAGACAGACTTTTGAATGAATTTGAACAAATTAATATACAATTGAAACATGGGAGATATGTCCTACCTAAAATGTATTCACTGATAAAAAAAATCCGAAAAGCGGTTAATGTTTCTTTGTATAACAATGATATTAATTTATTCATTCGGCTATTTAGTATAGTTGAAGCAATTAGAAAGAAACTCGGGGAACAGTACCAAGTTCGGTCAGAGATTGCTTTGAAAGTGAAATCTATAAGACGTTTGATTGATGAGTCTGGAAATGCAAGCATTGAAACCCACAATTGAAAAAACGTTAGCATTTCCAATAATGACATCAGAAGCATTAACTACCAGACTAGCCCGTGAGAGGTTAGCATTACTGAAAAAGTTTATACCAATTCGAGATGACGTGCGAGATAAACTACAACTTAGACAGCAAGCGGAGACTGACTTTTCTATTGGGAGCGAACAGCTTTTTGCTCCTGTAACTAAAGCCACTAAAGATATGAAACTTGCAACAGAACGTGCTATATACGGCGACATCCCTAGAAAAGAAGTACCTATTATTGATGTATTGGGAAAGATTGCTACAGAAACTGAAAAAACCAAGGAGGAAATAAAACAGCTTTCAGGTGAGTTACAAACTCAGCGAGAAATACAACAAATGGGTAATATTGATATTGATGATAACCCCGTTGAAGATGCTAGTGATTCTATTGAAAAAGTTTCCGCTAAAAAAATTGTTCCTTTTAACGAGAAATTCACCGATGAAGCTATAGCAAAAATCAAACAAATTCAATTGCTGAAACATGAAGACTATGTGTCATTTGGTGACTTCGCTGTAAAAAGTTATTATAACAGGAGGAAATTTTTAAAAGACGAGTATAAAAAAAACACAATAAAACGAGAGGATTTGGTGGATTGGATATATAAAATTAATAAAAAAGACCCCGGCGATTTAAATAAGAATGTATTTGAATACAAATCTTTAAAATTGGGAATTGATATGTATGATTTACAACAACAACTAAAAGAACAACAACAACAACTAAAAGAACAACTAAAAGAACAACGATAAGAACAACAACAAGGTCGAGGTCGAGGTCAAGGTCGACAATCTCCAGAAATTCAAAACGTTTCCGAACCAGCTCCAGAAACTCAAAACGTTTCCGAATCAGAAAGTTCTTCAGGAGAGGGTTATGGAAGTTCTCATCATGATTCTCATATATGTCCTAATAATATCATTAATGATATATCACGACTTGAGGTTCTTATGGGAGGTAAGCGAGCTGGAAATAACTCAGTCGAAATAACTAATGAAGCATTTGATATTTGCAGACGATTATTCCAAGGTGGGATAATTGATATTCATACGTATCGAGAACTCTTGGATGAGTTAATGGACGAAATTCCAGGGGAATTTAGTGGTTATTATAGCGATTGAAATTTCTGAAATGCCTGCATTTAGAAATTACAAAGCCATTTCAAATAAGATGATAGTACACTATAATCACGATAAACCAACAAATGTGTATGTGGTAAACTCAAGATTGTCCGTTTATAGGGCATACTATGGAGACGGCCTTGGAAATACCATAGCGGGTTTATTCACAAGAATAGCCCCAAAAAGTAGCACCAATTGCTAAGCAATTAGCGATGAAAGCCATTGATGTTATTCATAATAAGGGAATTAACGCTGTTGGAGATCTTGCAGGAACGGCCTTTTCTACCGCAAATAATAGAATAACGTCATTGGTGAAATCTAGATTCGGACGAAAACCACCACAAATAGTTTCAACACCGCTACCTTCAACAACAATGATGCCTGCAAATGTCAGTAAAGTGATAAATAACGCAGTGGAACAAAAACTAGCAGCATTAGCAATGACTTCACCAGATAGTAGTAATATTGCAAGTATGATAGCGGGAAGCGGTCTTGGAGGAAATCGTAAAAATGTCATACGAAAAAGAAAATGATAGCATTACTACATTTAGAAAAACGATAGTGTTTTAGTATAAATGGCATTTAAAAAAAATCGCTGATCCAGCGTTTGATATGGCAGCACCGGTGAATAAAGATGATTCTAAAATTAACTATCAGTATTATGCCTATCCTGCAAGAGAGCTTAATCAACGGGGAGGGGGAGAGTTGAACTTCAAGTTCAAGATACAAGTAGATACTTTTTGCCGTGTGAGGCGTTTATTGAAGTAGAAGGAGAGCTTGTAACAAATATTGCAGCTGATACACCATATGGGGATGACCCAAATATCCCAATTGGTTTCGTAAATAATGGCATTATGGCGCTATTTAATAGTGCAAGATATATCATTGATGGAAAAGAAATTGAATCAATAGAACAAGATGTTGATATTGCAACAACAATAATCGGACTTGCGAGATATTCTGATGATTATACAAGGTCGGCTGGTCCGTCTATGATGTTTGCTAAGGATACTTCTGATCATGCTAACCATATTCAGTTTATTAAAGTACGAACTGCGAGAGCTACTGCATTGGATGATCAACAACTCGATGCTAATCTAGACCGTGAAGATAGACCAGCCGCTGAATTCGACATTTTAAAAAGGGTCAATGGTAATTTCAATCTAGGATTTGCAACACGAAATGGAGCATTGAAAGGACAGCATCGACGGTTTTCATGTGCAATTCCGTTACATCACATATTCGGATTTTGTAGAAATGTCAGAAAAGTCATCTATGGAGCAAAGCATACAGTCGTGTTAATGCGAAAGGGGAATGACAATGATGCAATCTGGCGTGCTAATGGTGTTGATGATGGTAAAGTCAATTTAAATAAATTGGTTCTATGGATGCTCGTCTTGACTCCAGCAGTTACAATAGAGCAACAATTACTATCGTTTATGGACACAGGTGGAAAATCATTGCTAAGTTGGCTAACAACAACGACTGATACGAAGCAGGATAATGTAAATGGCACATTTACATGGCACTTAGCATCAAAACAAGGTGTTTCAGCTCCACGTCATATCTTTATAGCGTTACAGGATGCAAATCGAGTAGGTCGTCAATTATCTAGTCATATGATATTTGATAAATTAGGGGTAAGTGAAGTTTCGTTGAGAATAAACGGACAACAAGAGCCAGCAGAGATTGTACAGCTTAATTATGAAAACAACAACGTAGCACGTGTATATCATAGAATATTGTCGTATTTGGGTCGTGAGCAAAATGTTGATACTGGTTTGCAAATATCGCAAATTGATTTTGAAAAACACTATCCGATTTATTACTTTTCATTGGAACAGCTTGACATGATGAGACAATCTGTTGTTGATATATACTTCCAAGCTCGGGTACAACGCCCTGCTGGTATAGCTGATTATAGAGCAGTTGCTGTCATTCTCAGTGATAAATCAATGTTGTTAGAAGGAATTGGCGGACGAATGAGACTTATTGATGCACCAGTAGAAAACATGTAATGTTTTCAAAAATCATTTGATTTTCCAAACATGTAGTTAGGATTTTCACAATAAGATCAATTAAAAATGTAAATTACGTTGTAAAATAGAACGACATATAGTATTGTTAATGTGCAGTTGACTGATGGTTAGGTCAAGAAATTGAAATCAAAGTCGGCTAAAGAATGTGGAACTACAATAACGCTGAAACTCACTCAAATGTCCGGTGGTGCACATAAATTATCATTGACAAATCGTCAAATAAAACATTTCAATGATGCGCTAAAGAACAAACGAGGAGTTCAAATTGATTTTTCGAAAGCAGCAATCGCCAGTATGATAAAATCAGGTGGTATATTTCCGCTGTTAGCTGCTATTCCAGCATTGATTGCAGCGGCTGCCCCAGCGGTTGCGAAGGCGGCAGCGTTAGGAGCCGTTGGTAATGGCCCTGAAAAAAGCTACTGGGAAAGGCTATAAAAAAAGGAAAGGGTCTAAGACTACCAGGAACCTCATACAATTGGTACAAGGGCACGGGCCTACGAATACCAGGAACGGCTTATTAGTGGAAAAATCCCTTGGATTTTCACCAATGTCCAATTTTGATTTAATTGATGCTGTAAAATCATTATCAATAAAAAACTTTAGAGGAGTTTTCATGAGAGATCAATTACCGTCAAAACCAATGAAAAATGAAACGGGTATTATCAATTTTGATAACAGCAGCGGAAAAGGAACTCATTGGGTCGCATATGCAATTGATCCACGTGGAATTGTATATTTTGATTCATATGGTTTAGCTTCACCAAAAGAATTTATGCGATATGTATCCACAATAACAAAATCATCTCCAATTTTTTATTTCACGCTACCAACACAACGGTTAAATGATCCACCAATATGCGGTCGTGAAGTATTAAACGTCCTTGCAGAGATATCTAGATTTGTTGTTAATGAATATACTAGCAGGCAATGGCAAAAACGATAGCGTTATGATTTAGGAAAACATTAGGGTTTTCGTATAATGATAGATATTTGGGGACGACCTTTATCAGAGTAAAAAAAAACAGAAACCGATAGTAAATTCGCTGTCGAAAATGTAAAAAATAAATAATCAAAGATGAAATCGCCGAGACATTAAATTTGTCAAGTGTAGATCCTGGGGAAATAGTTGTATTTCAAGATCGGCAGGGCAAATTGAAATCTAGTAATGTGTCATTGGATGATGTTTTAATACGAAGACATGACGTCGTTGAAGATACAATAGTGTTATATTCAAATGATGGAAAACTCAAACCAGGTGTACTTGTTTCTACAATCACAGATGTATTAAAAAATTTAGATGAAGAACTTAATAAACATATAACAACGTATACTTCCCTTCGTAGAAATATTATCAATAAATTTGTTGGAACACCAGCGCTAACCTCTCCATCTCTCGCTGAATTAAAAATATTAATGATGCTGGATTTAATATTATTAGAGATAACATTAGTAATATTAAAAAATCTATCGAGGATATTACAAAATTTAAAACAGACAATCTTCCGCTACTTGAAAAAATAAAGATTCCTCATGAGAGGAATATCATAAATATGGTATACACAGTTCTCTCTGGATCATTAGATTGGGAACCTAAAAAGAATACAATAACTCTCACTGTGTCAAACAAGGGTATTTATCGATTAACAATAATGTCACTGAATCAGTTTAATATATCATCATCGACTTCATATGGATACAACAACGTGATTTCAACGACTATTGACGTGGGTGAATACAAACGGTTTACAATAACAAGCACTGATCCTAATTTAAATAAGACATCATTTGTATGGTACATGGAGTTTGTAGCTGATCTAAATTAGAATTTTTAACAATTAGAAACCACTTGAGATTTTATAATAATATGATTCCGTCATCGCAATATCGCTATGATACCGTCAAATAAAAAGTATCGCAGGAGAATTACCGCAATTGATGTTACAGTATACTCGGTATCTGGTATAATGGCCGGTGCTGGTATTATACTATCTTCAGTAACAATGGTAGCTCCGATTGCTGTCCCAATTGCTATTTCCGCGGTGACAACATTTGCTGGAATTGCAAATGCTATTACTAAAAAAATATCATCGTGTTCTCAAGAAAAACTTAACGACTATATAGTAAAACATCAAGCAGTATCTAACGGTTACTCACAATTATCCTCGTTGATGTCATCATCGATTGATACGATAATAACCGGAGACGAATTCTCCGCGATGATACGTATTTATGATACTACGATTAAAAACGCTAGCGCTTTTTCATCTATTGCAAATTTAGACATTGTAAATAATAATAATAATGTCGCAAGAGATTCAACTACTTCAGCGGATAGCAGAAAATACCACTCCGCGGAAAACAAGCATGATATCAATATCGTCAACAAACCCTAAATTCAGTGTGACATTATTACGAGTGTATCATAGTTTGCCTAATATTAGATCGGTATCATTTTGCGGTCAGAGACCTAATAATTCCCTGGTATTTGCATATAGAAATAAAAAAGATGACACTCCAGATTGGAACGTTGTTTCAATACCAACTGGGTCCTATCAAATTGAATTACAACGTAGAATAAAATCCATTACTAGAAGGGAATCAAAAATTGCGATAACAGTTCATGAACCAATATTATCATCTACAATTGAAATAAGCTCCCCTGAGTATGTTGTAGATATTTATAACAGTTCAATAAGAACAGTATTAGGATGGCCCGAAGATCCACCTAGAAGTGCTGGTAATTCCACGCCTGAGCCTGTAAAATCTGATTACGTCACTGATAAAATAGGACCTGAAAATCCATCAAAAACTTATAAAAAATTCGAGGATATAAACTTCACAAAAAGATATCGATATAAGGATCAATATGGTGAGGATGCATGATACAAGTCCAACATTCGTAGATATTAAAAATCACATCCTTGATAGAATGAATAATGATTTTTTGTTGTTATTACCCTCGTTAAGATCTGGCCTTCTTACACAAGCTGAGTTTACTAGTGTAGTCGCTGCGGGTAATAAAATCATCGATGACATGGAAATATTTAATTCGAGGATTACTAATCTTTTTACTGATGAAAATAACCCGATTTCAAAAACTAGTTCAGCCCAAGATTATAAAAAAATATAAATGAAAATCCAAATTATAAATTACCAGGATATAACGTCTCGAGTTAAAGAAAAAACTCAGAACTGCCATCGACGAAGGATTTAATAAAATTTATCAATCATGGAAAGATAGCCAGCCAAATCCTATTATCCTCACTCATAATAATTCTCCCGACGGCGACGGTAGACATATCGCACCGAACAATGTGGATATTTCATCGGTGATCGCGCTTAATTTAACGTGTGATGTAATCGAAGGAAGTTATCAAATTACATTTGCGCAAACAGCCCCTCCAGGATTTTTAATTTTTGAAAATCCGACTAATCCAGTCTATATGCAATGTCAAAATGATTCGCTAACTAGAATTAATTTTACACTCACCGATCAGTCAAATAATTTGATTGATCTACGTGGTGAAGTATTATCGATTAGTCTGTTTGTGAAAAGCTAACAAATATTTGGTTAAATCATTTATATTAACCAGCAGCAGGGAGGGTTATGACAACATATTTGCGACGTAGATGGCAGTAATTTTGAGGGTGGTTATGACAATATATTTACGATAAAATCGCTAAGGCTCCATTTTACAAATGGGGTCTTTATTTTTTTTTTGGTTAAAATATGAGATTTCGTAGGAAGGCTCCATTTGGCATTCTGAGGCTTTAATCGATTTTGTCGCAAAATTTCGTAGGGTTCGCCATCCCTGGTGCTCTTGTGTTTTATTCAATTTATATGAGTATATATTCATCTTTTCACACTGACATATATATCTACTCTAACTCCCACCAATAATTCTATTTTAATCAAATTGTAAATTTATTCTTCAGAGATATTTTATTTTCCATGATACTCTAATGAGCCATCATTCCATATGGAAAAAGGGCTTATGGATTAAAGTTGCAACTTTATTCCATATGGAATTTTCAATTGCTGTGAAGTATTTATGGAATTGATATGGAATAAATTTTCTGATTCCACACGTTTTTCAGTCCATATCTGTTCCATACGAATTCCTGAAGTATTCCATATGAAATCCATGAGTGGTTTCTGTACATGACTAAGTATTTGATAGGAAATCCATGAGACGTTTCTGTACGTGACTAAATATTCCATATGAAATCCATGAGAGGTTTTTGTACATGACTAAGTATTCCATATGAAATCCATGAGAAGTTTCTGTACATGACTAAGTATTCCCTATGAAATCCATGAGAGGTTTCTGTACATGACTAAGTATTCCCTATGAAATCCATGAGAGGTGTCTGTTCATCACTAAGTATTCCATATGAAATCCATGAGAGGTTTCTGTACATGACTAAGCATCACATCATACATATATATAACACTGAAATTGTGTTATGTTTCCTATGTAGTGAACAAATCTGACAAAACATTTCAGCATATACCTCTCATGCTTAAATGGTTTACAATTATGTACGAGTCCAATTCATACACTTAAATGGTTTCCAATTAAGTACGAGTCCAAAATTCATACACTTAAATAGTTTCCAATAAGTACGAGTCCAAAATTCATACACTTAAATAGTTTCTAATTAAGTGCGAATCCAAAATTCAGACACTTAAATAGTTTCCAATTAAGTACGAGTCCAAAATTCATACACTTAAATAGTTTCCAATTAAGTACGATTACACAATTCATACACTTAAATAGTTTCCAATTAAGTACGAGTCCAGAATTCATACACTTAAATAGTTTCCAATTAAGTACGAGTCCAAAATGCAGACACTTAAATAGTTTTTAATCCAGTATGGGTTTTTACTTCATACTTAAATGCTTTTTCTCCAGTAGCAATCCTTATACACCTCTTGGATATTCATGATTGCAGTCATTCCATCACATACGTAACATTCAATTTGTTTTCCTCCAATATGCAAACTTGTACAGACCTTGAGATATCCATTTCTACTCGACATGATTTCAACATATACTCCACACTTTCAAGGATTTTTTTCCAGCATGTACTATTATGGAATTTTTTCAGATATCCACTCCCAATGAACCTTCCATCATATCAGAATTATTTCCAGAATGCATCCTTGTACACAGTTTTAGATTTTTCCTAAATATATATATATATATATATATATATATATATATATATATATATATATATATATATATATATATATATATATATATATATATATATATATATATATATATATATATATATATATATATATATATTCTTTGATGATATGATGACATACTTTACTCACAAATGGTTTTTCTTTAGTATGAATCCTTTTGTGATATTTTAAAGTTCCACTTTAATTAAACACTTTATCATTAACTTCACAATTAAATAGTTTATTTCTTGTATACATCATTTGTAGTTTTCAACTTCTACTCTGACTAAATATTTGTTCACACTTCAATGAATTTTTTCCTGTATGAATCCCACTTTGTTGTTTTAATTCTTGAATCACTCTGATCAAACATTTTCTGACAACCTCGAGCTTTTCTCCAGCATGAATCCTCAGATGCTTCTTTTTCATATCCACCCTGACCAAATATTTTATTACACTCAACTCTTAAATGGGTTTTCATCATTAAGAATCCTCTTTTGCAGTTTTAAATCTCCACTCCACTTGAACATGTTGTTAAATGTTTTTTTCTCTAGCATGCATTATCATGTGGTGTTTTGCACTTCTATTACTGTACTAAACATTTGATCACACAACCTCACACTTAAATGGCTTTTCTCCAGTATGCATCCTTATGTGCCGCTTTAAATTTCCAAACTTACCAAACATTGTATCACAAACTTTATACTTAAATGGTTTCTCTCTAGTATGAATTGTCATGTGCATTTTTAGAGTTTCACTCTCACTAAACATGTTCTGACATACTTAAGGACACACGGTACTAATTCAATGGAAGAACTGTGAACCAGTCTAGAAATGGGTGAAGAAATAATAGAGTATATACGGGTTTGGTGGTCCATAATTGATTAATAATGAAAAGTAAAATTTTATTAACAATATCTTTTGAAAGCTTATCCTATGTGTTATTTAAAAAAATATAGACAAATTTCTATTGATGCAATTTTAGTATTTTTAACTACTTGACTTAGGATTACTCAATAATTAATGTAGCACTTTATTCGCTTGGTGCTGAGTCAATAACATGGACTTCATGCACATGTAGGTCAAGAAAATGCCGCGGCTCATATGGTGTTCTCCACACAGAAGTTTTCACCCAGGATAGTTGTGCATTGAGAAATATAGGTCTGATCATTAGTACCCAGAAATTAAGTTATTGAATTTTAAATATAATGTTTCCATATGTTTACTATGGGAGTTGAATTAGTACCGTGACTCCTTAACATTTATACGGTTTGTCTCCAGTATGCATCCTCATGTGCCGTTTTAAGCTACTATTTTGACTAAATATTTTATCACACACTTGACACATAAATGGCTTGTCTCCAGTATGGATCCTCGTGTGCCGTTTTAAACTACTATTTTGACTAAATATTTTATCACACACTTGACACTTAAATGGCTTGTCTCCAGTATGCATCCTCATGTGCCGTTTTAAACTACTATTTTGACTAAACATTTTATCACATACTCCACATTTAAATGGTTTTTCTCTAGTATGCATCCTCCTGTAACTAAGCATGCTATCATAAATTTTATACATGTGTGGTTTTTCTCCAGTATGAATCCTCATGTGAAGTTTTATATTGCCACTAGAACTTAACAATTTATCACATACCTCACACTTCAATGGCTTTTCGCAAATAAGAATCATCATGTACAGTTTTAAATGACCACTCTGATTAAATGGTCTATCAAATAATTCATATTTAAACATTTTTTTTATCCAGTATGCGCTCTCACTTGTGTTTCATGTCATGAACTATCTCAAGTGAGGTGTACTTATTGGTACAGATACAAGCGGGTTGCTTCCAAGACGTTTTACCAAGGCTTTATTTTTAAGAGTCACTCATATGGTATCACGGTATCAATTATTTTTCCATAGACCTTAACGCTAAAGTATCGGGAAATAAATATATCTTTTATCCTAACTCTAGAGAGCAGTGTTAGACTGTCAATTTAACAATGACAGATCCAGGAACTACATTTAAGAAAGATAACTTTGCTGGAACTAGACATGGTATGAGTTATCTAGTCACAACAGAAACATTTTCAGTCATTTGAAACATATTTTCAAAGAAAATCATCAAAAAGAGAAAATATGATCTAGATAGGAATTGACATAATCTCACAGGTTGCCAAGAGGCTCAACTTTTTTCAAGCCTAACAAAAGTACAACTTTTACATAATGGACAAATAACAGCTAGTGTTGTTGTTTATTTCTGAATGCAATGTTCCAACACGATAATCTCTACCCACCTGGACGAATTAAGGACATTTCGCCCCTATGACGTTTCGACTCGGGACATTTGGCCTCACGTTAATGGACGTTTCGGCCCAGAACATTTCGCCCCACATCAATGGAAATATAGGACATTTATAGAAATTCATCAACATTACACCATTGTCTTCATTTTACTTTGGTTGTTGTGTACTTAGGTTATTATCAATATCTACAAATCGTGTAATGTGTTGTCAATCTTTTGATTGATAATGGTAAAAACTGTTTGATCGATAATAGAGAAATGGCGTTAAAGGGGGGCTGGTATGTGTAATTTTAACAGTCAATATCAAGATCGTATATATTGAGGAATTATATTTCTTTCTTTTCAGAAACCTGTAAAAACTATGACGATTAAAGACTCGTGGTCCCCCCCCCCGCATATCAGCTAAACACGGACACAGTTGATGGTAATTACGTGTTTCTTTGCACAAACGTATGCGACAAGCATGCCCGTTGATTATTTGAAGAAAAACATAAAAATTGATAAACATAGTTTAAAACTGAACGTGACTAGGATACCTTGATGGCCAGTTCTGCGTGTCGGGTAATTCTGCGCAACGATACGTCATTTCTGTAAACACTGGATCGAATGTTATTTTGGGTTTTTACAAATCTACCTTTTATTAAGAAAGAACGATCGTACTTTAAGAAAAGTGATATTTTTAAAGTGTACAAAAATATCCCACATTTCGAAACGAAATGCATATGAAAATGTAATTTCTAAATAACAATATAATGACCCACCCCATAGCCTTCTTAAACCTGCAACTCAGAAAATCCTATTCGCTATGTATCTTTTATAATCATACAAATAAGTAAGTAAATTATTTAAAAAGATGGAAATGTATACTTTACAAAATTCTGCATTTTGATGCAAGAAGTTGTTCCACACGCACAAAATCGTCTGCTACCCAAAGTGTCAACCTGCCGCTATAAAGGGATTCTCAATTAATTCCCCTCCGTATAATCTGTTTCTAATTATTTTAGCAATTTTACCCCATAAACAAGTGTGTGTGTGCGTGTGTGTGTGTGTGTGTGAGGAGAGACAGAGAGAGATTTAACGTAGCTATAACATTTGTTTTAATTCATATCGCTACGATGTCTGCAGTGTGGCAGTTTATAGTAATGTCTAGCACTTGTGCATCATGCCACTGACATGTAGCATGATGTCCTACCCAGTCACATTATCCTCATACCAGACCGACAAGTTCTAACACTAACCTCCTAATGCTGAGCGCCAAGCGAGGCAGTTATTAGTACCATTTTTATAATTCTTTGGTATAATTCGACTGGGGATTGAACTCCACGACTCCCGCATTCGGAGCAGTCCCCCATAAACACGACGTTTTAAACATATTACATCATATTCGTTGTCGTTTTTCTTCCATATAATATCATATTTTTTCTTTTAAATTGTTGGACTTTACTAATGTATTTACAAGATCGGTTTAGTTACATCTTTTCACAGCTGTGCACAAAATGGTCGACATATCGCGAGTCATGGCATCCCGTGTGTCCAAAATTGATATTATTTCTGAACAGAATATTTTGGTGCCAATTTCCTCTTTTTAAATGGAGAGAATTGGAGTATTTTATTTTCGTTAATTGGTGGAATTTGGGATGAGTTTCGTTTTAATTTTTCAAATTCATATTTTAATATTAGTTATCCACAAAATAGTGTTTCATTGCCTCGATATTCTACACGCTCGAGTGACTCTTTGCTTTAAGTTATCGAGTAATAAAAATTATATTTAACAATATAGCGATGTAAAAACTGTCTTCGAACGATTAAGCACTTATTTGCATGTTTAAATCAACTCACATTACTTATCAAAATCACATCTCATGACAGTGTAGAAGTGTCAAATTAAGATATGCAACAGTATACTTTTAAATAGTAACTATATGGTTTTTCTCATTTTTTAAAAAATTCGTTTTGGTGATGGTTATTTGCAATAAAGAATTTCATGTTTTCTGTTTGTTTTTTTTTCAGATTTAAAATTCTGATATTATTGTTTAAAATAAGTCCACAAAAGTTCAAAGTCATAATTGTTTATTAAAACAAATAGCATGCACTTGGTGCTAAGTTGTCCTGGGCTGAAACCTCCATTGGGCGAAACGTCCAGGTACCAGGTGGGACAAAAATGTCCACTGAAATTGGGCGAAACGTCCAGGTCAACTTCAGGTTTTAGATTTTCATTAAAATTTAATTACAGCATTGAAATGTAAACGACCCAAATGGATGGGGTCTGACAATCTTTCTACCCACATTGGATGCAGATTGTTGTAAGCAGTTTAGAAGCCAGCAGCAGCACGTGCATCTCCATCTGTTGTTGCATGTCTTACGAGAATTTCTTGCAGTACAAACTTTTTTCCCATTTGTCTAGCCATTTCATGCTCTTAATGTGGTGCAGCTCGTGACAGATTTGCTGTGCAGTCAACATGGCCGCCTGGACATTTCACATCAAATCCTTTCCCCTTCAGCCATGCTTCAGTCGAACACAGCTTCTTTTCTACTGTAGTCCCCACAATGTATTGCTTTTCCGTAACAGTCTCACAGGCAATTCCAACAGCCTGCGAAGAACTTTGACCAGGTTTTTTTCATGTCTAAATCTAATGGCATTGTATCTTGCATCAAAAGCAACATTTATTGCTCCGGATGCTGAACACCACGCATGACATTAACCTGTTTAACTAGTTTCAGCTTGTCTATCATATCTATTTCATTGAGCTCCACAGATGCTTTGCATACAATGGTGTAGATTATTATCATAGATGTTTTGCTGTGAGGCGGAATTCAGTGGCTGAACGAAGGTATCTAGTCCTAGTGTTGCCCATTAGTGTATCTTGTAGTCCAGCTTGAAACATCATATTTACAGCAGCAGGATTCGGCACAGGTTTGATCGCCTCATACAGCGTATACTCTGGTGAATAAAAGCTGCAGTCTTTACACATCATAGAATGCTTCGAAGCAAGTCCCCATTTTCTTTCATTATCAAATTGGAACTCTGGTCTGTCACATATGTTGACTTGATTACCATGGCGATGAATGATACTATTCCACATCTCAACATTTTTGCAGATTAAACGTGTCCTACTGTTCTCATTCAATTCTCTCTTTCAGATCCGTTGTTGCTTTGGATGATGGTCGTAGAAGTTTTGCAGAGCAAGGTCTGCCATTACAGCCAGGTGCCTGAAATGACTGGAGACCCCATTTGTCGACTTTGTCACTTCTATGAAATAGAACTTGTCTGTATCCATTCTTTTAGTCACTGGAACAGATGCAACTTGGTAGAGTATCATCAGTCAGATATCTAACTCCTTTGTTTTGTGGAATATATCCATATTTGAAATAAATTATTTTCCTCATTTTGTACCCTTTCACGGTTTCCTTTACAACAAATGGGTGTAAAATTAAAGAAGTACCCTCTCTCTTTCACTTATATACCTAGGAGGATACATGCTAGCTTGTTTTCAGAGAACTACACCAACTCTTCCATACTAATGGAAGCCCAGCATATAAGGGCTCCTTCCCTTCATGGGTTGAAATGATGTCATGTACGTGGTTAATTTTCTCTAGCTTACGTATTTACCTGCTTCCAGATTTCAGGTGTTACTTTTGATTGACAGGACCTGTTTTTATTACTTCACACATGTTAAGAAAAACCATTGATGTTCATGATAAAGTAATGGGGAGAGACTTTGCCAGAGTATAAAATTTGTCAACTTCAGGTTTTACATCTTCATTACAAATTAAGTCAAAGTTAAATTTTTTTATAAATATACGTATCATTTTTTAAAATTGAATTTTCTATGAAAGCATAACAGTTAGTTTAATTTCTATTACTTTACAGATTGTAGTATGACTAAAAGCTAATTACTGTTTATTTGAAGTGTTCATCTTGACTAGCAAAATCACAATTAGACTTTCAGTTTTGTTTATTTTTGACATTTGATCGTTTTGTAATTGTCTTATGCACGTGTTGCAGTGGTGTCAGATAAAAGTCTGTAAATGTCATATTCATTGTTGAAATTATGAAAACATTGCGGCAGTATTTAAGAGACATTGATTTGATGACGGATGGAAGTTGTTTTCCATGGAGCTGAAAATATTTGACCCTGTCAGGCATTGGGACACAAGTAGTACTTCCAGTTTAGTACCCACGAATGTAGTTGTAGTCCATTTTTAGATCATTTATTTTCCTCTCTCATCTTAGTGGCGATAGAAGAGTTTTTATTGCATTTTGGCAGGGATTTAATGGTAATTGATTATTCTAGTGAACATGAGATTCTGGTATGATTGTCTATGTGTACTTCGGCAACAATGCACCATGAGTAATAAAGCCTTGGTGATGATCCGGAAGTGCAATCTGTGTTCTGGTCAATGTTGCTCTGTTTACAATCTAGCCTCTAAAAAATGCCAGTGAACCCTTGAAAAGATCTTTACAGTGAAGTCATCTTTGAAGGTATTTTAGAGTAACATATGATTTGTATTGATTGTCACACGGTGGAAAGTTCAGTACTGAGAAACAAATGTAGAGAATATATAGTAAAATTAATTGTGTTATATGGCAAATTGGTACCATTATATCATATAAGCTATCCACAAAGCGAGTCCATAGCAGCACATGCGTACATAAGATGTCTTTTTTGACAAAATAAAATAAAATAATTTTATTTTAAAGGTAACATATTAAACAAGGCCACAAAATCTAAATAAATCTGTGTTGATAGGGTACTGCATTTGTATGGAAAAAAAATGAATGATTTGTCGATGATTACTCTTGGGGACCTTCATATTTCTCCAAGAAGTATGTATATACTAGATTGGAATAATTTTATGTACATCTAATCATCATGTTCGCAGAAAATATAATTATTTCATTTCAGATCATTAATACCAACATGTATTAGATACGTGTGGACGACATAAGTGAGACTTTTGCTGTGTTTATATGACGAATATATATATATATATATATATATATATATATATATATATATATATATATATATATATATATATATATATATATATATACATATGGTAGTAACAGCTTTCATGCAAGTCGCCTGTCATTAGGAGGTTGGTGTTCGGACTGGTCGGGCTGGTGTAATAATAATGTGACTGGGTTTGACACGATTCTTCATCTCTGCAACATAACGTCACATTGCTAGACATCACAACAAATTGCCAAACTGCAGACATCGTAGTGACATGCCTGCCAGGAAATTGTTTAAAGCTACGTTAAAAATCCTTATTACACACACACACACACACACACACACACACACACACACACACACACACACACACACACACACACTCACCTTTTCTTTATTTGTGATGCATGAATGATAAAGCTTTCTGGAATGCTGTATTACTGTGCTAACGTTCAGGATGTACATATCGGTGTTGGAAATTAAGTAAAACTGCACTTCATAATGTGCATTGCGGCTTTCGAAATATTGTTATACCTTGGTTACGTTTAGGCTATATATTTACGTATTGTATACGTAATGTTTAATGGCCGATCTTTTTATTTTTTAACTAATAGTTAATAAGCCAGCTATATCTTGCCTATACGGTCGAGTCGCATGATTTATTTTAACAGTTCCATGACGAAATAAACGGAAAGAGAAAATCAGGAGACTAATATATTGTTTGTAGACTGGATGCAACTTGGTGCCATCAAAACCTCTGCAATCACACAAATGTTTTCAAATTAACAATTCATATCTTTAAAACAGACTATAGGATTTGTTAAGTTTTGTATTACATATTTCTAGTTATTTGGTATGTTAGCAGTATAGTGGGGTATTCTACGGACAATGGTAATTCGCATTACAGACCCTCCCGGGTGGCACGTTTGCGGACAATGGAAAAATACATTTCACACCCACTGTGCACGTTTACGGACAAGATTTATACGGAAAGAATCACCCTGTGAATGTCGACGGACAATGGGAATTTTGTATATTGACTAGCACACTCTGGGACGGTATAGTGTTAATGGTAATATTGTATTTCAACTAGCACACCCTGGGATAGTATATCTTCAATGGGAATTTTTTACAGCGACAAGAGGAATGGAACAGGCTGGGTGACGTCACAGTTCTGGACAGTAGCATCAATGTAGCAAGGACCGTGAGGTCATTCTACCTGTGTCATTTTCATATACCAGCAGCAATCATTCGCGTTCGTGTTTGTGTATAGCAAGTACAGTGGCGTCATGCAACCTGTATCATTTCTATATACAAGCACGAATTATTAGCGTTTGTGTTTGTGGATAGTATAACTCTCTATACACAAGCTGTCAGACAATCGTCATTACTAAAAACAGCAACTATAAAAAAAAAATTAGCCACTGTTTCGTAGGCTGGTGGCTTATATCAAGTTGCTTAAATACATAGAATTAATAACCATTCGTGTTTTGTATCAATTTAATTCCTTAACTCCTATACACTTGCAACAATGTAGCAAGTACCGTGATGTCATGTCACCTGTCATATCTATATACAAACACGAATCATTCGCTTCCGTGTTTGTGTATAGGAAGTAACGTGATGTCATACCACCTGTGTCATTTCTATACAAAGTTTGAATTATTCGCGCTCATGATAGTGAATAGTATAGTATAGTATTTTTATATATTTTCTTTTTCCTTCATAGATTGATGATAATCAATCTATCATTCACAAATTATAAAATCGACTAACACAATTATTTAGGTAAGAGAATCTTTCGGGGAGTTAAATATAAATTATTCAATCAGATAAAAAATGTAGGCAAGAAAGAATAAATATCTTTTCGAGGCAGTGGAGTGGCACTGAAAAGAGTCTTCGTTGGAAACGTATAAACACACCATACTTACTATCACACAAACGGACGCGAACGCAAAAACATATCATATCTGATATCCACACAAACTGGAAGAGAAGGAAAAAAAATCGAATCCATTTATACCATCCACACAAACAGATGTTAACGTATAAACATACCATACTTACTATCCAACAATAACGAACGAGAAAGCATAAAATATATACACACGCACACATAGATATACTATACAAACAAACGGACGAGAATGTATAAAAAAAACAACTATTTACTATCCTCACCAACGAACGAGAATGCATAAAACACATCTATTTTTTATCCTCACCAACGAACATAAATGCATAAAACATACACCTATATACTATCCTCACCGAAGCACGAGTATCCATGAAACATCCATTTACTATCCACACTAACGAACGCGAATGCATGAAACACCTATTAACTATGAACACCAACGAACGCGAATGCAAACACACACACACACACACACACACCAGTAAAAAGTGAGTGTTTATAGTAACAGTACCCTACATTTACGCCAATTGGCAACTTAAATATTCTCTCTTATCTAGATATTTGGCTAGACCTGAGAAGGGCTGTGTTCTCATGGAACTCTAATTGTACGTGGCTAATGGTTGCGTCTACCAGGTCTGGTTCCATATACTTATCGCCAGCTCCAGTCGTCCTCCTAATAAATGTTCTTAGAATTGAAAATGGAGCTTTATTGGCTTCACAATCCCAGTTTTCAGTGTGAATAATAGTCAATAATTTTCCCCTCTGTCTTCTCCTATGCAAGACCTGTGGGTGATTTTGCTAAAGATGTGGATCCCACTCTTGACGCTGACTCTCAAATTCCTGCAAAATCTCTTGCTCCCTGTTTTCTGTCTGGAGGACAGTGGCTCTTGGTACAGGTTGTGGTTGTGGTTGTGGATGTGGTTGAGGAGGCCGTACTGGTTGTGCAGTTGACCTCACCTCAGGTTTGACCTCATGAAGAGGCGAGGCAGCCCTCTTTTCTTTTCTTGCTCTTCCTCCCTATTTTTTCTTTTTCTTCTTCTTTTAACCTGGCTTCATCCTGTGCCGCCTACATAGCCAGATCATCCAGGAGACGCTTGAGATGATCCAGGTGTATCTGGAGTTCCAAAAGCTTTTGGAGTCTGTTCATCTTTTTTCAGTTGACCAGTCCACAATGGTAGTCAGACTGTCGATGCTTTATATTCCTGGAGCACTTTGCAAGGGGAGTGAAACTTTATATTGACCTGAAGGAAACCATACTTTCTTTGCTGTTTTTTTTTTTTCTTCTCTTCCCGTACACTTTGATGTCTTTGTGTTCACTCTACTCATACTTTTCATAAATCTTTGTGTTTTAGAGATCATATTTCTTCTAATATAAATACATGCATCAATGGACAGGATAGCTTGGCTTATCATCCTTGAGATTCACTCTACTTAAGTTTATTTACTTCATACAAACCCCAAATTCACTAGATACTCTTTCTACCTATGCAAATGTATGTCAAAATATCGAAGAGAGAAATATGTTTGGTTAGTTTCAAAACGGAGACAATAATGGTACAGTTAAGTATTTGATGCGGCAAGAGGAAATTTTACGGTACACGACACTGGATTGTAAATTAACACTCGAATCAGTCTACACTAGAATGATAAAATGCAAAAGCCAAAACAACGCGGCAGTCGTTTGAAGCAACTTTATGGTATTCACCTATTTTCTAACACTTTAGCTTTTAATCTTTTTCAGTCGCATTTTGCACAGTGACGAGATTAGACGTGTTTATTTGCGCCTGACCACCACACTTCCTGCCTTGAATTTAGAACCCAAAGAAATGCGTCACTTTATTGGCTAACCGATATTTTACACCGCCTTGGTTTCCAATGGCTTTTAGTTGTTATTCGCAAAGCGAGAAGATAATACATTTTCTATTTTTCCATTTGTCATTTTACAAACAATAAAACTAATGCACAGACAATCGTACCATTGGTTACTCTTGGAAATTTTAGTCTTGCTGAGAAATACATTACGGCGTGGTTAGATGCAATATTCTGTGAGAACTTTACATCGACGTTTCTGACAGAATGATTTTAGCAGACTATGTCTCTAATTCACTCTTGCGATATTTTACAATAGTGAGGTATTGTTTCTTATGGGAATAATTATATCTATGAAATGCGTGTTTTGAAATTTAGTATATATATATATATATATATATATATATATATATATATATATATATATATATATATATATATATATATATATATAAGTAGTGAATAGGGACGATATAGCGTCAATGGGAGTTATCATTAAAAACCAGCGTGGGACGATATAGCGTCAAGATTTTTGGCGAAAAATGGAACAGCGTGGGGTAATATAGCGTCAAGGGGAATTTTGTATTAGCACACCCTGGGACTGTATAGCGTCAAGAGAAATGGCCCAGGTGGCATGACGTCACGGTACTAAACACTTGGTAACAGTGTAGCAAGGAGCTGACCTAGTTGTCCTAAATACGCGCAGCTAGCACTACGACTCTAGGGAGGGACCTATAAAATAGAGACATAGAAACCGACATATATTACTATAAAACCTAGAGTTATATATAAAGCATTACATAGACTTGAAATATGTTGATGGTGTTCATAAATTTGCATATTTATAATGATGCTATAAATAGTTTTAATCAAGGAAAAGACTAACACCAAAATGGATGTGACTAAAAGTAACGCTAAAATGACGAAATTGTCCTAGAACTTAACCGAGACTAAACATGTCCCTGAACATTAATTTATATTGGTTTAGACTAAAATTAAAACTAAAATTGCGACATTGTCCAATACTATAGTGGAAATTAAGAAAATCTGGAACATTAATATTCAAGTGACTGTGACTAAAAGTAACGCTAAACATACGAAATTGTTCCAGAATATGACGGAGACTGAACTTAACGCAGTAGATTAAGTTATATCAGGGTTCCTGCAGGTCATGGAATCCTGGAAAAAATTTTGGAATTTAAAAAATAAATTTCAAGGGTTTTGAAAGGTTATGGAATTTGTCAAAACCTTGAAAAGTTTTGGAAAAGTCATGGAATTTGTGACAATGGAGTACAAGATATTGATTACTTTAAATTTTATAGAGCACCGAGAACCGATTAAATAAAATGATAAAATTACAATCGATAAATGGTTTCAATTCATATAATAAGAGTAAGTACTCCTAATGGAACTATAACATGATTTCAGGTGTAGTTCACTAAATAAAAGAAAGCAACTGGAAAGTAATGTATTTTGTTAATATTGCAAATAGGAACACATACAAAGACTACTAAGAATTGTTTCCTTTTTTCTTTTCAATACAAATTACATTGATCGTTGGATTATGACATGAATTCCTACATAAAGTCAAAGTGTGATAGCCCATGTAAATTTAAAAAGTACATATTAAATATATTTGTTGTTAACTTATTTCTTATTTTAAATTGAAAGATGTTATTCCTTATGTTCATTTACTTGACAATGCAAGATAGCGCGGTCCTTGAGTTTTATGAAATGGCCCTGGAAAAGGTTTGGAAAAGTCATGGAATTGATTTTTGTTAAGTCTGTCTTAGAAACCAGTCTCAAAGAAGTCTTACGATGGTTTACGGTGACAGCACGTCAATTACTGCAAGGCATCATTCAGATTCCACATCAAACCAAACGTTTTTTTGACAGAAACAGAGTAGCCTTGACGCAATTAGCTGATCCTCGCAGTGACACTCAAACCAAAAAGCAAATTATTTTGAAACCTGGAGGTAGTGTTTCACTAGAAGGTGTCATCATTCCTTTCACTCCTAAAATGGGATCCCAATGCACCCAATCTTGTCCCCAAGAAACAAGTTACTCCCAAACGTACCCAGAAGAAAAAGAAAAAAGAACCACGGTAGTAAAACCAAGTCACCACCTCAGAAAACGAAAAAGAAAAGTCCACCGAAAACAGTTTCAACCTACATGAGAGCGTCTCCAAAAATGTCTTCTCCAGCAGTAATACCCTCTTCCTCTTTAGCAGCAGCGGCTGCTGCTCACAAAGTACCTGCCCCCAAAATCAAAGTCCAAGAGAGATCAGGTGTGTTACAAAGTTTACTGGATCTGTCCAACCAAGAATTAGCTCGATGTAGCCCTTTGCGAACTCCTCCACGACGTGTGTTGCCTGTCATCAAGTTGATACGACGTAAAGACAATCATTGGCGACGCATTCCAGTATAAAAAGACCCGAGGTCCATTTTAACATCAGTGTGGGTTTTTTTGTGCTGCTAATCACCTCAAGATGGCACCACCAAGAAGTGTACACCATCACCATCGTCGTTCTTCTGTGCAAAAAGGAAAAGGAAAACGAAAACGTCAGACACGTCATCCTAAGAAACGCATTGTTCAGCATCGACGACACCTACAGAAATGACACAGTCGTTCCAAGAAAAACAGAAGCCACCAAAGAGGCGGTTTCTTCAGTCCTTTTTTTGTTTACAGACATATTGACAACTTGTTGGGAAAGCTTGAGCAATTTGTAAAAGAGAGACAACAAAAAATTGATCAGGGACAAAAACCATATGAATAAGGGACTAACAAGGACGAACTATGAAGTTAAGTGGCTGTCGTGTACCCAAAGATGTATCGTTCTCCTGCTCCAAAAGGAAACAAGACAGTTTCGTTGTGCTAAAAAAGGATAAAAGGTCATGTACCCAAGTGATTGACGTTAGTGTACTTTTTGGTGCCTGCCCTGGAAACAATTCACAAAAAAATGTCACCCTCCAAAACCCATTCCTCTTCTACTCCTAAAGGAAAGAAAAGAAAAGGACTACCTCCTCGTTTAGTCAAACATTGGGACATGTTGTCTGTCCTGTCCAAAGCTCCTTCATCCATGCGAAAAAAACTTATTCAAACCGCCTCGAAGGACGTCATTGATACCGTGTGCGAATGTTGTCTGAATGTTTTGAAAGGCACGATTCCTTTGTCTGCACATCAGAAAAAATGCTTAGCCAAACATCGACACGTTCTTCGCCAAATGGTCCAAAAGAAAACTCCTATTCGTCGAAAGAAAAAGATGTTGGTGCAACGCGGAGGAATTGCTATTTTACCCATGTTAGCACCCATGTTAGCACCCTTGCTGGGAAACATAGCACAACCCTTGTTGCAAGGAGTAATGGGATCACTTGGAACTATCCTGGGAGGACGAAGATAAAAGGAGAACACTGAAGTCAAAAGATCCCAGACGTGATTCTTGAAATCTAATGGAAGGACGAAAACTGACTTTAGTCCCTTATAAACGATGGATGGAATACCATCGTTGGCAAGAACAACGGACCCCACAATTACCTCCCAATCCTCATTTGACCGAAATGTTACAGTTACAACACGAATTGCAATCGTTGATGGATCGTAGCGATTTGTCCGAAACGGAAAAATCTCAACGGTACGGTCAATTGTTGCAACGACTGCAACTCTTTCACCAAAAAGCATTAGACGAAACAGCTGTACCTTCTTTGAAAGATTTGAAAGCCCTGATGAAAAGTCCATCACCACCACCACCACCACCACCACTTACCTCAGCGGTTAAGACAGAAGCAACCCCACGGATACCTGAAGAAGAGGTACGAGAAGTCTTTCAAACACCACCAGCAGCTCCTCTTCCTAGTAAACTTGCAACGTCCTTGTTGACCCCTTCCCCTACACCTCAACGAGAAGAACTTAAAGCTTGGGTTAAAAAGAAGATGTCCACTCCTTCTTCGACAGAAGTAAAAAAGAAAGAAGGGAAACCAGAAGTGAAAAAAGACAAGAAAACCAAAGAAATTCTCTTACCACCATTACCACCTCCAACACCATTACCAAAACTACCTTCCACTTCGACTCCTGTGGCACATCGAACACGTAAAGCCGTTTCCAAACCACCCTCTCGCTCCATAGCGAAAAGCATCAGCGAAGATTGGATCACTTATTAAAAAAAACAAAAAAGAAAAAGTGGAGAAGGTCTTAGCTAGCATTTACTACGATCCATCTCATCCAGCTGGCTACGGAGGTGTTCAAAAATTGTATCGTGCTGCCAAAACAAAACTAAAAAGTGTCCGTTTACCTCAAGTGCAACGATGGTTACAAGAACAAGCTACGTACACCTTACACAAACCTATTCGACGAAAATTTTCAAGAAGTCGCACCCAAGTGGAAGGTATCGATCATCAATGGCAGGCGGATTTAGCCGATGTCTCTCATTTAGCCACCTACAATCGTGGCTACAAATATTTGTTTTGTGTCATCGACGTCTTTTCCAAATTTGCTTGGGTCGTGCCTTTGACTTCCAAATCGAGCAGTGAATTAGTGCGAGCCTTGAAACTGGTGTTGAAACAAAGTCATCACCCTCTTCGATGGCAAACCGACAAAGGTACCGAATTTCTAAACCAAGCTTTCCAAAAAGAATTGAAGAAACGTGACATTCATTTTTTTACCACCGAGAATCCCGAAACTAAAGCCAGTATCGTGGAACGTTTTCAACGCACTTTGAAAGAACGCATGTGGAAATATTTTACGCATCAACACACTCTCAAGTACATCGACATCTTGCCACACCTCGTTCAATCGTACAACCAATCTTACCATCGGAGCATTGGACGTGCCCCTCAAGAAGTGACTCCCGACAACGAAGTGACCGTCTCCGAGCGTCTGTTTGGTACGTCCCCGTCAGTCACTAGTTCCAAGAAAGGTAGACAGTTAGCCACAGGAGATTGGGTACGCATTGACAAAACCAAACGTACTTTCGACAAAGGTTACTTGCCCAACTGGACCACCGAATTGTTTCGTGTCACTGAACGGGTGCGTGGTCGTTATCCTCCCGTCTATAAATTGGAAGACATGAACGGAGAAGTGTTAAAAGGAACGTTTTACTTACCCGAGTTACAACGTGTGACCAAAAAAGAAGACGACGTGTACGAAATCGAAAGCATTCTCGATCGAAGAACACGAAAAGTGGGAAAACGACATGTCAAAGAAGTCAAAGTACATTGGAAAGGATATCCGTCAAGTTTTGACTCTTGGATTAACGCTTCTCAAATCATTGACTATAAAAAGAAGTGACCATCATGGTCTTCAACACAGCCTCAGTTCCTACTGTGAACGCTTCTTCCCCCAGTTCTTCTCTGCAAGATCTACAAAAGCAACCCTTGTGGGTGTGGTGTGGAGAACGTGTCCTAAAACGCAAATCGTCTTTTTCTGCCAAATCTTTGTGGTGTATTGTGTCATCGGTGCAGCCATTGCCAATCTAAGTTTACAACAAGGAGACAAACAATTGTGGACCATTTTACTCAGCAGTTGCATTGGTTACCTTCTTCCCAACCCGTCCCTAAAATATTCCTCTAACGGAAACAACAACAACAACGGGAGTCTGGTGTCCAACGTCAGTTCCAACATTCATCCTAACCATTCTCTTTTAGACACTTCTCTGGTCTCCAGTGACTCCTCGGACACTAGAACTGTGGAATTATGAACAACCAATTTTACTTAACCTTACCCAGTGACAGTTCCATGGAGGTGTGTCCCAAAAACACTTTGTGCTGTTACACGGCCAAATTACCTCAGGCCATTCAATTTGATGACGAAGCCCATTGGGAAGTGGCTTTGGTAGAAATGATTCACCCAACACAAATTAAAAACATCGTTGAAACTCAAAATACTGTATCCGTAGAAGTTGAAGATGAACAAGTGCAACAAGTCATAGATGAACGCAGTGATAGAGTTGACTTTCCGAAAACAAAGAATCCTGCCACTAATCGAACCACTTACATGATGAAAATTCCTTCAGGTTATTATTTTAGCGGTCAACATTTGGTGAACACCCTTGCTGACAAGTTCAATATCATGTTTGAAAAAGCCTTGGAGAAAACTAAAAAAAGTGTCAAGATTGAATACCACAAAATAGCTCGTCGACTCCTGATGAAATTTTCACATGACAAAGTCTTGGCCATTACATATTTTGTCCTGAATTGTATCACATTTTAGGTGGAAACCCCGAAATGGTCAAGAATCATCCAACCAAAATGCCACCCATAGGTAACAATTTGGAGTTTGCCAAACATTTTCATTTCCCTGTAGTAATGAACCAAGGACTGAATTTGATTTTTGTGTACTCCGATGTAGTGGAGTACAACGTAGTAGGTCACACCTCTGTACCGTTACTGCGTGTCATTCCTTTCAAAGTGGATTCTGCCATGGCTGCTGACGAAGAAGGTGGAAACACCTATCACGTTCACCGTGAATTTGTATATCCTCACTATGTACCTGTCAGTAAGTCGTATTTTGACACTGTCAACATAACTATAAAAGAAGATCTGGGACAAAATATTCCATTCACCCAAGGGAAAGTCACTGTGAAACTCCATTTTCGAAAAAGAGTACTCTAAAAAACTTTTTTGTCAGTCATGTATCCTGTGTACCAAGGAGTCACTCGACAACGAGGACATGATTTAGGGGATATGCTCAAATCGGTCTTTCGTACTGTGGTTCCCGTGTTAAAACCAATGGTGACACGGGGATTGCACGCCCTGAGAGATGCTGCGATGACACACGGTAAAGAATTTCTACACGATGTCATCATTGACAAGCAAAACCCCAAAGAAGCTTTCTTACGAGCAGGCAAAAATGTTTTGCTTCAAACAGGCAAAGATATTTTGGGTCGACGAGAAAATCCTATAAATGCCACGTTTGCTGCTGAGTCAGGCATTCCTGCTTCTCTGAGGTTCCAACAAGGACAAGGCAGAAAAAGACGACGAAAACACCCTTTCAAAGGACATCATACTCTCAAAGCTAGAAAGACTAAGAAAAGAAAAACTGTTCGAGACTTAGACGTGTTTGATTATTAAATTGTAAACAAAAAACAACAGAAAATGATGCACCGAGAGTCTTGTGCCTGTTCCAAGTCAGAACTGGATCTGTTTGCCATGCCACCCACTATGATGACCATGCAAGAATCCCAATGGGTCGAATTTCATCCTGTTTCCTCTTTGACGGATTCCGCTCCCATCGAGTTTGAAATCAAAGGACAACCGGAAGATTACATCGATCTGAATAGCAGTTACTTGTATCTGAAAGTCAAAGTGCAAAAATCCGACGGTTCCAATCTAGCAGATGATGCCAAAGTAGCTCCCGTCAACAATTTCATGCATTCCTTGTTTAGCGAAGTGGATTTGTACTTGAATAACAAACTGATCAGCAGTAGCATGGATACTTACCCTTACCGAGCGTACCTAGAAAATCTCTTGACGTACGGAAAGGAGGCCAAGAACACTCATCTGGATGCTTGCGTGATTTGGAAACCTGACACACCAGAAAAGTTCGACGAACTAGATGAAGACAATAAAGGATTTGTTGCTCGTCAAAAGAAAATCGTGGGAGCCCATAATTTAGAACTGATGGATCGTTTGCATTTGGACATGTGGTTGCAGGAGAAGTATTTGCTGAACGGAGTAGATATTCGTCTGAGATTGAATCGTAGCAGTACGGCTTTCCACTTGATGGCTGAAGAAAATGTCCACTACAAAACCAAAATTCAAGAAGCCAGACTTTACGTGCGTCGCGTAGAAGTGTTACCTAAAGCGGGAAACGACATCAGTCACACCTTGAGCAGAACCACTGCCAAGTATCCGATACGGCGTGTAGAAGTGAAAACATTCACTATTGCTACTGGACTCCGATCCAAGATCGAAGATCATCTATTCCAAGGCCAGTTACCCAAACGTTTAATCGTTGGCATCGTTAGCAATGCAGCCTTCAACGGAGCCAACAATGAAAATCCTTTTGAGTTTAACCACTACAAAGTGTCCAAAATTGAAGTCAGTCGCGATGGCAAGACTCTGTGTACCAGACCCTTTGAACCTAACTTTGACCAGAAGAATTACTTGAGATCGTACTTGTCCCTGTACGAAGCTACCGGTCAACTAGGAACCAACACCAGTCACGGCATTTCGTACGACGATTATGCTGGAGAATAAACTTTGTGGGCCTTTGATTTCACTCCAGACCAAGGCAGTGACGAGGGATATTTCCACCCTATAAAATCCGGTCAACTGCGAGTGGAACTTCAGTTTGCAGATCCTCTACCCCACACAACGAACGTCATCCTGTATGCTGAATTCGATAATACCATAGAAATCAACAGTTTGAGAGAAGTTATTCTAGACTATTAGTCACTATGGAGGACACTTATCCTTCTTTGAAAGTGGAAGAATCCATGGAATGGGAGGATACCGTGAAAACCAATTTCAAAGACGAAGACAAAGAAAACGAGGTCGTGAAGTCAAGATGGCCAGAACAAGAACAACATTTAGTCTCCTGTTTTGCTAAACACTTGGCAGATAAAATTACGGAATTGGTCAAGAAAGATTGCTATGGATGTCAAAACGATCATCCCAGTCAAATTCAACACGATAAATGTCTCATGATGAGTCAAGAAGAAAAATTGGACGAGTATCTGGACGAAGCTTGGAGTCTCATCGCAGAAGAAACCGTGTTGCATGAGTGGTATAAAGGCTTGTGTGATCATTCCTGTCCTCCACTGACTACTCGAGAGATCTATCACATCGAAGCTCTCTTAGCCCAGAGTTGGGAAACCAGGCGAAGAAACGGTTACTTGTCAGAACTTTTCAAGCAAAAAGTCAGAATTGAATTGATGACTTATCATCACCTGTGAAGAAAACAAACAAGAGAAACAAAACAAGCAGAAAATATGGATACCTGGGAACTTTATTACCTTTTGAATAACAGTTCGTATACTGCTTCTTGGAATCCTGTAGTGTGTGCTAAAGATGAACTCCCACATCGCAAAACTCAAGACCACCAAGCTTATGTCATCAACACAGACGACAGTCATCTTCCAGGAACTCACTGGGTAGCCGTGTACTTTCCTCAGGTCAATTGTGTGGAGTACTTTGATTCGTATGGATTACCACCTTTGGAAGACGATATCATTGACTTTATGAGAAGAAATGCCCAGACGACACGATTCAATAATGTGAAGTTACAAAGCAACGATTCCCTGGTGTGTGGACAATATTGTGTGTATTTTCTTCATCATCGCAGTCTGGGACATTCTTTAGAACATTTAGTCACTTTTTTTGATCGTGACTCTTCTAGAAATGATGAAAAAGTAGATCGATGGTTTTGTGACCGTTATGGTTATCTTTTGTCTTTAGCTAGAAAACGTAGTGTACATCAATGGCCTCATGATATGAATCAATGGAAATCTCACATGATTTCACAACGTTGTCAACCTTGTCAAAAATAATTTGTATTTTAAATTGAAATGTTGTTTGTTCCTTGTTCCTTGTTAATTCTATTCATTGTTAGTTGAATAAAAAATGTTGTATTTTGAAGAAAAAAACGTGTCTGTCGTTTGTTTAGTTATAAAAAAGACCCACAGTTTGAATATATGCTCTTTGACTTTCTCTCTATCCCTCCTCATGACATGAGCTATCCTCACGTTTCAATAACTAAAACTCAGTAGGGAAGTTTTCTATCCCGTCCGCGCTTGTACCATATAAAGAGAACGGGTCTCCAGTCTGACCATTCACTGTTGACTCGTCAACCTACGAAGATGCCTTCCAGACTAGCTAAACTCAACGAAGCTTACCTTCAATTACATCGTGTCAGGCTAAACCTGATACCGAAGCCTGAAGAGATAGAGAATGTCAGAATGCTCTCTATAGTCCAAGATCTCATTGAGAATGTCTTTAGAGAGGAAATTGAGAAAGAAAAAGAAGAATGGACTGAGAAATACAGAACTCAGAAGAGGCAAAGAGAAGAGCAGCAACAGCAGCAGCAGCAACAACAATAACAACAACAAAAACCAGACAAAGGATTTGTGGACTGTCGAATAGACACCAAAGACTTCACTTTCTCTTTTCGCAGAAGCAGACCTTATCGTGTAAGAAAACCTGCTGCCAGACGGGGTTGCAATCTTAGACAGTAAAATTCAACAAAGATTGCCTTTACTCTTCGTCAAAAAAAAAAAAAAAAAAAAAACAATCAGCCCTTTTCAGGGCTATTCAAGACTCTCGAAAAGATATACTTCTTTCATTTGCCCAAAAAAATTTAAAATTTAAAATTTTAGAAGTGTGACTATAAACACTTCAATTTTAGGGGAATCAGTAAAACAAACAAAACCCACCCTTTTCTCTCTGTCTTGTCAAACAACATACAAAAAAAATCTGACTGTGTTGGTAAGTCAAAAAAGTTAACGTGAGAACTTCTTTTAAGTCCGCGTGTTTCATATCATAATAAAAAGTTAGGGGATGTTTTCCATCACGTCCGTTCTCCAAGGATATAAACGCGAGCATACGTCAGTCTAGCTCCCATTGTGAACCTGTTCACATTAAAGATGAGCGAAAGAATTTCAAAACTTATTGAACTCCAAAGACACCTGGAGTGTGCCAGACGTCTCCTGGACGAACTGACTATGGAGGCTTACAAAGAAGAAGCCAGACAGAAAGAAGTGGAGGAGATAGAGAACCAGCGAGGGATCTTGCTGCATCTCATGGTAAAACTCGTGTGTGAGGTGCTACCTGAGGTGAGGACACCTCCAGCAGCAGCAGCATCAGCAGCAGCATCAGCAGCAGCAGCAGTTACACCGCAGAGACCAGTTATTCATCCCCGACTCTGGTCACGAGGACAAGAATTTCAGCAGGTCTTCACTATTCCACAAACGGAGGAGTGGGATAGTGAAGCCACTCAAGCTCCGTTCGCTCTGCAGGTCAGAGCAATAAACTGGGAGAATGACTGGAGCCGACGATGTGTGTGCGGTGCTCGTCCTGGAAGATGTCAGCATTAGCCAGATGTCATTGGAGTTCAATTAAACAGCCCTTTTCAGGGCTAACCAAATCTCTAGAAAAGAAATACTTTTCAATTTACCATTTTGCCAACTTGTGTAAATATTGTGAAGTGTAACTATAAACACTCACTTCAATAAAAATGTGTGTGTGTGTGTGTGTGTGTTTACATTCGCGTTCGTTGATGAGATGGTGGAGGGTATGAATTGTGCTGCTCGTTTCGTTGATGAGATGGTATATTTTGGGTTTTATGCTTCTCTTTCGTTGATAAGAGGGTCTGCTGTTTGTGCTTCTCTTTCGTTGATGAGATAGTATATTTTTTTGGGTTTTATGCTTCTCTTTCGTTGATGAGATGGTACAGGGTGTGTTTTTGTGCTTCTCTTTTCGTTGATGAGATAGTCTATTTTGGGTTTTATGCTTCTCTTTCGTTGATGAGATGGTATATTTTGTTTTTTATGCTTCTCTTTCGTTGATGAGATGGTATAGGGTGTGCTTTTTGTGCTTCTCTTTCGTTGATGAGATAGTATATTTTTTTGGTTTTATGCTTCTCTTTCGTTGATGAGATGGTACAGGGTGTGTTTTTGTGCTTCTCTTTTCGTTGATGAGATAGTCTATTTTGGGTTTTATGCTTCTCTTTCGTTGATGAGATGGTATATTTTGTTTTTTATGCTTCTCTTTCGTTGATGAGATGGTATAGGGTGTGCTTTTTGTGCTTCTCTTTCGTTGATGAGATAGTATATTTTTTTGGTTTTATGCTTCTCTTTCGTTGATGAGATGGTACAAGGTGTGTTTTTGTGCTTCTCTTTTCGTTGATGAGATAATCTATTTTGGGTTTTATGCTTCTCTTTCGTTGATGAGATGGTCTATTTGGGGTTTTATGCTTCTCTTTCGTTGATGAGATGGTATAGGGTGTGTTTTTTGTGCTTTTCTTTCGTGGATGAGATAGTATAGGGTGTGTTTTTGTGCTTCTCTTTCGTTGATGAGATGGAATATCATATGTGAAGTGAGTTTAAGGGATGTTTTCATTCACGTCCGTGCTTTACGTATATAAAACCCTAGTGTTCAACATTCGTGCCATTCTACACAGAATACAAAATGACTGGAAGTCTAGAGCTATTTACTCAGTTAAGAGATACTTGGTATTGGTTCGTGGATGGAGTGCACGAACTGGACAAACTTAACCAAGAATGGAAGTTAACAATTACTGAGGACTTGATAAACAAACTAAGAGTAACCAGTTTCAAGTTACAATTGATAACCATAGAAGAAGCAGACAAAATACGAGGAATCGTCAATTCCAAATACTTCAAAGTGGGAACCTTGAAACAGATTCTGGATGATGTTATCCAAGTGAGATGCTATATGGAAGACATCTTCCATTTAACAGAATGGGATTTTGTGAAAAAAGGTGCAGATCACATGAAGAAATGCGAAGACAATATCAAACAAATACTGGAAGAAGAGGTCAAGAAAATTAAGGAAACCTGGGCAAAAGAAAGAAAAGAGAAAGAAAACCAAAAGAAGAAAAAAGACTTTGAAAAACTGAATGAAAATTGGATGAAGATACAAAAAAAAAAGTTTAGAGATATGGGACATCCAGACTGGATGCCATACGAAGAAGAAGTAAAAAAGAAAAAGAGAGGAATTTTAGAGAAATTTAGACAATGGTGGAAGAAATGCAGACAATAAAAAGAAGAAGACTAAAACAAAGGCCCTTTTCAGGGCCACTTTCCATGCCTCGAAAAGATTATACTTTTCCATAACAAATTGCCTGTATAAGTTATAAAACATACATATCACTACATTCACTAACACGACGAACACTTGATGTCACAGTACTTGACGAATGCTTGACGTCACAGTACTTACACATTGCTACACTGTTAACAAGTGTCCAGTACCGTGACGTCATGCCACCTGGGACCATTTCTCTTGACGCTATACAGTCCCAGGGTGTGCTAATACAAAATTCCCCTTGTCGCTATATTACCCCACGCTGTGCCATTTTTCGCCAAAAATCTTGACGCTATATCGTCCCACGCTGGTTATTAATGATAACTCCCATTGACGCTATATCGTCCCCTATTACTACTTATATATATATATATATATATATATATATATATATATATATATATATATATATATATATATATATATATATATATATATATATATATATATATATATATATATATATATATATATATACCATACAAACGTAAAAGTCATGATACTTTTAAAAGTTGGAATCACATTCTGTGTGTGTGTGTGTGTGTGTGTGTGTGTGTGTGTGTGTGATTTTGATTGAAATCTAATAGCTTCTGTTTTCGTTGGAAAAAAAACTGATCAGTAGACACTATAATTACGTGAACTGTTCCGTTTTTCATGTAAGGTTTTTTTTCTTCTAAATCTTTCACCCTAAAATTGTATTACGTTTTTTTTTTCTTCCATCAGTAAATCGTTGGATGAAATAAAATCTAGAGTTCACTTCAACTTGTAAAATTCCGATATCTTGTCTTTATCCAAGTTTGGCACTGCAATGCGTCACAGAAAAGTGTTTAATATAAGATCTACCTTTTTCAAAAAGGCAACAAACACGCAACTTTTTCAATGGCACGAATGACATTATATTGTATAACTATGCCTATGGTTAACTCTGAATTCTAAAATCAAAACATGTGTTCGGAAACTAATGTAACAATGTTTGACTTATTTTCTGTCAGTTTAGACTGTCGAAAGAGCCAGGCAAGTGTTAGCCCTGCTTTATTATTATTTTTCCTAGCCCTTAGGTTTCAGACAATTTTGCAACATTGCTGGTTGCGTGTGCTGCGAAACACGCATCTTTCAAATGTGGAATCTATAGAAAACTTTTAAGCATTCAGTCACCAATAAATAACACAATACCTTTTCTGTTGATACAATTGATAAAATGAATGACAACATTGAACATTTTTTATATAGAATGTGTGGTTGTCTTCATTACCTTTATCCTATACAGCCGCAACAAAAAACAGACTTCAATTTTCACTTTGCAATGAACTATATTGCGTTTGATGAATTGAAATTCAAAGTTGATATTAATGAGTATGATAAAATATATCCACAGAGTGTAGTTAGTTTTCCAAATATTGTAACAGCTATAGGATGGAGTACTAATGCTCATAATTATGATGTATAGGTTGGAGTTGGAAAGAATCCAACGGAAAAAAAAATACTAAACTCAAATGGATGCTATTTTCGAGGTTAATCTTGAACATGAACCAAACTATTTTTTACATCCATATTTGTTTTGTATGGATTCCGACAGACAGATATAGGATGATGCTTAGTTCTGCAAATCAGAATTACATGAACCAAATCATGGATTCTGAAGCTTGATTACACATTTTGAAATTGTAATGTAATTTTAACTACATTCCAAGTGCAATGACAAGTTCCCTAAGTATAGTGCGCTCAAAATAAAATGAACATTATATTCCATTGCGTCCTTTTAATATTTACAATTGAAATAATTCATATTCTTAGCACATTATGTTTTCAAAGATTCAATGACAGACCAGAAACGCACTCGCAGATGTCAACACCCTGCTCCACTGCTGAAATCCGATATAACTTCATCTAGAATTAGCACAGGTAAATCCAGTCCATAATCACGAAATTTTGTAGAGTCAACAAATATACAAAATCTATTCAATCCAGACCAAGTGAAATGGTTGTTGCAATGCGCGTTCATTCACAATATAATTCGAGATTTCAATTTTAAGTAGACCCAAAAGCGTTTCCTTTCAAAAATGAAGTCTAGCTTGCGACCAAGTTCAATTTTCTCTGAGCGTAGTTATGTGTGCATTAATAATTGTGTTCTTGTGTGCTGATTAATCTGTGCTATATTTAGTTTGGTATATAGCATAAATTCAGGTACTTCGTTTCCTGAAATGTATTTTTGTTTACATAATTCAGCTTTGGGTATAATAAGAAAATGAGTTTTCGGATGATATACTGCACGACCTTGGGAGTGCAGTAAATCAATCTGAAAAAACGAATTCATATTTCCCATACAAATGCAGTAACCTATGAAAACAGAATTATTTAGATTTTGTCGCTTTGTTTTATCTGTTACCTTCAAAATATAACAACATTTTTATTTTGTCAAAACAATGGAAATGTATTACTGAAATGGACTATACAATCTTCAACATGTCTACCTCCGTCTGAAACTCACAAACGCATGCGCTGTTAGGTACTCACTTTGTGGATTGCTTATACGAGTCACTTCAAGAAATAAAGGTTTCGAAGCAACATGTTTGTATCTAATCCAATATATACATCGCACTTGAGATAGTTCATGACAAGAAACATAACACACGTGAGGGTGCAACCTGGATATAAACTATTTAAATGTGAATTATGTGATGTACCATTTAATCAGTGAACATTTGAAACTACATGAAGATGCATTCTAGAGAAAAAACATTTCATTGTGAAGTATGTGATAAACTCTTTAGTCAAAAGGATAATTTAAAGCTTCACATGAGAATTCATACTGGAGAAAGACCATTTCAGTGTGAAGTATGTGATAAAATGTTTAGTCAAAGTGGTAGTTTAAAACTTCACATGAGGATTCATACTGGAGAAAAACCATACAAGTGTAAAATATGCGATAGCATGTTTAGTTACAGTGGATTTCTAAAGAAACACATGAGGATACATACTGGAGAAAAACCATATAAATGTGAAGTATGTGATAAAATGTTTAGTGAGACAGGAAGTCTAAAAAAGCACATGAGGATTCATACTGGAGAAAAACCATTTAAGTGTGAAGTGTGTAATAAAATGTTTAATATAAGGGGAACTCTGAAGAACCACATGATGATACATACTGGAGAAAAACCATTTAAGTGTGAAGTATGTAATAAAATGTTTACGATAATTGGACATCTAAATGAACACACCAGGATACATAGTGGAGAAATTTCATTTAAATGTGAAGTATGTGATAAAATGTTTGTTAATAGAGAACATTTCAGACGGCATATGAGGATGCATACTGGAGAAAAACCATTTAAGTGTGAAGTATGTGATAAAATGTTTAGTCTAAATAGTAATTTAAGACAGCACATGAGGATTCATACTGGAGAAAAACCATTTCAGTGTGAAGTGTGTGATAAAAGCTTCAGTCAGATTGGTAGTTTGGAACGACACAAAAGGATTCATACTGGAGACAAGCCATTTAAGTGTGAAGTGTGCGATAAAATATTTAGTCAAAATAGTAGTTTAAAACAGCACATGAGGATTCATACTGGAGACAAGCCATTTAAGTGTCAAGTGTGCGATAAAATATTTAGTCAAAATAGTAGTTTAAAACAGCACATGAGGATGCATACTGGAGAAAAACCATTTCAGTGTGAAGTGTGTGATAAAAGCTTCAGTCAGATTGGTAGTTTGGAACGGCACAAAAGGATTCATACTGGAGACAAGCCATTTAAGTGTCAAGTGTGTGATGAAATGTTTAGAAGGAGTGAAAATCTAAAGAGCCATATGAGGATACATGTTGAAGAAAAACCATTTAAGTGACAAGTGTTTGGCAAAATAGTTAATGAAAGTGGGTATCTAAATGAACACAGGAGGATGCATGACAAGCCATAAAAATGTGAAGTATGTTATAAAATGTTTAAGAGTAGAATCCTAAATAGGCACATAAGGATGCATAATGGAGAAAAACCATGTAAATGTTAAGTATGACATAAATGTGTCTTATGAGTGGACATTTAAAAGAGCATTTGAGGTGTATACAGGATTATAGCTATTGAAGTATGAGGCTTGTGATAAAATACTGGAGACTGGAGAAAAACCATTTGAGAGTAGATATGTCATGAAAGACTTGTACTTAGGAAAAATATAAAACTGCACACAAGGATGCATACTGGAAGTAATTATGATGTGATGGAAAATTAATTGGGAGTGGATATCTGGGAAAAAAATTACATAAGGATACATACTTGAAACAAATCCTTCAACTTTGAACTATATGGTGAAATCATGTTGAGTAGTAATGGATTTCTCAAGGTGCATACAAATTTGTATATTGGAGGAAAATAATTTAAACATGAAGTACATGTATATAATGAAAGGACTGCAATTGCAGTGAATATCCAAGAGGTTCATCAGGACCACCACTGGAGAAAAAGCATTTTAGTATGAAGTGAGGACCCATACTGCATTAAAAAAACAATCTTGGTGTATGAAGTGAGGATCCATACTGCATTAAAAACCAATCTTGATGTATGAAGTGAGGACCCATACTGTTTTAAAAACCATTTAGGTGTATGAAGTGATGACACATACTTAATTGAATACCATTTATTTATAAGGTATATGCAGAAATGTTTTGCCAGAGTTGAGATCTACACTGGATCATAACAAACAATTTAAGTATTATGTATGTGATGTTTACTCATAGCCCAAACTGGCAGGTAGACATGTACAGCAGCCAAAGAAGTAAAGTACGAAGTTTGTGCTAAAATGTAGGGCATAACCGACTTTTGATATGGAAATCAGATTCCACCGGATAGTATGAACTTATGATAATTGGAGTTGGACAAGGCAGGAAAGTCCAATTAGGATAAGAAAAAAAATAAAGTTGAATTTCTATAGCACCAACTTCTAACACTGCATGTCATTTGATAGTGTGTTAATAAAGTTAAATAAGAAGTCAGAAAATTCCAATATGGTCAGCACAATGGGTTGAAACAATAATACTGGATTTTGACCAAAAAATTTAAATTTATTAAAATATTTAATAGAGTCCTACACATTTATGTCATCATCCTCAATAATGAAGGCATAATATTGAATACATTGACACATTCTAATGAGGTATTTAAAGAAAATGATTCTTAAAATCATAAATATAAATAAAGTTACTAACAAAACTTTCACAGCACAATAAATTTGATTCATTCACCAATCACTTTGGAAAATGCAAGAGGCCAACTTTATAGGACCAAACAAAAGCCTGTCTTATTTTTATTTGGCTGCAACATTAAAGCATAGTGGCAAGATCAACTAATTGTAAAATAAGTACAGGATGGAACTGGCCACTTGCCAACATAATTGATTTTGGTGGGAAAATTGAAGCCAGACAGCAACATCAACTACTTGTTAAAAAAAAGTATGGGTAGGAACAGGCAGCTGGTTGACATAAATGATTAGGCGGGGAAAATTAAAACGAATATGCTGTGTGAATGCATAGGAACTGCATGATAATGTAAATGAAATTTATATTAGCATACAGTATGAAAAAATTGAGCTGAACTGTTGAGACTCTGTGGCTGCATCCATCATTAATGTCACATTAAAGTTCTGACATACTGCGAGCTATATTATAGATAATCTTGAGTTTTTGATATACAACTTTCCATAAACTATCACTTTGTTTCTAGACCTACATTCCTTCTCATGCACTATTTAGATACAGAATTTCTTGTATTGGCCACACTTACAAATTAAGCCTTTAAAGACAATAAAATGAAATGCAAATCTGATTAAAGTAAAAAGATAATTTTATTTTAAATAGACACAAATCATCAAAGCAAAATATGAATTTTTTTTAGATCAATACCATAGACGAGTTAATGGCAGATTATTTGGTTCCACAGTGCAAGGATAAACTAAAACGAGGAGGTAATGATCCACGTTCATATGGAACCAGCGGACTTATCAAACACCTGCGTGCAAAACATCCGGATGAATATAAAAAGTATACGGAATCTATGACGCCGAAAAGAAACGAAAAGCCGAAGTAATACAGCCTGGAAAGAAACAGAGTACAGACAATAGAGTTCTTGCTAGAAAAGAAAAGAAAAAAACATTTGAGGCTAACAACCCTAGTCAGTTAATCATAACTAAGAAGGTTATAGAAATGATTGCGGCTGATGCTATGCCTTTCAGCATGATTAACAAGGTAGGCTTCACTCGCTTTCTGAATGAACTCGAACCTCGTTAAGTTATTCCATCCGCAGTCCATTTTCAAGAACGCTTATTCTGGACTTATATACTGCCATGAAGAGTAAAATTGTTATTTTACTCGAACAAGCAGCCTACATAAGTTTTACAAGTGACGAGTGGGCGAGCACAAATAATTTGAATGCTTTCATTTCGCTTACCACTCATTGGATTGACAGCAAGTGGAACAGGATGTCCATTGTTCTGTCACTACGAAATCTTGAAGACCGACACACGGGCCAAGTTATTTCGGATAACAACCTTGCAATGTTGGCAGCATGGTCTATTCCAGATGAAAAACGTGGAGTTGTGCGGGGTAATGGAGCGAGCATGAAAAAAAGCGGCGGAGTTATCTGGATTGGATAAATTGGGATGTTTCACCCACATGATCCACTAGTTGTCAATGTTAGACTTTTTAAGTCAAAAATCCGTTATGGATGCTATTGTGACTGCTGGTGCAATCGTTGGGCGTTTTCGGCATTCAACTCAAGCCACCAAACAATTGCTCTTTGAAATGCGAGGACGGCACGCCATACCTGACACACCGTCTTATCCAGGATGTTACAACCCGCTAAAATTATACATTCTACATGCTCGAGCGCCTCATAGAACAAAAGAAAGCTATTGCTCTCTATTGTCAGGAAAATGATGGGGTTACAAATCTAACGGCACATGAGTGGAATTTGATGGAATGGGTTTTGACTACACTTCGACGATTCGAACAGGAAACCAGGAATGCCTGTATGTCTACTGCAACAGCAAGCATGATCATCCCCAGTGCTCACGTTCTCATGGCAACTTTAAGAAAGCATGCAAGAGTCGGAGATGACATCGGAATATAGACCATGTGGGAGGATATGCTGAAAGATTTGCGTACACGTTATGAGGAAGTGGAGACAAAGAAGTTGTGTGCACTTTCAACAGTTTTGGATCCCACTTACAAATTGTTGGTTTTTAGCATGCGCATGACGCTGTAAAGCGGATGTTAATGGACGATCGAGTGTGAAAAAACAATCACCGCTGCCAACATTCCACCTCAACAGAAGTGGATCCAGGACCTTCAACTTCGACTGGCCTAGATTCCTACTACTAGGAGTTATTTGCCTCTAGCACATTTGACCAAAATCTCGCCTCTGCATCCCTGCCATCTGCATCGTGCCAGCGCGAATTGGATTCGTATCTAGCTGAGAAAAATCAACCGAAGACTTCATGACCAACGGACCCAGTTATATACTGGAAATCCCGGGGGAAACAAAAACGTTCCAGCTTCTGGCAGCTGCTGCTAAACGTTTTTGTTCAATATCGTCCTATAAAGTCGATAGTGAAAGAAGTTTTAGCACCGCAGGTGATATTTGCAGCGACAAACGATCGAGCATGAAAGCTGAAGAAAAAAAAAACGGAGATGCTACTATTTCTTACAAACAACTTGGAAGTTATGAAATTTGATTATTAAATTTCTTTATTATCTATTAAACTGCGTGTTTTTTCTTAGGTAGATAAAACAGGGCAAAAATAGACTGCTTTACTTTAATGTTATATATTATATTATATTATATTATATTATATTATATTATATTATATTATATTATATTATATTATATTATATTATATTATATTATATCAGGGGTCACGCTACCAGGCGAAGTGGGCGAAAAAGCCGCCTGAGAAGCGTAAACTTCGCCTTTTTCTGTTATGAAAGCGAAAACGACTTCGCCCTCTGATTTTTTGAACGTAATATGACTAGATTACGACTTTGAGATGCCTTCCTCCTAGCTGTAGCCAGTAAGTACTGACTTTGCTGTAACCCAACGCCAAATGTATTTACGTGGTGTTGATACCAATCAGCTTATGGCGACAAAGAAATTCTTGCACATTCACCTGCAAGTTTTAATAGATAACTGACCATTAACCCTTTTTCGGAGCAAGATATAGCAGTAGGGAAAAGTGAGATTTCTAGCCCAAAGACCCCTCTTTTTACACCCCCTCAGACCTCCTAACAAATACAAATTACCCTCTCTCTCTCTCTCTCCCTCTCTCTCTCTCTCTCTCTCTCTCTCTCTCTCTCTCTCTCTCTCTCTCTCTCTCTCTCTCTCTCCTAAAACTCCCACCCAAATGATTTACATAAAATTGAAAGGCAGATGAGCTAAAATATATTATAACATGTATACCTAGACTTCGTAATAGATGTTGCCTGATCAATATTGTCTATAGAGCGCTAGCCAAGCCTTTAACGGTATGTGCAGTCTAAAAAAGGCACTATTTCTATACGGAATGTGTCAGAGTCAATCATGTGATCTTCTAGATTATTCCAAATCACTGGTATATAAGACGGTCAATTCTCTTATAGTCATTGCATGCTGCACTTTCAAGCGGACTCTTCACAAGGCTAGATCAGGTGATATTATATCTTAAGTTATACATAATATTTCATACTTGTTTTGATAATCTTTTTCATACTTGCTGACCCTCATTGCTAGAATATCTGTTAACATAGTCAGTAATACGGAACTCGCGTATTAAATCGTCCATATCATATTTAATACCACGCAAGTAAGATCTTATCTGATCGAGTAATTTTTTATATGTGATGCTAGCCGCTTGGCAACTATTTTTTTTTTCAGTTGCGAGTCTAGGTTCAACTTTCTTACACTCTGTTAAAAAAGAAACACCAACACCAGATATAATTAGCAAAAACGGGTTTAATGATGCCCCACTTGAAATTATACCAGAACTGGTCAATAACAACGGTAGATATGATATTATTCGAAGTATTTGGTTGTAGTATTTGTAACATTTTTTCACAAACCAATGTTTTTTGTGATAATATTTGTAATATTAGTACATCCATATCTTGTTTGGGAATATGTTTTGAAATATGATTGAAATCAACTATACTTTTTTCATTATAATATTAGTTCACATAGTGCCATGTTTGCTTAATTGCTACGGGTGTTTCAGCAACAAATTCCAAACACCACCAATATGACACTGAGATTAATTTTTTGTCATCTGCTATAAACCTTTCTTCAGCGTTTTTATTTAACACTATAGACACAGTTCCAGAGAAATCATAGGTTAAGTGACGCCATGGAAATATAGTAAATATTCTAAACTTTGCACTGCCAAACACAGACAACCTATACACACCAGTGACCTCGGCGGTGTGTTTGAGTGTTGTTTTGCGGTGACTATATGGACATTGCAGAAGCAACAGTATACACGATATTTTTAATCTGCTTGTGAGGAATTTTAATTAAATTCGTTTTCTCAACAATATTACGAATTCCACTGATAATATTGAGTTTTGTGTTAATATTAGTGAGTGTAATATCAACATTTGATGGATTCCCCCCCCAAAAAAAAATCGTTATTGGTTCTGTTTATGTTTCTACGAAAATTTAAAAATGTGCCTATGTGATTAGTAAAATCAGTTTTTAGTGTGTTTATTTCATTGCTGATTGAAGCTTCTTTATCATCGACGTATCCTTTTGTTGCAGCATCAAAATCAGACTGGTGTTCTAAGGTCACTAATGGCATTATTATTCATGTTGAGAAATGCACGCAAAATACCACCGTTGACTGACACGCACTATGATTCATGTTCTTCAACATATTTTTTTTGCAGCGTCATTATATTATCTTCGTTTGGGTTTCCATGATATGTAATCTCGTTTTGGTTCATAGAAATATTTCCAGTAAATACATCACCAGTTTTTTTTTTAACATAATCATTCACTGACCTACCCAAATCTTGTATCTTACCTTGGTTTTTAAATGTAATGATATTATTAACAACTGCACTAGGAAACTGCGGTCAACGATCAAATTTCATTTACTCCGATTACAACATCTTTAACATCTACAACAAGAAGACTAAAAATTATACAAGGAGCTTATAATGTCACTGATCAAAACAAGACAATCAAAGAGCTCATAACAAAAGCTGGCTGATAATTTCGAGTAACAGCGAATTATAGCAATTTGCGAGCTAGGATTACTCTAAAAATATGTTAATCGGTTTCGAACCAAGGGAAAGAAGTATTGCACAACTATTAGCATTTACTGAAAAATGTTATAGTGCTCTTGATCAAGTTATTACGTATGACAGTGAACTGCCAGTAGATATAACAGAAGTAAATACAATACTTGTCAATTGCTCTATTCTGAATCTTACTCAGCCAAGGGCAGCAGAGGACAAACGATTTACAGTTTCTCACCAGAAGTCCCACCAGTGTCGATCATGCAACTTAATCCACGTCAGATTATTTATTATCCAATTAATCTCGAAAATCAAATCATAAGCATCACAATGCAACTCACAGACCCGTCGGATAGACAGATCAATTTAAACGAGATAGTTCTTTACCATCGATTCGACCAAAGGAAGAATGACGGTACAAGATTAATCTAACAACCTTGTTATAACATCATGAAAATCAAATACACAACTCAAGAAATATATCTAACATCTAGTCAGGTTGAAAAATTATCTGCAGCTGTTGCTAAACGCAGCTATGTTTCTTTGATGATCTCTCCGGGAACTTCGAATAAAACTTCAGTAAAAGTCATTCTAACTCAACAACAAATCAATAAACTCGATCTTAACATACCTTTTTTCTGAAATTATCTGTTTCTCAAGTCACCGCAATGTCAAAACAAGGTGGACTTTTTGTATCAGCGTTATCAGTATTAGCTAGCACAATAATACGTAAAGTTTTACCAATACTTGATACACTTGGACTTGCAGCTGCGTTAGGAAAAGTCTCTGGCGCAACGAAGAAAGCAGTCGAAGGTCGTGGCATCAAACAAATTTAGCGTTAATGTTATGTAACAGTATAAAATAAAATGCCGCAACGAAAAACAACATCGTTGAAAGAAAAAGAAAACAACAAAACGCAAACAAGGAGGAATTATTCCTTTCGCTCCGCTTCTAGCAGGATTAGTGGGAAGCCTTCTTCCAAACTTACTAGGAATCGGACGCGGATTGACTCTACCAGGGACCAGACGTTATTGAGCAATTTTGACATAATCGAAAAATTGAAGGACGCTGTTGGATTTCGAGGAGTATTTTCCAAGGACGAACTTGATAACGTACCAGGTGGTTCGCGTGTTGCAAATATTGAAAACTTCAAAGATGACCAGCAACCACGGGTAGCTGTCCACGATAACAATTATTTTGATTTGTTCGGACTTCCTCCAATCGATCTCATAAAAAATGCATTTTTAAAAAGTTTGATAAAATAAGTTATTCGTCGAATCAACTACAGCCGATTGGAACATTATCTTGTGGTTATTAGTGTATCATGTTTGTCAGACAAATGTCCCAGAGAGATCCTGATCTTTTAAAATTTATTTTACAATTTGATGAGCAACCTTCTCATGCAAACGATGAGATTGCAATCAATGTTATCTAAACTTGTAAGTATGATCATGTCGACATAATGTTTCAATTGCAAAACTAAAACAGAGAATAAGGACGAGACGAAATAAAAACAAAAAAATAGAACGATGCTAAAAAGTATTTGTGTTATTTCTGGCAAAAAGAAAAGTATGTTTTTGAAATCTGGAGCTGGAATGTGTCCAGATAAAGATATATTAATCGATTAATCTCATGAAACATAATAAAATAAAATGAAATGCAACTGCGATTGTGACAAAGATTTTTGCATCGAACAGGATAAAATCGTCACGTATTGGACATTATGCAATCGCCGTGAGATCATTGGCAGAGGAATCGACATTCACAAAATTATTGGTAAATTACCAAAATCAAAAGGCGGTTGGACCTTGCCAGGGATCGGTATACTGGACCTTACAATCCGCTAGATCAACAACTAGATGAAAAAGATAATACATTGCCAGCAAAAGAGCATCAAGTGGATGCAATAGCGATGCGTCATATCTGTTATCGTGATCACGAAAACTAGAAATCAGATTGTGATAAAGTAAGTTTAGACGAATTACGTGGTATGGAGCCGACAAACATGAGAGAACGTTTTGATAGAAGATTTGTTAAGGGAATGATTGGGGTAAATATAAACTTGGACTTGGGAAAGAATTTTATACGATGATCTTGCAGTCAAACTACACAGACCTACAAAAAAGTTTCCGAGACGTAAAGTTGTCGCTAATGCTGTGGATGATATTTGGGCAATATATTTGGTGGATGTATCCAATCTGGCTCAATTTAACGAAAGCAAAAAGTATTTGTTTAATGTTATAGATGTTTTAGCAAATACGCTTTTAGTGTGCCTGTTTCAGATAAGACAGGGACTTCAATAACTGGTGCGTTAAAACAAGAAATAACGAGTACAGAAAAAAACCAAATAAAATCTGGAATTATCACGGAGCCGAGTTTTTTTTACCAAAAGGTTTGAGCAGTTTCTAGAACAAAATAATATTTAAAAAACACCTTTCAGGGAACGAAGGTAAAAGCGTTGTTGTTGAGATTTAATCACACGCTAAACGAAAAAATACACAAACATTTGACAGATAAAAACACCAACAGATACCAAACCGTGGACAAGTACAATAACACGAAACGTCGAACCATTAAAATGTCACCCAATGACGCGATTAAAAATCCCATGTTAACAAACGAAAACTTGTAACGCTGACATAAATTTAAGGTCGGTGATAAAGTTAGAATTTCTTTTACCAAAAAGGTATTTGAAAAAGGATTTACTCCAAACTGGAGCGAAGAAGTATTTGTGGCTGATAAAGTACTTTTGACAATTCCTGTAACGTACGCGTTAAAAGATCTGGCAGGGGAACCTATCGTAGGCAGTTTTTACAAACAAGAACTACAGAAAAATGAACAAGATGTTTACGAGATCAAAAAAGTGATTAGGAAAAATAGCGATAAAAGTTTTGTCAAGTGGCGAGGATATAGCGATAAATTTAACCAAACAAATTACGAAATAATGTTATCATAAATTTCATCGTACTTTTGTTTGACAGATTAACATTTAATCTATTAACATTAATCTATTAACATTTTATTGGTTAAAATAACGATATTAGAGATTGTCTGCGATCGTTAGAGATCGTCATTAGATTAAAAATTTTGACAAATATGAAATCGAAATGGAAAGTTGATGTTTAAAAATGGTCTGATCAGCTGCCAAAACAGTTGTTGCTCGGCAGTAGTAAAATTCAATTTTATTATTTTTTAGCAATGTGATATTTGACATTATATTTTCCAGTGGTTGGTCTGCTGTAATTTGATCTAGCAACGACGATGACTATTTTATCATCATCGTCAGACTCGTTGTTGTATAAAATATCATCTTCGCTATAACAAACAGATTTGTCTATAAAATTATTGTTAGTAATTGTAATATTGTCTGCAACTTTATCGTTAATGTTTACATCTCTTGCGGTGGTATCTTCTGCGTAAGGTTCAGCGAGTCGCTTCATCAGGTCCATATTATAATATATTTTTATCTAATTTGTTGTAATAAGATGACTGACGAGGTGAAATATCACCAAAAAAATAATATAATTTACAAAGAGCTAGCCAAAGCGGTAAGAAAATGTCAGTCAGGTTATAGTGCATATTCCGTTGAATTTTTGGGATGCAAGGTGATTCTCATAAAATATTATTAACAGCAGCAGAAAAAAAACAAAATTAATGAAAGTGCAGTAACAATGCTAAAATTTAATCGTAATGATGTTATTGCATTTGCTCACCATTGTTTGACTAAACCCGAATTACAAATTATTATTAATCATATCTATAAATAATACTTGCATTTTATTTACTTGAAAAAGTTGATCTTGTTACTCTATCAGCTACCAATTTACTGTCATAGGACTGATATTAAAATATTTCGCAACAGCTGAAATCGATTTGAATTTGATATCCTCGTCCGTTTTGAGGTTTAACGGTATAACAGGTTTTGCTGGACATCTGAAATTACTACCGTTCCAATATCGACCTTTTTTCACATTTTCCTTCTGTGTAACTAGTTATAGATTTTCCAATCGATTGTCTGTTTTTAATTTATTAATGTGATTAATAACCAGACCATTGGGTATAGATCCGTTAAACGTCTCGTAAACAAACCTATGACTATAATAATAATGAAAATGATCTGTTGATGTTCCTCTAACAGTTACCTTGATATACTCCATATTATTCTTGTTAACAAGAACCATTTTAGTTTTTGTTTCTAATAATACCGCGATCGTAAAATTCGTACAAATCAAAGACCGGAAGCGGCTGAAACTCATCTTGTAAGAATAAGTTTTCAATATTATCATCCATGACCGCACCGTTAGAATGATATACACGTTGTTCTTTTGAAATTTCGTTGCAGAATAATGTATAAATAAAATCTTTTCTAAACATTTCCGTTATCTCAGTACCATATCCCCCTACATTAATTTTATAAACAGCTGGAGATAATCTTCCAACAGGAACATTGTATATCATATGTATCACCGAACCTAATTCATGTCCAGCGTATAGCTCATACTTACAGTGAGTATAATAAAGCTCTTGCTCCCATGCGCTTGTCATACTTTGTACTATAAGGATTTTATATCTCTAATTGTTTTTTCAACCTGGCGCATGCGCTGTGTGTGGTAAATTATGGATCGAACAATTAACTAGATATTAGACTATAGAATAGCAATGTTGAAATTGCGTGATATAGCCAAAAATATCCTTCTGGGAGAACCTGAAAAAATAGCGACTGCCTTTACAGGATTCGATAACAGTTATCGGTTCGATAATCAAATCGTGCTAATAAATTTTACTGCAACAAATCTTTATCATCTGCTAAAGACGTGAGCTAGAAAAACACAAAGGTATAAGAATATTAGTACAATATCACATTATATTTCCAAAACTACTTGTGACGGAAGAATCAGCTAAACTAACACGGAAAATATAGACCCTTACATCAACGCAAAATCCAAACTTGTTTTACTTGAAACTGATCTTTTGTCACTAGCTGATGAAATACGCCAAGAAATTTGGAAAAAGATGGAAGAATTCACCGAATTAAGTTCGGGTTGTAAGTTTGAAATGATCAAAGAAATTTTGTTTCACAAGATTTAATATGACGAATTACGCGCTAGTTCGTATATCGACCTGCCACCAAAAAAGAAATGTATAACGTAAAAAACGACGATAGCAAATGTTTCCAATGGGCTGTTCTTTTTGCGCTATTTCCAGCAGAAAAACATGCTGAGAAGTATATCAGTCACGTGTCAAGATTAAAATTTTAAAGATATTGTCTTTCCAGTGGCAGAAAATAAAATACCAAATCTTGAAAAACAAAATAATGTTTCGAAAAACGTTTTCGGACTTCACAATCGACTATAAATTTACTGTATTATAAAGTCATTACGTTTGGATCAAAAACTTTAATGGACTAGTTTATAGACAGTATAATAAGCATAACAAGAAAACGTTCTTTTGTTATCGCTGCTTGCACGGTTGTAGAGATAATAAAATATTACAAAGGCATTTGCAGTACTGTAGTGATGTACAAAAAATGACAATGCCGTCCAACGAAAATAGCGTGTTACAGTTTGTCCATCATAATCACAAACTAAATATTCCTTTCGTCATATACGCTGATTTCGAATGCTCACTTCAACGTGTACTTGGCGAAGAAAATAATCCCAACGAATCGAGTACAAGAAAAAATCAAAATCATGTTCCGTGCGGAGTAGCGTACAAGATAGTTTGTTGCGTTGATTCAAGGTTATCTAAACTAATCCAACTCTATCGTGGTAAATATCCAGCTGTTTGGCTCCTCAAGCAGTTGATTAAAGAAGTTGATCACATATTTTATCGTTTGAAAAGAGGAACTCCGATGATAAAATTAACACCTCAACAAAAATCTGATCACGAGCAAGCAGAAATTTGTCATATTTGTGAAAAAGTTTTTGACACTGACAACGTCAGGGACAAAAAAGTACGTGACCATTGCCATTTGACTGGACAGTACCATGGAGCGGCTCATGATCTATGTAATTTAAAATTTCACGCTCCAAATTTTATTCCAGTTATTCTTCACAACTTTCGAGGATATGATAGCCACATTATCGTAGAAGCTTTTGGTGATCCTCACATAAAAGCTCGTCTAAAACTCGATAATTTCATCAAATGTATTCCAAATATTTTTGAAAAGTACATGTCAGTTACTCTAGGTAAACTGCGTTTTATTGACGGCTTGCAGTTTATGGCAGCATCGTTAGATGAGCTAGTAAATGGTTGTAGTAAATTTGATAACCTAAGAGACTCTTTTGGAGATAAATTTAATCTACTTACCAAAATAGGAGTATTTCCATACGAATATCTCTACGACTGGAGTAATTTTGTTGAAACTTCTTTACCTGACAAAGACAAATTTTACTCGCAACTTAGAAATGAAAATATCACTGATGACGAATACAAGTATGCACTAGATATTTGGAAAGAGTTTGATTGTGAGACGTTTGGTGATTATCATGATTTGTATTTGAAAACTGACGTGTTATTATTAGCAGATGTTTTTGAGAGTTTTCGTGAAGTGAGTCATAATTACGGACTAGTTCCTTGCTGGTATTATTCTGCCCCCTGGCTGTCATGGGATGCTCTGCTAAAGTTTAGTAAGGTAAGGTTAGAATTACTGACTGATGTTGATATGTTCAATTTCATCGAAAAATGTATCAGAGGCAGTATTAGCGTGTAAAGGAAGAAATATGATGAAGTAAAACAACAAATATTTAAAAGAGTATAATCCTGAGCTTACTTCGAAGTATATAATTTATCTAGATTGTAATAATCTTAATGGGTATTCGATGGCAGACCAAATGCCTTTTGGTGGATTTCATTGGATCACAACTGATCGATTTCTATCGGAGACAGAAAAAAGATACCCGACGATATTTCGTATTTCGTTGAAGTTGATCTCGATTATCCAACTTGGCTACACAAATTGCATAACGATTATCCTTTCTGCGCGAAATCGATGATCATAGATTATAGTTTATTATCTCTGGAACAACAAACGTCAGCATCACCAAGACAAAATTCTATGGTCACAAAACTAGTACCAAATTTGCTTAATAAACGTAATTATGTTTCGCATTACAAAGTTTTAAAACAAGCAGTCGATGCTAGTCTAGTGTTCAGAAAAGTTCATCGTGTACTAAAATTTAATCGGTCGTCTTGAATGAAAGGTTACATTAACTCGAACACTTCAAGTAGCAAAAACTGATTTTGAGAAAAACTTTTTTAAACTGATGAACAATTTCGTTTTTGGTAAGACGATGGAGAATATTAGGAAACGCGTAAATATCGAACTAGTTAATACTATTATTCATCGTAGAAACAAACTTGTGTCAGACGATGATTTTGTGAGTATGAAAATTTTTAATGAGAATCTTGTTGCGATACAAAGAAGAAAAACAAATCTAAAACTAAACAAGCCGATCTATGTCGGAGCTTCAGTGTTAGATTTATCAAAGTGGTTGATGTAGGATTTTCATTATAATTTTGTTACAAATCGGTGGCCGGCCAGTAGATTATTGTTTAATGATACCGATTCGCTTGTATATGAAATCGAAGTAGAACACGTGAAAAGCTAAAACTTTCACTTATCAAGTCTGATGACAGCGAGTATTTCAATTAGCTCGAACAATTATATCAAAAGTTGCTAGCGGAATTTAAAAACTTGCACAGTCCGAATAGCAAACAATAATATTGTGACAGATTGGCGGCGTGCAAAACACACCAACCTCTTTCACTACGGTTCGTTGCTAGGGAATGACCTCCGCGGTGTGATTTACCCAGTGTGGAGAGATAGAAAGAAGAATGCAGATCACTGAACAAGAATATTGAAGAAATAAACTCTACGAGCCCCCTTTCAATGAACAAATATAAAATTTAATCAGTTTATCAACAGAATTTAAAATGAAAAGAAATCAATGACTTAGTTACAAAAGAAGAAAAATGGTACTAACATGTACTCAAATAAAAAGACAATACAAATTTCTTTAAATGTAAAATTACTTTCAACGTTAAATTGCTATCCTCATTGCCAATGAGATGTGACCTTTGAGTGTAACGATGAGAGACTTCATCACCTAATTTATGCAGACATCAAGACTTCCGTTCGTCCCTGCTCTGTCGATCCTTGTCTAGCTTTTCGTCTTGGACTCTTGTTCGTCGAACTCTGATTTAACAATTGTCTCTGGACTTAGATTTTTTCGTAGAATTTGTTCTCATCCTGTGATTGTTCAGGGATTTCTCATGTGAATCCAGGAAAGTTGTTTCCTTCAATAAATAAAAATGTCTCGCAATAGACAATAGGTCACATTCCCAAGTATATCTATATTTTTACTTTCATTCGGCTCAGAAACAAAGGGCATAAATTCTGCCGCATGAACGTTACCTAACTCTCTGTTTGCAAAGTCAATGCTTGTCCTGACCTTAATTCGGGTCACGCTAGGGATGGTCAATTAAATTCAACTCAGCCGTATGAACCCGTATGTAACTTCCCCCTCCTTGACTTCTTACTCTGTTAAGTTACATATGGCTTAGACCTCCAGATCTAACTATTCTAAAATAGTTTACTCGACCAATTAGATATTACAAACTAGCATATAGATATACACTTAAGTGATCAATTAAATATTACAAACTAGTATATGAATATACATGTAATGTTAGGTCATACCCATTTTAGACAGAGTTAATCCATAAAACTATAAAAATAATATTACCCATCATTCCTTAAATCATTCATAACAATTCATAATCATACCTATGTATTAAAGATTCAATTACATGCAATCTTTTCAACTAATATAATGAAATTTTGATTACGTTCACTCTTGCCAATTCTCCAAATGAATTGATAATTAGGAAATCAAAGAATAAAATGCCATGACTAGCATTTCACTAAAATCCTGCAAAATGAAATCATACATACATATATCATATCAAGAATATATTTGCAAAATAGATCAACAAATGAAATAACATATTAAAATCGGGAAACTAAGATTGCGTACCTTTTGCCGTTTCTTTATTTGTTTCCACGAATCTCACGTATAGTCTGTCTCCTAACTGAGACAACTATCTGGCCCCTTACTCAATAATGAAGACGTACTTTTTACGAATTCAAAATGTAGAGTTTGCCTACTTGCTGAGACAAAACTCTCGCTTCACTGCCAAATCACGAGATAACGTCTCACACGATCCCGGAATCATCTAACTTCCCTTGCGAAAGATTAAAGATTGCTGAATTTTCCTAAAGTAAAACCTTTAATTTCTTACAGAGTTACGTACATAAATCCATATTAACCAATCGGAATAGACTGTTTCCTAAACCTGTTCGTAGAATTTTTGGTCTGACAAGAAAACTAAACAACTAATCATGCCGTAATTAATCATTTCTTTGAACTATCATCTATAGCCAGCTGCCGCCTTTAAACCTGCCGATTTTGGGGAAAGGTCTTATGTCATTCACTTTTACTATAGCATCTGACTCGGTCATGCTACGTCGGCTAAAACGAATTCCCTTTTGACGTTCAGAGATGAAATGAAAATAATCATCTAACTATCTCTAGCCCTTTCTACTTTAATTATGTTGACTTTGATACAATTCCTTTAAACAAAGCTTCTAAGAGTTTTCAAAATTCGACTCATCACAAAAATACTAAACTTACAATTGATTTCGATCGGTGAAAAATATAGTTTATCAACGAAAAATATCCTCTGAACAAACCACAAATAAAAGATTTGTTCGAATCTCCTTGCTGTGTGAGCAGTAAAGTAAAGTTTAGTCTCTATCATCGTGATAATGAAGTATTTTTAATGTCAACAGTTGAAACATTAATCATTGGTGATAAGGTATAAAATAATATCACTTATCTAATCTAGCCTTGTGAAGAGTCCCCTTGAAAGTGCAGCATGCAATGACTATAAGAGATTTTGACCGTCTCATTAACTAGTGATTTGGAATGTTCCAGAAGATCGCATGATTGACTCTGACATATTAAGTAGAAAAATATTTATTTTTTTAAGACAGCACATACCGTTAAACGTTTGATTAGGCAACATCTGTTACGAAGTCTAGGTATACATGTTATAGAATTATATTAGAGCTTATCTGCCTTTCAATTTTATGTAATTTCATTTGGGGTGGGAGTTTTAGGACAGAGAGAAGGAGTAATTTGTATTTGTTATAAGGTCTAAAGGGTTGTAAAAAGGGTCTTTGGGCTAGAACTCTTACTTTTTCCTACTACTATATTATTACAAAGTGAGGCTAAAACTGAAGATTGTAAAAGTGGAGTGGCTACTATAATTAGAAAAACAAAAAAGAGTGGGAGAAAAAAATGAGGGGGAATTTGAAACGGGAGATTATTACACATTGTAATAGGGAATACTCATTTAATCAATCTATACTTCCCTGCTGACAAATACAAACAATTTGATTTTATTAATAATTTAGATAAATATTTGTATAAGTATTCTATGGAAAATATTATTTTAGGATGGGGTATAAAATGGGTGGGGAGCCAAATTGACAGAACAGGACCATTTACAACTGACGATAGGATAATAAAATGGGCAATGGAATGTTTTTTTTTAAATAAGCATAAATTAAAAGACATTTTTAGACTATTAAACCTACTGAGATTGCAATTCACTTTTAAAGATGGGAATAACTTAGAAAGTTGTCTTGATAGATTTTATGATAACAATTTTAATTAAAAAATGTATAGAGAATCAAATATAACGAACCTGAAATTATCAGATCGTAAATTAATAAATTTAAACAATAATATTTTAAATAGGGATAAATGGGGGAAAGGTTTTTAGAAGTTAAATAAAAAGATTTTAGTGAATAAAGAATTTGTAGATGAAATTAAAAATAAGATAAAGGAATTTTTAGATAAAAAACAAAGATATAATATTAATGTTTAAAGAAAAAATTTAAATTAATGGCTTTACAACACTCTAAAGAAATTAATGAATTACAAAAAATGGATTACCGGAAAATAAAATTACTTTTAAATAGGGATATAAACGAAGAGAAAAAGAGGGAACTAGAGGATAAGTTAAAACAAATTAAAAAGGGGAAAAAAATATGGCTACGAATTTAGGG